>JANRMT010062854.1:102725306-102766122 GCA_026402145.1 Polypterus bichir lapradei | reverse complement strand
GCAGCGGAGAAGTAGTGTGTTAAAGAAGTTATGAAAAAGAAAAGGAAACATTTTAAAAATAACGTAACATGATTGTCAATGTAATTGTTTTTTGACTGTTATGAGTGTTGCTGTCATCAAGGATTTGATTATCATTATTTCTTTCAATCAGGTTCATATTTGGAGGATGTGTCGTGTTCAAGTTACATTCTGTTTGTCTAGTCTATCCCTGACCATCTCATCATCGTTGTCAGCCGTTGTAAAGATAACAGGTTTCATTCATCGAAGTGATCACCACCCAAATCGGTACTCATGAATCTAAGATGTTTAACAGGCATTCCCAGTATTAAGTTGTGGATTTGCCTGCAAATATTTAGTGGCAGAGTGTCTATGAACGTAATTTAAACTTAAGCTTTACACCTTGCTTTCCTATTGATATGTGTATAAAGGCTTGTTCAGCGTCAGAGGGTTGTTCCTTTCCTACTGCATCAATAAGCAGCTCATCTTCCTCTTTATCTGAGACATCACACACTGCATGCATGGGTTTACCTGTCCCAGTCCTGCAAAGTCAGTTCACGTGAGCCGCTCGGAGTACATGCATCGAAGGTTCTCAGCTGTGCTATCTTGCAATGTCCACGGCTTTAACTCCGTTACAAAGCGATCAAAAGTCTCGTTTATACCCTGCGTCTTCTCATTAAACTTGTATCTCGCGAATATCGTATTCGTCATAGGCATGACAAACGCCAGCGGCAGCGTGTCTATGAACTTAATTTAAACTTAAGGTTTACACCGTGCTTTGTTTCCACAGTAGCTGCACTAATGAATATGCTTGTATGCGTCACTCGCTTCATATTCTTTTGCTGCCATCTCAATTGTGTAATGCGTTTTTTGTTCAGTGCTCTTTGGAGCTCTTACTTGTTCTCTGCGTACTGCGTTCACAGTCAGTTCATGTGAACCGCTCGGAGTACATGCATCGAAGGTTCTCAGCTATCTTGTGCGATCTTGCGATGTCCACGGCTTTATTTAATGTTAGCTAAGACCTGGCACTTAAAAGTTTCTCTCGCACTTTCGCTGAGTTTGTGTCAAACACTAGTCTATCCTACCCTAATCCTGACCATCTCATCTTCATTTGCATAAGCACAGTCCTTCACCCGCAAATATTTAGTGGCAGCGTGTCTATTGGATTGCTGCTGACGGACGGCCTTATATGGGCAGGCACTCAATTACGTGGGAGGCATGACGATGAGGGACGCAACTCCGCCTCACACGGCAACTGAGGTGCAGGCTATGGCCGTATATATGTACGTAAGTAGGTTCCAATTATGACCGTTACGCGTAGAATTTCGAAATGAAACCTGCTTAACGTTTGTAAGTAAGCTGTAAGGAATAAGCCTGCCAAATTTCAGCCTTCTACCTACATGGGAAGTTGGAGAATTAGTGATGAGTGAGTCAGTGAAGTCAGTCAGTGAGTCAGTGAGGGCTTTGCCTTTTATTAGTATATATATATATATTGTAAAAGATGCAAAAGAATGCAGCATAAAGGTTTGGGGTTTTCCGGCCCCGTATATTGTAAACGCTCCACAATAAGCAAAAAAAACTGGTCAGAAATATAAACAAAAAACAGTTCATATACGCGACACCGAAACATGGCATCGGCGGCCATTTTATGAGGGAGGAGCCGGAAGTGGAGGAATGCTGGGAAGGAGCCGTGAGGGAGGATGGGATTGATGACGTCAGGACAAGATGGAGGAGGAAGGGCGGAAGTACCGTACTGCGGTCAAAACTCGGCTTATGGTGGCGGAGCGTCTTTTTTCCTGTAAGAAAGCAGAGGGAGAAAGTTAGTACCCTGCCATTCCCTACCGGCGAATACCTTTCCAGGTGTGTTGAAATCCATCCGCGGTCTCCTACTCGCATGTGCGTATATATATTATTTTTATATTATATACACTCCTCTGAGAATCAATACTTCTCAGTTGTCACAATAATGAGACATACTCAGATAAAGGTTTGGGGCAGCCACCCGTATAATCTGGCTGCAAAGTCGTTTTTTATGAAAAGAAACAGCACTGATGTGCATACAAACAAGTCCAAAACAAGACTGAGAATTTAGGGAAGAGGGACAGGCTTTTAAAGGGGAAGACAGGAAGTGAGGTCATAATGATCAGGCCCATGTTCTTTAGCCATTGGTTCGAGCCCGGACATGACATCACAGGGGCCGGAGCCGGTAAGGTCTCCTTCCATTGGCTCGGTCCCGGAAGTGACGTCAAGAGAGCCAGATGGAATCTCCCAGGAATGGTCTACAGGAAAGAGAGAAAAAGAGTCAGTGCACTCTGCCAGCTCCCGGCATGCCTCAGAAATGCCGTCACTCAAGCCCTTTAGCTGCCTCCCATGCGCAAGTGTGTGACACAGTCTACAATTTGTAAATGACTCAGTACCTTCTTAGTCGTTCCTGGCTTGGAGGTTATCCTTTTTTACATTTGAAAACTTTAGAAAAATGCAGATGTAACAGAAACAAATGACAATGATAAAGAGTTTGGGGTATCTGCCTGGTAACCTTGAAAAATTGGATTGCGAGCCAAAGAAGAAAATACACAATAATTACAGAGACACCTTTCTAGACTTGAGTTTCTGAACTGAACTGGCAAACATGGCAGAGCTTCTGGTTTTCAGTTCTCCCAGCATGAAGAGTTGGGTCCAAGAGGATGGACATCAGAAGTGATGTCAGCAGTGTTATAGCCATCAGTCAACTGGTTTTCAGAGGCAGGAAGAGAGAAAAGGCATTAGGACACAGTGCCAACCCCTGGTGTGGCAGTAGAATTACAGTCACTACTAGCACTTCAGCTGTCCCTTATGCCTACATGAATAACAGCAAGTTTAGAATATTAGCTGTTTCACTATCAATATATTTTAATATGCCTTTAATACTCCTTATGCGCTTCACCTCCTCATTGACTGTTCTTTTAAAACTAAAATACAGAAAAAATCTCTTTGGGTCATCTTTCGCCTTATCTGCAATGTTTCTTTCTATCTGCCTTTTAGCTTCCCTAATATCCTTTAAATTAACTTTACTCTCAAGCTTTGTTCCTTTGCCTAATGTGTTTAATGAATTCTTAAACCCTCACTCCCTAGCTATCTCTAATTCTCTTTGCTGTAAGCACTATTAATTCTTCTTTACACCCTAATTCCTTCTCACTAAGAAAACTCACTTACTGAATACTATCCGCCACCACAAAGGCTTTTGTTTACTTATTGACTTGCCAGTTACTACTTCTGCTTCCTCCACTATATGTCCCCCAAGCTCACTGTTTCCCTAACTTGAAGCCCCTCTTTTTTTACTTCTTTACCTTCAAGCCAGCCCACCGCCTACACTTAAAATAAAATAAATGCTTTCCTCATTATAATTGAACATTTATGCCGTCTCTCTACTACTAGCGCTAGTGCTTCCCGGTATGAGCAATATATACTGCTCTACCTTACACCTTAATTTTTTCCCACTAAGGAATCATGGTTACATTTAGCTATTAGCTAATATTACACTGGTTATTATTCCTTGTTTGCCAACCACTTCTGGTGCTGTATGCCCTGCTCAATACAACTTTGAACACAAGTTATTTTTTAAACACTCGGCTACCTTTGCCCTGTGTGAGTGAAAAAAACAGCAAAAAAATTCTAAAGGGGAAAAAGCTGTAAAAGTCTCACACAACCCTTTAGAGGCAACTAAAAATGAAGTTTTAAAGAGCAAGAGATTTTAAATTAATTCCTGTACAAAAGTAACATTTATCACTGAGCACTTCTTCTAGTTCAACCTCACAAGCAGAGGTGGGTAGAGTAGCCAAAAATTGTACTCAAGTAAGTGTAGCGTTACTTCAAAATAATATGACTCAAGTAGAAGTAAAACGTAGTCATCCAAAAAATTACTCAAGTAATTTGGTAAAAAGACTACTCAAGTACTGAGTAACTGTTTGAACATAGTAAATTATTTATTTTTTAGAAATGTAATAAGACTGACAAAAATATAAAATAATGTGCAAATTCTGCTATTTCCAAATACAGGCAGTCCCCGGGTTACATACGAGATAGGGACTGTAGGTTTGTACTTAAGTTAAATTTGTATGTAAGTCGGAACAGGTACATTATTTTAATAAATGCTGTTGTTGACCGACTGTAACCAAGTGCTCTGCCAATGAATGATGGAGTTTCACCTGTCTCTGACCTTTTTATTATTTCTACTTTATTTTCAATGGTGATGGTTTTTCTCTTCTTTACTGTGTCACCAGCACTTGCATCAGATTTGTGTTTCAGAAACATTCTTGAAGGGTGAAGACAAAAGGTTAAGACGAGCTCTTCTGCACAGCACTGTCCACAATATCACAGCAGGAAGGCACCCGTCATCAACACGTCTGATGTACTGAAAAGAGACAACTTCCTGCTATGTACGTAACAGTACAAGCAGGCTTGCTATTGAGAATGAATGGGGGCATCGAGGGGCGGTTCATCACCAGCCCACCTTACGGTCACCTCTGCTATAGTATGCTGCCTGCAGTGTCCGCCCACCGAGAACGAACACAATGCGGCCAAAGGCGCGTAGTGAATCACCCCCATTCAATAGGCAGCCATCCGATGCACACTACAATGCAATCCCCCACCGCCCTGTTCACCCTCAATGGCCTTCGTTCAGCCACAACCGGGTCAACACTTGCAGCATTACCAGCCACCCAATGAGAACGAACGGGGCAGCCGTGTGTGGTGGGAGAGCAGTGAAACTGCTTGCTGCTGGGAGCCGCCCGAGGGACACTACACTGTGCGAGCAGTGAAATTGCCCCCCTCCAGCCTCCATCCAGCCACCGCTTGCAGCATTACCAGCTGCCCAACGAGAACGAATGGGGCAGCTGTGTGTGGTGGGCAGGCAGTGAAACCGCTTGCTGCCGAGGGATACTACACTGTGTGGGCAGCAAAATTGCCCCCCTCCAGCCTCTGTCCAGCCACCGCTTGCAGCGTCCCCAGGCCAAAGATGACGGAGCAGCAGTTACTGAGGCGCATGCCTCATTCGTATGTCGTAGGTCGGATGTCCGTAACCTGGGGACTACCTGTAATAAAATAAAAAAATGAGTCAAAATAAATAACATCTTTACAAAACAAAGATGCACAAATAACACAAAGTTCCAAACCTCAGTTTTTCACAACAAAGCTTCTGAAGCCAATACCTACAGTAGGTAACATGTATGTTTGAACAGTGCAAACTAACAAGATAACAAGATATACTGTACACTGACAGTATAATACTGTATATTCAGTTTGTGGTGTAGCGGGTCCATAGCTTCAAAAAAAAAGGCCAGTTTCAAATCCATAAAGCCATAAAGCACGACCGTGGGGAGTTAATGAGGTAGTTGGAGAGAGTCACACCTGCACATTCTCAATTGCTTCATTAGCTTCCTGCGGCGTGTGATTAAGGCCCACGGAGACAGGAGTATACATTTACGGGTTGGCACAAAAATAGAAGGGGGAATCAAAGAAAAGGAGAAAAGAAAAGAGGTTAAAAGACAAGAAAGGCAGGCTTGGGAATGACAATCTGGCCACCTGGAGGGAGGAAGCAGTGCGAGCTAGGGCCCCATGAATGAGTGTTAGCTGTGGTGCTCTAGGGGGTAGTTCACTCCACTGAACATTCCTAGGTGCCCTCCCTAGGCTTCTGAGGTGCGACCACGTTAGCACGAAAGAAGAAGGTAGGAGAGCCGACCTCAGACGGTCTGCCTGGAGGCAGCCAAGACGGAGGTCGGCCAAAAGGAGCTTGTGGCTGCTGAGTCTCCACTAGCTATGCAAGCAAGGGGTGAGCCAGGAGAATGAGAAGGAGGTGGGCTGAGATCAGGAGGAGTTAGCCTGCATTTTAACCTCAGATTTTTAACAGATGTATTTATTGATTTTTTTATCCCCACTTTTCACAATGCTTTTTATGGATTTATATATGCACTGTTTTGTAAGAACACTGCACCATTGACACTTTTGTTGATTTTACTTTTGTTTTGACTGGTTTTTAATAAAAGCACTTGAGCACTTTTTCCACCATCCTCTGGCCTCATCAGTGAATTATCCTTATATGTCAGCAGACAGACTCCCATGTGGGAAGAGGGAGTCTGTAGGGGACCGGCATCATCACACACTTGCCCTCCAAATAGCACAGCTGATAGAAAATAACAGAACAAGGCAGCTTGTGCACGTACAAGAAGTCTCACTTTACCTTGACTGTCTGTGCATGTTTGGTTAAAACGTGCTTGTTCCTCACTCAGTGAAGTGATGGTTAAGCTTCAGCAGGAGTTAGCTCTCAAGGTTCATGCAGTGAACAGGAGCCCTGCATGACTAAAAAGTTTCTCACAAGCTGCAGACACAGGAAGTTTGTGTGTGGTCATGTGACTGCATGGCTACGTCTGATTGGTGAAACGGAGTCATGTGATTATTGTTGCTAAGTCTGATTGGTGAAACATAGTCATGTGATTATTGTTGCTACATCTGATTGGTGAAACAGCCCTGCAGTAGATCCACTGGCGACTTCTCTCTGGCAAAAATATTGCGTATCTAATGTGTAAATGGAAAAAAGTAACGAGTCGAGTGTTGCCCAATGTAGCGGAGTAAAAGTAGCGTTTCTTCTTCACAAATGTACTCAAGTAAAAGTAAAAAGTATGGTGCAGTAAAACTACTCTTAGAAATACAATTTTTTTAAAAAGTTACTCAAGTAAATGTAACGGAGTAAATGTAACTCGCTACTACCCACCACTGCCCACAAGGATGAGGTCAGCATCCACCATATACAGAAGTAACTTTTCCAGTGCACACTCTTACTATGTGGGCCGATATACCATCAAGCGGTAATAATCCAGAACATATATTAGTGACCTCTGGTACAGGGTACACTCATGACCAAGTCTGAGACATTGTGTTTGTTGTAGACAAACCATGACTAACACAAGCATTTAGTAACAACACAGATTCAGAATAGGATGTGTATTCTCTTTAATCATGTCCTTCTAGGTACTACAGGTACAACCATTACCTGTTATGTCAGCAGTGAAGTGTAACAATAGGACTACACAGGCAATAGGTTTTATTTTATTTTTTGTCATTGTTTAAAGTAAAATAGTGTCTATAGCTGAATAAACACACAAATGTAAGCTAACTACATAATATGCAGTCAAACGAATTAATAACACAAATACACTTAAAGGAGAGAAACCTGCTCATGACTTACAGATGTAACAGCAGCTACTAAAATGTTACTTTCCAAGTTAATTTTAAAGTGCAATATAAATGTTACAGCATCCATTTGGGTCTCCTTAAATTTTAATATATTTAAACTGACCAAAAAACTGGCATGCAGAAAACAATTAAAGTAGTGTAACTGCAAACATGAAAGTTCAGATTGAGAAGAGATGCATTCCAGGGTTTACATAAAGCACAGTAGGTAAAGTATTTCATTTCAATTTACAGTTCAGACATCCTTGCAGAATGACATGAAATGCCCACTAGCCACTATTCTGAAATTCTAAAAATATGGGGTGAATTAAATGTTGTACAGTGGCAAATAAATTGACTCTAAGCTATCGACTTCCCGGCAGTGTTCAGAAGCCATTAAAAAGGCTAACAGAATGTTAGGTTATATAGCATGATGTGTGGAGTACAAGTCCAAGGAGGTTATGCTCAACCTTTATAATGCACTGGTGTGGCCTCATCTTGAGTACTGTGTGCAGTTTTGGTCTTCAGGCTACAAAAAAGACATAGCAGCACTAGAAAAGGTCCAGAGAAGAGCGACTAGGCTGATTCCAGGGCTACAGGGGTTGAATTATGAGGAAAGATTAAAAGAGCTGAGCCTTTACAGTTTAAGAAAAAGAAGATTCAGAGGTGACATGACTGAAGTGTTTAAAATTATGAAGGGAATTAGTACAGTGGATCGAGACTGTTTTTTTCAAATGAGTTCATCAAGAACATGGGGACACAGTTGGAAACTTGTTAAGGGTAAATTTCGCACAAACATTAGGAGGTTTTTCTTTACACAAAGAACGATAGACTCTTGGAATAAGCTATCAAGTAGTGTGGCAGACAGTAAGGCTTTAGGGACTTTCAAAACTCAACTTGATGTTTTTTTGGAAGAAATAAGTGGATAGGACTGGTGAGCTTTTTTGGGTTCAATGGCCTGTTCTTGTCTAGAGTGTTCTAATGTTCTAAATACATAGTAAAATCAGTTTATTGCCTTTATCACATAACTGCTTGTCATGATTTGGAAACAATACATACATTTTTAGGATGTGATTTCTTCTGTCTCTTTGTTGTACCATCTTAATTAAAGATGAAATCTTACACAGAAGAGGTAAAATATTCAGGAAGTTGCATATTATAAAATAGGGTTGATCTGGATTATTTAAAATTCTTGTATTAGAAATATAAATTCAGTAGCTTTTGTGGTGCTGTAGTTTTCATTGGCAAGCTATACTCTCCAAAGAAAAGAAAGAAAAAAAACTGCTCCCTGAAACAACCTGCTAATATTCCCTCTGCAGAGCTAGGGACACAAATGTGACATTGAAAAAACAAATTAAAGACACGCACCTTTTTTAAGATGCAGACATACCTGTTTCTCACAGGGTTAGTCCACCAAAGACATATATATATATATAGGTGCTACTGAGCTAATGACATACACCTTGACTTTTGAAATCTGTTTGGGAGACCCAAATGACTCCACAGTATTGTGTAAGAAAACAAATGCACCTAATCACATCAGAATTGATACTTAAATACATCAAAACTGCTGAAAATTCAGTGCATCTGTTAAATTTTGACAGCAAATTGCAAGACCTGTTGTTGATCTGAAGTATATCCATCCATCCATTATCCAACCCGCTATGTCCTAACTACAGGGTCACGGGGGTCTGCTGAAGCCAATCCCAGCCAACACAGGTTGCAAGGCAGGAAACAAACCCCAGGCAGGACGCCAGTCTGAAGCATATGTTTAACATATTTAAGAGTGATCAGAGTTTATTCATCATTTTATTGTAGCTCTTAAGGTCAAACATATAGCTTTAAAATTATTATAATGTAGAAAACAAAGCAAATAAAGAGAAGGACAGAGTACACTTTCTTGTTGTTTAAATGTGCATATGACTTTTAATTATGCAGGCAGCTTTTTAAAATACACTGGAATATTAAATCTGGCAGCACTAAATGAAAACACAAAACTAAACAGAGTAAATATACATGCACACTCATTACTGCTGGAAGAACTGCATCTAGCATGAAACTTTCAGTAAATTAAAAGTTTCAGGACATTTTAGTAATATAAGTTTGAAAACAGAACATATTCTGTGTATCCTCTGCATCAAAAAGGGATTGCAGAGCCAAATGTAAAGGGTGGAGCATGGCAGTGCTGTCTTTGGGTTAGAACTGGTGGTAAGTGGAAGGAAGCCTAATAACTGATGTGTGTCTCAAAAAAGGACATGTTGCCATTGTGCCAGACATTAGGCTCCTGTTCCAAGTGGCTTGATCCTATCAAACGTACTTCTCATAGTTAGAACTTTTTCCTATATTTGTAACATAATTTCTTGGTAAGAATACTAAAAGCTCAAGAAAGACAACAGACATTCATGATATGTCAGTTTTATGGACCTACTGTTTCCATTACAAGGACTAAGGGAGCTAGACTATGAATGCAGTACCAGTCCATTCTGAGGCACACTGCGGCAAACATCTATATTCAGTGATATTGGACTAATTTAGACATATACAGTATGTGTTTGGGGCACCATATCTGAAACTGCCCCACATGACAGCTTCTTTTTGTTTATCAGGACTGAGCCTCAACTGAGCTTTAAGGGTCACCTCCATTGTACGGTGTTGGCAACAAAACATAACTCTGCATAGAGGCTCACTGTGATTGCCAAGTTAGACATTTTTTTTTATTTTCTTCCTTTTTAGTAATTTGTGTGTTCAGGGTATAATCTATCTATCTATCTATCTATCTATCATTACCAGACAGCAATAACATCCTGGTGATCTTTTGTTAACTCCTTGACTACTATTGTTCTTTGCATGTTGCAATGAAAAAACCTTCAGAGAAACTGAACATGAGCAGCAATTTTAATCACAATCTACCTCATTAGATGTCAGGTGATGAGAAATTACCAACATACAGTACATAATTTGGAATGTGTTTTGTTACATTTATGTAACTGAGACATTAAAAGTAATTTAAAAATTAATTTGTATTCCACTTTAATAAGATCTAGGATAAGAATATTTAAGGTAAAAGAATGATAGTATTAACAACAATAGATCTGAAAATGTAATTAGTATGTATTCATTTTTGATATCCACTCTATATAGATATATTGCATAAATGTAATATGTATTGATTGATAACACATGCCTCACAGTCTTTGTAGTATTTCTTTGATTTGTGTTCTTTTATCTGTTTTCCCTAAAGGAAGCCAGGGGTGCTAGTGTCTGCAGGCAATCACTTGAATAAATGTAGCTTAACATAAAAACATACCTGAGGCGTTAAACTGTGATTTTGGATCTGTCAAATTGTGGTGCAGGTTTTGCCTTAAGATATATGAAAATGTTCATGGCACACCCATGTGCTGTCAAGTTTCATTCTTAGACTGTACTTATTGCTTTTGGAAAAAAAAAAATGACAAAAGACAATACAAAAATTAATTAGAATTTACAAACCTTGTGTTCAACTGAAACAATTTTTGCAATTTGCAAGTTTAATTGCTGACATTCATTTGATAATAAGAGAAAATCAGAGTTCCTGGAGTACTTGAAGAAGCCATCATGTTAACTTTGCATTAATGCATAAAATTGACAAATGATGTGAGATATTTTTCCTCACAGGATCAGGGCGAGACATCGATCATCCACCCATTTTTGTGACCTTCTTACCTAGTTTAGTGTTACAAATAGCCAGTGTCTATCCCAGTATCACCAGAAATAAAACAGGCAGATTTTCACAGAGTGTCAGTCAATCACACGACAGATTCTTACACTAAACCATGCTCACTCTCATATAAAGTCAGAATTGACAGTTTTTGGGATACAAGACCCTTTAGTATATGCTAGTCTCATCAGAAGCCCATTTGGTTATCTTAACGTAGCATTATTAATTCTTGACAAATTGTTATAAAGCTTTAGACCTTTCCTCTTAGGTAAAATATCTTTTCTGATTTTAAGTAAAATAGGACATTGTTTTTTCACTCATTTATGGAGCAAAACATCACAATTAGGGTTGAATCCCTGTTATCTTTTAGGAGAAAACAGGGTGAAATGACACCTTTTATTGGCTAACTAAATAGATTACAAATGGAAGCTTTCGAGGCAGCTAAGGCCCCTTCATCAGGCAAGGTGTAACCTACTGTTTTCTTTTAGATAATGTTAATCTTTAGAATCATGTAAGGTATACAGTTTTAAGATGAGTTACAGCATGCTTTGCAGAAACTGAAGAAAAATGAATGTTATGGATAATTGATATCCACTCCTTGCCTGAGATATTGAGGTCTCATCCTCAGCATTGTCTAAGATCCTCTGGGCATACTGTATGTTTTGAGAATGTCCGAAATTAATTCCATTATTGGTGAAGACATTTTCATCATACGATTTACAATTGTTCTAATTTCTAGATAATCTAGCAGTGAGAGCACCCTGACATTAATTGATAAAGTCTGGACGTATTACCAGTATTCTTCTTATTACTTAAGCAAATGAATAAACAAGAGACAATAAAGTCTTTTGTCTCCACCCCATTTATTGGCCAAAGGTAAATTGAGGCAATAAGTTGTAGATCAGACTTATACAAATGCAGATGACTGAAATGATATCTGCTTCCTTTCAGACTGGGAGGGGTGGCATTAGTGGCATGGTTGTGATGACACTTATTGTTGATGTCTGGAACAGTGGGTGGAAACTGAAATGCTTAATCAACCGTGTTACTGCAAAGTCTTCACACTGATGCAACCCAGAAACTATCCTCATGAAGGACTTACCAGGCTGACATGTGTCACCCTTGTTAAAACATCTGTAAACGTTGATGGAGGATTAGGAATGTTGGGTAAATTCCTTTAAAACAATGTTCCTAACTTGTAAATAGAAACATATGTATGTTGAGGGATTTTCATTTTTGCAATGGAGCTGATCAACAGTTGCAAACACATTCTCGGTATAAAGATCTCTAAAAGCTGAGATACCTAAAGACTTCCATGAGTTAAATACTGTGTTTCTGAGGTAGGACTACACTGCAAAATTATCCAGTGATGGAGTAACAGACAAAAGTGTCTGTGCCTTGAAGTTTTTCCTCCATTGATTCTATACTGTATATAGAGTGAGTGAAGCACAATGTGATTTTTAGTAAATTGATGATAATTATTGAGGACTAAAACACAGAGGAAGTCATGCAAGGAAGAGATTTCACAAAATAGTTTTTTTCAGAACCAATAAAGTGGATGCACTTTCAGCATATTCTGTTTCCTCCCTTTGTCTCAAATTATGAATATTTGCAACCCAGTAGCAAACCTAAAAGTCATGTAGCACTGTATCACGTTCTGGTTTTGTGGTTTGCAATACTGAAATTTTAATGCATCATTTATTTGCAGAACCTCTGTGTTTTTCCCAGTTGATTCTGGGGTTCATCGGGGGTGTGTTCTTGCTCCTACTCTGTTCAATGCTTGTATGGACTGGGTGTTGGGTAAGGTCGTGGGGTCCAGCGACTGTGGGGCAGATTCACAGATCTTGACTTTGCTGATGTTGCTGTGATCTTCACGGAGTCAATGGAGGCTCTGATCGGGGTGCACAAGAGAGACTGACCGAGGAGTCTGAGTGTCTGGGCTTGCGAGAGTCCTGGATAAAAACCAAGATCCAGGCCTTTAATGACCTCTTGGGCACAGCCATCAGCAGTGTGTCTGTTTGAGGAGGGAGTGTTGACCTCATTGAGAGGTTTACTTACCTGGCAGCGACATTCATGTCTCTGATGACTCTTCCTATGAAGTCACTAGACAGATTAAGAGAGCATGAGGGGTCATGAGGTCACTGGAAAGGGGTGTGTGGCGCTCCCGATATCTATGCCAAAGGACGACGGTCCAAGTCTTTAGAGTGCTGGTGCTTCCTCTCTTGCTATATGGTTGCAAGACATGGATGCTATCCAGTGACCTGAGACGAAGACTGAACTCCTTTGGTACTGTGTCTCTCTGGAAAATCCTTGGGTACCGTTGGTTTGACATTGTGTTGAATGAGCGGTTGGTCATGGAGTCCCAAATGAGGCACATTACCTGCATTGTGAGGGAGCGCCAGTTACGGCTCTACGGCCATGTGGCATGTTTCCCCGAGGGTGATCCGGCTCATAAGATCCTCATTGTTTGGGACCCGAGTGGCTGGACCAGGCCAAGGGGTCGCCCACGTAACACCTGGCTGCGGCAGACAGAGGGTCATTTCCGGAGGGTAGGACTGGACCGCGTGTCTGCCTGGGGGGTTGCAAACCGGGATCCCGAGTTGTTTGGTTGTGTAATGGGTGCGGCAATGCACTGTACCAGTACATGCTCCCCAACTTGACTTCACTTGATTTTTTGTCTTCTATATAAATGGTCTTACAAGAGAAACAAACTTCTTAAAGTTGAATCTGTAAATAAGTGTTACATTAATTCTGTCCACTAGAAAGAACTGAAGAACCACCTATTCACATCTTTTAATGCTTTGCATCAAACTGCAAAAGTTGCATTCAAAAAGATCTTTAAGTTTTCTTACATTTGTATCTCCTATATACATGAAAGTTTCTGAGAAAGTCAGTAATAAGTACTCATTATAGTATGGCATGCCAGTAACTGGAAAAAAGCATGCTTTTGTCCAAGTTCATTTTAACCCATAGCTCTTGTAAAGGTTATCTATGAAGTTTAATAAGATCAGCAATGATACATTTGTTTTTTTTCCTTCCCTTATAATTTCCTTTATTTTATGATTGTTGCTGGTAATAAATAGCCAGCAGCTTTATACTAGTTGCAAAGAGCATTGATGATATTGAACAGCCTTGTCAGGCTCCATATTCTAATATGAAATAATCAGAATATACAGTTTTGTTTCAATCTGCTTTCATCCATCCATTGTGTGGAAGTGTGTAAATTTATGACCCAGTAAAAGTACAGAAAATCCATTAATATCAGGTCCATCACTGTCATTTTTATACATGACCTTTCTGATAGTCCTATTTCTGCTTTGTTGCTTGATTTCTATTTAAGTACAAGAATTAGTCTCAAGACTATTCCAGGGTATAGTATATTCTTTTCCAAGATAATTCTAAACACAGAGAACCTAAAAAATTGCTTCAATAAATTCAATATGTGTAGCAGTGACAAGTAAGTATTTTTTCTTTTGAATCCTTTACTTAGAATTGCTTTAATCTCTGGTTGTTTGCTGAGGTGGATTGTCAAGGGTTAATGGCAGTTCCAGTAAATTAAGTTAATAAAAAGAAAATGTATCATGCTCCTGAGAAAACCTGATATTTAATAAATATATACCGGTAATACATTTGAAAATGGGCAATGACGGATAACCTTAACAAGCCTACTAGAACAGCTAGCATTAAAAGCTACATGAGTATGTGTGGGGGCATTATGGTTTTATCTTCCTCATAATGTCAAGCCAATATGTCTGCATCCAAAAATAATTATTATTTACTTTTTGTTAAACAGACTATCCTAGCTTGCAATAATTATCATGCTACACTTTACTGATTCTGGCATAACAAGACCGCTGGAAACTCATATACCGCAGGAATATAGGTTATGATAAACAATCATAAAAGTTTGATATAAGATGTCTGTCTTTAACAATTTCAGTTTGATCTTGTAATATTATGGGGGGGGGGGGGGCACTATGTCTATACTTTTTTGCCAAAACATTTTCCAGGATGTTGACATTGTTGTTCAGCATAAAATTCATTTGTAAAATCCAGTCTTCTTTTGAGAAGCAGTAATTGACATCTGACATGAGATGCTATCATCTTGAGCCTTCTTAAACATAGCTAACATTAGTGGAGTTAATTTAGCCGATAGCTTTTTAAAATTCTTTTGGGTCACCAATTGTGACTGTTTAGAGGTACTCTTGAGCAGACCTGAAACACAGAATGACAGTCGAACACAACAAAATACAGCATTATAAGGGTTTATTGAAGGGAGAAAGGTTTTCGGGGAGATGCAAAGGCACATGATTAAATACAAAATGGAAAAACAACAAAGAGTAAGCTACGGAAGTGTCTGATCATACAATACAGTCATGCACCTGCCTACCTTCCTCCTCCTCTCAATTATAACGGTGACAAATCCTACTTAACCTCCATGTCTGCCAGATGACCTGTTTTCTCTGACTAGTTCCCAACTCCAAGCTTGGTTACCATAAGGACTGAAGGTTCAATTTTAAGATTACTTCCGATGCCTGACTCAACCACATGAGGCACAGTTTTAGGTCACCAGACTCTCTTCAAAGGAGTACAACTCCTCATCAGGATCTCTTCTTAGCTGCCTCAGTGCCATTGCCTCTCTGGTGAGCTCCAACCCATTAAAGGGAAAGATCCCGGAGGGGTCCCTAGGGAAATCAAACCAATTTCCCATTGCTGTCCTCTAGTTCCCCGATGACCAACATCCAACTTCTGTCCTCCAGAACACCTTGTACTCCTGTTTAGGGAGTGTTCCAAATAAACAAGAGGGTGGGAGCTGATAACTCATGCAGGGAATGTACCAGACAATCCTTTGGATGAGATGAAGACCTCCTTATAATGTAGTCTGATGTCCAGCATTCCTTTATGCCATCTTGACTCAGGGAGTTATAGCACCATAGATTTCAGAGAAGTTCAGTTTTATACAGATTTATCCAGTATCTCTCTGCACAGTACATTCAGCTGAGTCATTTCTAATTTATTTAAGCAATAATTTTCATAAGTTTCACTTTTATAACACTCCAAGCTGTAAAGTGATCTAGTTTTATCTAACATACAAGACTATTCCAGGGAGTAGCGTATTCTTATCCAAGATGGTCTTAATAATATTCCTTAAATATGTTACTTATGTTGCAAGTGTTGGTTGTGCTGTTAATCTCTGCAACTGCATTCCAAACTTCCTTCTTATGTGTTTTTTAGACTAAATGTATTATCTTTTTCTCAGTGCTCATAATGAGAATGACATAAAATGAGTTGCTCTGTTTTCCTTGTGGTCCAAGAGTTGAATTCTGTTTGTACTGACAACCTTTGTTATAAAATATAGCAGTGGGAATTCTTGATCAATTTTAAAGATCTCAGTAGTGAAATCTGATACCATTATGTTTTATCATTTATTTTTTTGAAAACATATGAAATGATTTGTCCTCTTAAGAGTTTTGGAGGGTGATCCTGCAAATATCTGTTAAGCTATGGTAGTCTCTATGAAAATATAAATTTGTATAGAGAGGAGATCAAGCGGCCATAAATGGACATAGCAGCTATAGGCAGGTAAACATCCATCCATCCATTATCCAACCCACTATATCCTAACACATGGTCACGAGGGTCTGCTGGAGCCAATCCCAGCCAACACAGGGCGTAAGGCAGGAACAAATTAAGAATAAATAAGACTAAAGACATTTAAATATAATGTACAATGTATATTACTTTACAATGTACAGTATATTACTTTAGTCTTCATTAATTTGCAAAATTTTAATTAAATTATATGTGGTATTTTCCTATGACAGAGTGATGTGCAATGCATACTTCTGTATGCTAATTCATATTATCTCTTTTGGTCTTTGATCAGATCAAGTTCTGGTTTTAAAAATATTTGGAATTAGTATTTTTAAATTCGTATTTAATTTAGCAGGTGATCTGTAGTGTACAATACAACTGTGACCCTTAGCTAAATATATGAGCCCATGATGTGTGCCGCATCACGCGGTCACAGCTTTGTTCCATTATTTACAGCCCTCTACTCCAGTCTGGAAAGGTATAAATTTCAATGTCTGCAAAACTAGTCTTTCTTGGGGACAAATTTTCTACTAATGTGATCAAATTTAACAAAAACTCTCAGAGAATGTATGCCAGGCAGATAATGTGATCTTTCAGTTTACAGATTTTCCTTAATAATGTTTCTTGGATTATGTGAAGAATTGTCATTTGCACCTCTTCAGGAGTTCTAAGACTTTTTAACATTTTCCTTCTTGCATTGTCTTCAGAATCTGTGTTAATATAACTCCAAAGAGTTTTATATTTATTTGTAACGCTGTAACCATTTTATATGTTACATTCGTCATCAGTTCCAACTGCTCAATATAGTTGTTCATCAACCATTTCATGTCATCGTGTTGGGTACCAATCAAATTAATTTTACTCCCCATCTTTTCCAGATTATACTTTCCTGTTATATTTCCTGTTCAGTATTTTCTGTTTTATCGTTCTTGTGGTGCTCTGGGGATGTCTCATACTGACCAGGTTAAGATCACATGATCTGGAGAGTGCTGGCTGGGTTCCTTCTGTACCACGTTCTAGGGCTATAAGTAAAGGTTTTAAATGTGGTATTATTTAGAGAACATTCTCTAACTCACTTTTGAGTAGACTACAGAGGAAATGCTATTCTTCTGTAATACCCAAAAATGATTCTACATTGATGAGTTCAGTTCTGCTTCCATGGTGAACTTCAGTTGAATACACTGCTTTGGCTGTTGACCAGTAAACTGGACTACCTTTTCCTCATTCTTTTTTTATTAAATATGATGTTCAGTAAATTGCTGTCAAATATGGAGACTTTCTTGTGGAGTGGTATTTTGAAAGTGATTGGTTTAGAAGTTTTCTTATTAATAAGTTATTACTTCAGTGTTCATATAATAAAACCAGAAAGGATGAGACAATATTTAAAAAAGGAAGGATAGTGAATGGATAGGTCCTAATTCTGCTGTTTAGCTCAGGTCCACAGATTGGATGTGCTACAGACTGGGCACAAAGCATAGACTAACCCTTGATGGGGTGCTAGTCTGTAGTAGGGCACACTTACTCAACTACCTAGTCTGATTGTCAACAGACCAGTTCAGAGTAACTGTTGAACTTAACCTGCAAGCTTTTCGGATATGAGAGAAAAATGGGAGTACCCTTAGAAAAACCTAAAACAGCCGAATGTGCAAACTCCTCAATGACATCAGTTGGGATTTCATTTTGAACCCATTTTCCTATTGCTGTGAGACTGATCCACCATGTTGTTCTGAATGTGTTCGAAGCATTCTTCAACTTATAAGCCCAGCACACCATAGACTACAGTATAATTTAATGCATCTGTCTAATGACATAACACACACAGCACACTTTCCCCTATGATAGCCTCATACAATACTAGAAATGAGTAAACCTTAAACAGCCATTTTATACAGTGATATATAGGGCTGCTGAAGCATAGGACAGTTCCGGTGAATCCAGAATTTTAGCCACCTTATTAATTTCCTGTCAGTTGTTGTGGATCATTGCAATTTGTGCATCTTATCAATGCTCTCTGCAAGAAATACTCAAAGACATTAGCTGTCTTAACATGATACTAATGAAGTTTTCACATTCATCAGTATGCAGGGTTTTTAAACCATTGCTTGACAGTTCACACTGGCTTCCTGTTAGTTGCTTAATTCAGTTTTGTATACATTAATGAACATGAAATCTGAGAATCAAATGCAAGGCAAGGCTACTTTATCCTATAAACCCATGCAACAACAATGGAGATGTTCTGATACCAATCCCAAAACTATGTTATACAGATTGTTGACAAAGCCCAAACTCTTCTCTTACACTTTTCAAACCTGACTTTAAACTGTGATGCTTTTTTTATGTTGAGATTGTCCTGTCTCTACTGTGGAATGTTGCCTGTCAGTTGGCATGTCACCTTATACAGTAAAATCATCTGCTTTGTAAAACGATATGGAGGACTAGCAAAAGAGAGCTGACAGTTTCAGTACATGGAATGGACAAGCATAATACATTTTCCAATCATGCATAGTGACAAAAGACAAGCATAAAATAATACATCTTCTTTGAATGTTTCCAAACTATTAAATATGTGGACAACAATTAAATCTTCTTTGATAAAGCTTTTTTATATCTGAGTTGAAAAACAGTTATTCTGTCACCCAGACACTGAAGACTGAACTAACTGCTTTAGAATAGGATAGGGTTAGGATGGTTTCCATTAGATGCATTCACTTTAACCATTACCCCGTCTATTGAAACAAAAATGGGAGCCCATGTGTGAGAGTATGAATGTAAGAGAATTTAGTGTACTATTAGTGAAATGTTTTCCATATTGTGCATTAAATAAAGCCTTTTTGAAGCCATTTAGTAAGAGTATAAATAATAGACTTCAGAAATACACTAGTACAGTATGTGTGTTGTTCTGTGAAATGTGTCTTTGATATTGCACAGGCTGATTAGGCTTAGAAGATTAAATTATTAGATAGATAGATAGATAGGCTGACTGACTATAGTCTGAACACACACCGGAATTACTAAAAAGGAAGAGATTCAAAAAGAAAACTTCTGACTTGGCAGTCACAATGAGGCTCTGTGCAGAGTTATGTTTTGTTGTCAGCACCTTACGATAGAGTGACCCTTAAAGCGCAGTTGAGGCTCAGCCCTGATAAACAAAAAGAAGCTGTCATGTAGGGCAGATTCAGATATAGTACACTAAACACATACTGTATATGTTAAATTGGTTGGCTACTCCAAATTAGTCCAATATAACTGAATATAGATGTTTGCCTCAGTGTGCCTAGGAATGGACTGGAACTGCATTCATGCTCTAGCTCCCTGAGGCCTTGTAATGGAAACAGTAGGTCCAGAAAATTGACGGATCATGCATATCTGTTGTCTTTCCTCAGCTTTTAGTATTCTTATAGGAAATTATGCTATGAATATAGGAAAAAGTTCTAAATATGGAAATATGTTTGATGGGATCAAGCCACTTGGAACATGAGCCTAATGTCTGGCACATTAGCAACATGATGAAAACATTATAGTACAGATAGATAGATAGCTAGCTAGCTAGCTAGCTAGCTAGCAGTTTATTTGTCCCCAGGAAAGAATTTGTCTTTTTACAGAAGCTCAATAAATAAATTTATTATGACAAAAAACAAATCCAGTCTCAAATAGACTCGAGAACGAGTAAAAAAAAAAGAAAACTAAAAAGAAAGAACACTTCTGACTTGGAGTCAATAGTGTTACTTAAAGGAAACAAACACAATCCTACACCTAAGGGTGCTTTGATACATTAGATTTGTGTTCATGGTTTGGGTCATTCTGTTGGAAAATAACTCCTGAGACTTTCATGACTGCTTTAGAAAACTGGAAAGTACATAAAAATAGTAAGTTAAGGGTGCTAGTAGAAGTTTTCTATTTTTGCTGACTGAAGAAAAATGGGCCAGGGGCTTTGAAAGCTGTTTTTGATGTGACAGTTAGGAATTGCTGAACAACATCTTTTAGGGCTCTTATTTAGTGCCTAAGGTCTAGACTGAGAAGAATGGTAAGCTGTTATGGAAATTATAACTAAATAGAATTCTGGCAGGGCTTTTTGCTTTAGGCTTTTCTTTTTGATTTACCTTATTATCATAATATGCATCATATACCTTAGGACATATGAAGTAGACTGTTTTTCCCATGTTGCTAGTTGTTGGAATGATTTCCACATTCTAGGAATTTTGACAAAAGCCTGTAGTTAAGATATAGCGGGTTGGATAATGGATGGAAGGATTTTGATATATGTGTGTGTGTGTGTGTGTGTGTGTGCTGGACATGTATTTTGTTATGTTCTGTGGTCCACTGGCACTCACTTCAAGTTTGAGACCCAGTCTTGCCTTCGTTGCTTCTGGAGTAGCCACTGCCTTCTACTGGATTGAGTAATTCAGTTGCTCAATGGTAAGCAATGCTTCCTTACACCACAGGGTCTTAGGCTTTATTTCAATGTCATTTAGTGTCTCTTGTTCTTCTACAGTCCAAGTGGGTTTTCTCAGTACTGTATACGATTGATTTCCTTTCACATGCAAATAATATGCATACTGTATAAAGTTATGTGGCAAATGTAAATTGACTTGGTGTTAGTATACTCTGAAGTGGGCTGGGGTCTTGTCCAAGACTGATGTGTTTGCTTCTGCCTAATAAACTGATGTGGTATGCCACCATGTAATGGAAAGAGCTAGTTCAGAAAATTGAATTGTTGAATATTATATTATTCATTTGGAGTTTCAGACAAACATATAGGAAAATACTGGAATGTGCATCATCTTCTTCGTGTTTAAGGGATCTATAAGCAAGTATTGTGGTTTTGTGGTTAAAGGGTTGGAACTAAAACAAAAATATATACATTTTACTTGTAAATGAGTGTGTAATGCTAAACATGCTACATTTTTGATGCTTTAAAGCATTACACTATTACTTTGATTCGATTGTTTTATGTACTACAGTATATTCTGAGTGGAATTCTAGCTTTGTTGTGTAACCTGCCCCATGAATGTAACTAGAACTTTCTGGGTAAGTTTCAAGTCAGGAGAATAGGAGAGAGACCTTTCTAAATAAGATAAGAAACCATTCTGTGCATCAAACATGTCTGTTAAGCTACCAGCTAAATTCTCCCTACATTTCATTTAGATACTCCGCGTCACCTGTTTGACTTGATAATTTGTTTGTGATTCCTAGAACCTTTTTGTGTGAAGAACTGAACATCTGCCTCTTAGATTTCACCACTGTCTGCAATTCACTGTTAAATTCTGCTGAATTAACTTTATAATTACATTTAAAAGTTCCGAAGACCTGAGTTAGACTTTCATGCAGTCATCTCTATTTGAAAGAGTTTTTAATTTCTCTAAGAGCATGCATTTCACACCTGGGGTGGCTTTGGTTGTTCTCCTCTATGCAATATCTATCTTGATGATGATGATGGCAAGTGCTTTTGATTATTTGACTTCTTTTTGAAAACATTTAGTTACTATTTGTTTTATTTATTCACTCTAGACAGCCTTCCCTCCTTTTGCTTCTGTCTTCTATTATGGATTTCATTCTCTGTGTCACAGACAGTTTTTAAGTGTTTATCTCTCCATGCCTGAGGCTGAGTGAATTTTGTCTGATTTAGTCAGAACATCACTCATATCAGACACCAGATTACATGACACCACTTGTTTTACTGTGTAAGGCAGTAGGACCGTTCCTGTTATTTTGCGTAATTTACACAACATAAAAAAACTCTGCATTATGTCGACATTGATCTTGCATTTAGAGAAGACATGCATTTATCCTGCAGGCAGAGGTACTGACAAAACTTATAAACACTGGAAGGGACAACCAGCCAGCCTGGCTTTCCTCCTCAGTTGGTTTAGCTGAGGATGAGGGGTATAAAATAATGATCTCCTTGGTATTGCTTAAATGGCTATAGGTAAAATCAGCTTTAGGGGAGTGGTGGAATTGGATGAGGCATTTATCCATCTTTAGTAATGTGGTTATTCATGTTTGTCTTCCCAGAATATGAAGGAGACCAGTGCCAATTTGTGGTAAATCATTGTCTGCCACAACCCTGCATGAATGGAGGGACCTGCCTGAATACATTGTCTGGATATAATTGCCAGTGCCCAGAAGGTATGAAGAAGTGACATATGTACTGCATCATTATAATTTTTTTTAGAATAATCATAAAATAAAAATCAGCCCTTTAAGGTCTATTTCATCTTTGAGTTTTGTGCATGCTAGTTTAGTAGAAATCATAGCACTTTTTTGTCATTTAAATTTTTTCTTGACAAAGAGATGTTAGTTTTGTAACTGAATTAAGAATAATTTGAATAGCTCCTGTAAGCTTTCCTCTGTTTGCTGCTGATTTTCAAGAGATGCTGAAGACTACATTATGAATCTGTTGATATTTTAGCAAAGAATAAATAATGCAAACCATACAGCGACTATAACAGCTATGTGTATATACAGAGTAACAAATTATAATAAGAACATAAGAAATTTGACAAACAAGAAAAATCAAGCTCATTTGTTAATAGGTAAGCTGTTCCAATATCTCTTCCAGATTCTTCTTAAAGGTTGTGGAGGTTTCTGCTTCAACTGCAGTTTGTTCCAGAGTCCCACAACTCTTTGTATAAAGAAGTGTTTCTTGGCTTCAGTCCTAAAAGCACTTCCCCTTAATTTCCACTGTTGTCTTCAAGTATGTGATTCACAATTTAGTCGAAATAATTCTGCTGGATCTACTTTATGAATCCCTTTGAGGATTTTAAACACCTGGAGTAGGTCCCCAGGCAGTCTTCTCTGCTTGAGACTAAACAGGTTTAATTCCGCATTTCTGTCATAGTACGACATGTCCTTAAGTCCTGGGATGCACTTGTTTACCTTCCTCTGCACAGCTTCAAGTGTGCTTCAATTTCAAGTGACCCAAATTGCACACAGCACTCCAGATGTCATCTCACCAGCGCATTATGTAGTTTGAGCATAACATCCCTTGACTTATATTCAACAGTGTTTATGTTATAACCTAACATTGAGTTTTTAAAGGCCTCTGCACACTGCTTTGATGATGAAAGCATTGTGCCAACATCCATCCATCCATATATCCATCCATCTATTATCCAACCTGCTATATCCTAACTACAGGGTCACGCCAATCCCAGCCAACACAGGGCGCAAGGCAGGAAACAAACCCCAGGCATGGCGCCAGCACACCGCAGGGCGCGCACACATACACACACACACACACACACACACACACACACACACACACACACACACACACACACACACACACACACACACACTAGGGACAATGCACCTAACCTGCATGTCTTTGGACTGTGGGAGGAAACCAGAGTACCTGGAGGAAACCCACGCAGACATGGGGAGAACATGCAAACTCCACGCAGGGAGGACCCAGGAAGCGAACCCAGGTCTCCTAACTATGAGGCGGCAGCGCTACCACTGTGCCACTGTGCTGCCCATTGTGTCAACATAAACTCCTAAATTCTTTTCAGAAGTTACTTCCTGTATGACAGTGTCTCCCATCTTTTATTTATAATTGATGTTCCTATTGCCCATATGCAACACTTTACACTTTTCTACTTTAAACTGTTCGTCAAATTCTGAAGCTTGTCCATGTCTTATTGCTGCTTCCTTCATGTCACCCATTCCTCAAATTTTAGTGTCATCTATGAATTTCACAAGTTTACTAACCATACCAGAATCAATATCATTGCTATAAATCAGTAAAAGTAATGGTCCAAGGACAGACCCCTAAGGGACTCCCGTGATGACCTCACTTCATATGGAGCATTCTCATCTTATCTGTTCTCTTTGTTTCCTGTCAGTCAACCAACTTGAGATCCAGTTTTGTAGGTTACCTCTGATTCCTACAGCATCTGGTTTCACGATTAATCTTTAGTCAGAGACCTTAAAGGCTTCTTAAACTTCTAAGTAAATAATGTTGTATGCTTTGTTTTTGTCAAGTACTCTAGTTGCCTGTTCGAAAAAAATGTAAAAAAATTGGTTTGGTAGGATCTTTCTGTCATAATGCTGGCTATTAACGTATATAGTGTATTATTTTCATATAGGTACTTAACTAACTTATTTCTTATTATACCACAGCATACAGTACCATTTTCAAAGCCCACTTGATCCTGAGCAGGCTCGCAGTGGGCTGGTTCCTATCCCAGCAATCAACAGATGAAAGGCAGGAACAATCTTTGGATATGGCACCAGTCCATTGCAGGGTGAACACATAGGCAACCAGACACACACACACACATACACACGTTAGACACAGTGTAGCATCTCCACTGAAGCACAGGAAGAATACCCACACAGACATGGGAAGAACATGTAAACTCCATTAAGTAAGGACCTGGGACATGAACCCGGTCTTGTTGTTGCAAGGTAACAGCTCCACCACTGTGCCGCCCCTTATTTCTTATTATGGTGTCCATTATTTTGCTTGGTACAGAGTTGAGACTTCTTTGTCTGTAACTACCAGACTTCATTTTGTCTCTCTTCTTGAAGATTGGAGTCATGTTTGCAACTTTCTAGTCCTCCAGTTCTTGTTCTTTCTCAAGTAACTGCTTGAATATTCCTAATAAGTGGTTAAAAATGAACTCTTTAATTTCTTTCAAAACAATTGGTAAAATCCCATCAGGTCCAGGTGTTTTATAATCAGTGCATAACAAACTTCCCAAATGTCTCCAAAATTTTATAAAGAGTAATTAATTATAAATATAGTATGTATGCTTTGTGGGTAAATGCAAACTCAATTCAAAACACCAGCTTCAAGGCTTTAGGTAAAAGATCCTTCTTTAGTAGCAATAGCCATAAAAAGTGAATAGGAAAGCGAATAACACACCTATATAACTAGAATCCCATCTGCGGTGATTTTCTGTGTGAAGAGTGGTCCTGGGTGAATACATATTTAATTATTTAGTATGATGTCAACCTTTAGAATGCTTTGGAATGTTTTAAAGATGTAAACTAGATGTTTTGTGCCCTGCAATTTAGTTTTCTTCTTTGCACAACTTTATAACTTCAAAGTGTTATGTTAGTTTGAGACAAAAGCACATTCAAACCGACTTGAGATTTTATAGTAGTATAATAGAGAAGTAGAGGACAGTTTTTGTAGTGTTCTTAAAAAATAGCTGTTAGTCAGGTTGGGTGAAAAACAAGTTCAAAGAAGATAAGGACTATCACAACAAAATGGTGAACCAAAACCTAAAGTCTTTGTCAAATAAAACCTAATTAATCTTTGATTCTTTTAGTAGGAAATGTTTTTTTTAATCTTATTGATTTTATTGTAATCATTACATACAAATAGATCAATTAAAAAAAAAAAGGATTGAAAACAAATCAACCCCCACCCCTGAGAAAGAGTGTATGACCAACGGACTAAAACTTAAAAATAGTAAAAATGAATAAATTGATGAGTTTATTAGGCAGATACAATAATATAATATAAAACATCAGTTTTAAAAGAAGAGAGTTAGGATTCTTCCAGATTAGCAAAACAAGTCTGCATGCCAATAGTGTAGTGAATGCAATCACAGTTTGTTTGTCCTTCTCCACTTTAAGCCCATCTGGAAGAACACCAAACACAGCTGTTAGTGGGTTAGGAGGGATTGTGACACCAAGGCTGTCTGAAAGGCACTTAGAAATTTTTGTCCAGAATGATGTTCATTTGGTGCAGGCCAAACACATGTGACCCAGTGAGGCTGGAGCTTGATTGCAGCATTCGCAGGTTGGATCTTGCCCTGGAAACATTTTGGATAATTTTAAGCGAGACAGATGTGCTCGATATATAATTTTGAATTGAATAATTGTATGCTTTGCGCATATGGAGCTCGAATTAATTATCTGCATTGATGCCTTCCAATCCTTCCACATCTTTTGTTTTAATCAAAAGTTCAGACACCTCCTTTTAGGCTCCACAATATAGCAACCGCTTGATGACATCATGAATTATGATTTCCACAGCACATGGTTAGCAGCAGGTATCATTGCTGTCTACATTATGATAGTGCCAGGTTTTTAAATTACATAAATAGTTCTCAAGATGTAGAACTGACTAATAAATTCCATCATTGATTCCATTATCTTTTGAGTAGCCACAAGAAAGAAACGCTAGCCACTTCGGGCACTATAGTACTGGTATGGCCCAGCCCTGTTTAAGTAGTGTTAGGTTTGCTCATAACACAAAGTAGCTGTGTATTTGTGTGCCCTGTAAAAAGGTTGGTGATACAACCAGAAATGGTTTGTGGCTTATGCCAGATGTTGGTGGGATAGATCCAGCTCTTTTATAACCCTGGAATGGAAAAAGTGGGTTTAGAATGATACACTAATACTTTGGAAAGAGATAGAAGCCATTGAAACTAAACCTTCTTGTTTAGCCAAGGAAAGCAAATTTTGCTCAGTATCCTCTCTGTATGTTTTATGCTGTGCTCCAGTCAGCACTAGTTAATATTAATTTGCCAGCAATCCCGTTGTTCACTGTTCACTTAAGACATGGAACCCCTTGTAGGACAAATGTGTGATGCTGTTTTCAGTAGCCCTTGTGTATAATGATCATATATATGTCAGACTTCTTTAATATACAATATTCAATTAATGGAAGTCCCTAAGTTTGTGTTGATCTTTAGAGATTCCAATTCTCACTGATGAGAAAAAAGAAAGCTCAGTTTAGAAATAATGTTTCAATCTTCATTACTGAAGTAATAATAAACAAATTAGAGTAATAAATAATAGACAGTATATTGTATCACGGGCGGCACAGTGGTACAGTGGGTAGTGCTGCTGCCTCACAGTTAGAAGACCCGGGTTCACTTCCCGGGTCCTCCCTGCATGGAGTTTGCATGTTCTCCCCATGTTTGCGTGGGTTTCCTACAGGTACTCCGGTTTCCTCCCACAGTCCAAAGACATGCAGGTTAGGTGCACTGCCGATCCTAAATTGTCCCTAGTGTGGGTGTGTGGGTGTGTGTGTGCGCGCCCTGTGGTGGGCTGGCGCCCTGCCCGGGGTTTGTTTCCTGCCTTGCACCCTGTGTTGGCTGGGATTGGCTCCAGCAGACCCCCATGACCCTGTAGTTAGGATATAGCGGGTTGGATGATGGATGGATGTTGTATTATGACCTCTTGCAGCAGTCACTGCTTGTCGTTTCTGGCACCTACAGCCCAACAGTCTCAAAATCTGCAGTTGTGGAGTGGTATCTCATTACTTCACAAGGAAACTGACAAAATTGCTGAACACTTTGGTAAGCACAGGGTGATGTCTCCAGATGTTGCAATCCAGGACATTTCAAATTTGCTCTTAGGCAGTATTTATCAACCTTAATCGTCTATCTCAGTTTTATCTTATTAAGCACTAATTGAAACTTGGGGGGGGGGGGTGTGAGGGTCTCCTTTGGAAGAGCGGTTCCTCTTTGTAGAATGAGTGCAGCTGGAAACAGGGGAAAAATATTGCACAGTGCTGTTGACTAGTTTAGCAACCCACCAGCAGTAACCCATGACTCAGTGGTTGAGAAACACTGTTCAAATATGTCCTGCTAAAGGATAAGGTCTTGTTGAATCACTAAAGGAATGATGAATTGCAGCGCAATCATATCCCTATAACGTACTCTGTTTATTCTACACTTTGTGAAGTAGGGGCTATGTATGGCTTGTGTGGCGAATACCAGTGTAACCACAAGGGGGGTGCCACTGAGCCACAAACCAGGGTCACTAAAAATAAATCCCAAACCTGAGACCCTGTGACCTGAGCCAACCATGCCAGACTAGAACTAGTAAGTCTGAAGTCCGACCTAACGTCATAATGTTCTCATTGGCCCCGATCTACTTTGCATACCTCAATGAGTGCAACAAATAAAAATAATGTGCAATAGGAACAGTGGTGTAAGCCAAGGCGACCAGCACCACAAAAAGCAAAATGTCTAAAATGGAAGATCACATATTACTTTAGAATATTTGAAGGAATATTTCAAATAAGAGCTTTATCAGCTTTGCATTGTACAGTATTGCATAAGGATATTTATAAGCTATTTGTCTTACCTGTTATCACTAGTAGCATACTGGGAACTTTTGTTGCTCTTCCAAATTAACAAAGCTAATGGGCAAACTCAGAACTATTTAGATTCATGATGAAGTCATTAATTTAATAAGAGTTGCGCAGGAACAGAATTGCATCTGCCGTTGATGGTTTCATCGCTGTTCTCTTCTGGTCTATCGTTCTGCCTGCTGCACTAAAAGTTCAGCTCGCTGCCTCTGCTACTTGCCTGGATGCTTAACACACCTGTTTGCTTCATGTATTTCACTAAGTGCTTCACTGCCAGTAATGCTTATGAAATTTCTGGGACAATATCTGAAAGCTTGCTAACATATAGTGTATGCTTAAGAACGGACATGATCCTGACAGTCCAGGCGATGATAGGGTGCAAGTACAAGTCAAGTAAAGTTGGGGAGCATGCACTGGTACAGTGTGTTGCCGCACCCACTACACAACGAAACAACTTGGGATCCTGGTTTACAACCCCCCTGGAAGACACGCGGTCCAGTCCCACCCTCCAGAAATGACTCTCTATTTGCCGCAGCCAGGTGTTACGTGGGTGACCCCTTGGTCTGGTCCAGCCACTCGGGGTCTCCAACAATGAGGACCTTACGAGCCGGATCACCCTCAGGGAAACGCGGGACATGGCTGTAGTGCTGTAACTGACTTTTCCTCACAATGCAAGTAATGTACCTCATTCAGGACTCCATGAGCAACTGCTCATTCCACACAAAGTCAAACCAACATTACCCAAGGATTTTCTGGAGAGACACAGTGCCAAAGGAGTTCAATCTTCATCTCAGGTCACTGGATAGTGTCCATGTCTTGCAACCATATAGCAAGAGAGGAAGCACCAGAACTCTAAAGACTTAGACCGTTCGTCCTTTTGCATAGATATCGCGAGCGCCACACACCCCTTTCCAGTGACCTCATGACCCCCCATGCTCTCCCAATCTGTCTAGTGACTTCATAGGAAGAGTCACCAGAGACATGAATGTCGCTGCCAAGGTAAGTAAACCTCTCAACGAGGTCAACACTCTCTCTGTAAACAGACACACTGCTGATGGCTCCGCCCAAGAGGTCATTAATGGCCTGGATCTTGGTTTTTATCCAGGACACTCGCAAGCCCAGACACTCAGACTCCTTGCTCAATCTCTCGAGCGCCCCGATCAGAGCCTCCATTGAAGATCACAGCATCATCAGCAAAGTCAAGATCCCTGAATCTTTCTTCACCAACAGATGCCCCACAGCCACTGGACCCCACGACCTTGCCCAACACCCAATCCATAAAAGCATTGAACAGAGTAGGAGCAAGAACACACCCCTAACGAACCCCAGAATGAACTGAGAAAAGGCAGAGGCAGAGGTCCTGCCTCCACTCTGCACAGCACTCACAGTACCAGTGTACAGGCCAGCCATGATATCCAGCAACCTCGAGGGGATCCCGCGAACCCTCAGGATGTCCCACATGGCAGCTCGATCAACTTTTTGCTTTGCGAAAATCAATAAAGGCTGCAAAGAAACTCTGCTAATATTCGCGTTTGCGCTCCATGAGAACCCTCAGTGCCAGGATACGGAAGATTGTAGACTTCTTAGGCATAAAACCAGACTGTTCCGGTCACTCTGGTAGGTGAGCAAGCGATCACGGATCCTATTGAGGACGACCTTAGCAAGGACCTTACCTGACACCAAGAGCAGTGTTATCCCCCTGTAGTTGCTGCAATCCAGGCGATCACCCTTCCCTTTCCAGATAGGGACGACAAGTCCTGTTTTCCAGTCAGTTGGAATGATGCCAGTCTCCCAAATGGAAGCAAAGATTGCTTGCAATGCCAGGAGGACAGCCTTACTACCAACCTGGAGAAGTTCACCCCGGATACCACAGATCCCTGCAACTTTTCCACACCCCTCACCTGGCTCTCTACCTGTGCAATCTCAGTGAGATTGGGTGATTCACAGCTAATCGGAGGATCAGCCTCAAGAACCGTGGACCCAGAGATATCCAACATCTTAGCCGGAGGATCAGCTTTGAACAACTGCTCAAGGTAGCCAGCCCAGCGGGTCACAACTGCAGTGTCATCCATAAGGATTGTTCCATCAGCTGCCCTGACTGCGACTCTCCAAGGAACAGATTCAGATGTGCATAATGCTTCGATTCCTCTGTAAGCAGGACATGGGTCGCTAGACCACAGATGGTGTGTCACTTGCTCACAGATTCTTCTAGCAAACGCCTCTTTATCTGCCCTCAGAGCCCTTGCAGCCATCCTTCTCAGTTCCTGGTACAGACCAGAGTTGCCATTGAGCCATGCGCTGCGACTCCTCTCAATGATATCCAGGGTGCCCTGTGAGATAAAACACCTCTTTCTGGGTACACCAACACAACCCTCAGCAACCTTCAGGGTCTTGTCACGAAAGGTCTCCCACATCACATTAGGATTGGCAGTCGTACCCAAATCTAAAAGTTCCTCACACAAACTGTGTGAAAATTCATTAGAAACAGCCTTGTCTTGGAGTCTGGTGAAGTCCAGGCTCATTTTTCTGGTAGGTGGTAACCTACTGGACCTAAATTGGATCCTAAGAGTAGCAACAAGTCTGTGGTCAGAATTCACAAACTGGGCACTTCTGCAGACCCTGCAGTTTTGCAAGAGCCTCCAGCGTCTGCCCACGAGGATGTGATCGATCTCCTTCACTGCACCACCAGTATTGGAGTACCAAGTCCAACAATGCGATTTAGGGCACTGCAACCAGGATCCAGCAATTCGCAGCCCCTGACCTTTTGCAAAGTCAAGGAACATGGAGCTACTTTCACCACCGTCACCAGACCCATGGGGACAGAGACAATCCTCATAGCCAGCCCTGTCAGTGCCGGTGGTTGCATTGAAGTCATCCATGACCAGGGGAGCTTCACTTCGTGGGCACCCATCAACCACCGAGCGAAGCTGTGAATAAAACTGAGACAACAGACAAGGCACCCAGGTAGTGCCGTAATCTGAGTCCCATAATACACTCGTTGAAAGGAGTGACATCGGACACCATCGGAAGAAGCCAATATGCTTCAGCAACAGCTATTCCCCGAGTATGACAGCCATCAGAGCGACCAGACTAATAAAAGGTGTATCCACCTACAGAGATCTGGCCAGTCCCCGGTCTGCGCACCTCAGAGAGTGCCGCCACTGAAATGCGGAGTTTATGCAGCTCCTCCGGTAGCAGAGGAAGATGATCTTCTTGCCGGAGAGACAAAACGTTCCATGCTCCCACCCGTAAGGGCCGCTTCAAATTGGGACCTGAGTGCTGCCGTGCAGCGGGCGATGCCTCAGCACTACACCAGTTCGATCCCGAACAGACCTGACCCTATTGGCTCTCCAACAGTTTCGACTCCTCCGGGGATGGGGCTCCTGAGGGCTTTCCCCAATCCCCTTCATGATGCGAGCAGCCTTCCTATGGGCGGCTGCAGCAGAGCTACTGCTGCGGAGAGCAAAAAGGAGTCCTTTCTGTCATCTCGGAGCTGTGTGAAGTTTGTTTACGGTGGCTGGAGTGCCAATCCTGCCACCAACCCCCATGATTTCCCTGCAAGTTGGAGGGCCACTTGCAGGGCCGGATGCAGTTTAATGTCATACGTCATACCAAGTACAGTAATGATATTTGGTCCTTGATCAATTACCCAGACAACTTTGTTCATAACAACAGCATCAAATCCAGGCTCATTCATGATCTGTCGATGTAACACATTACGTATGTTGGCACCTCTTTTAATGTTTTCGAGGGAGAATATTGCAGTTGCTAAGCACTCTGCTTCAAATCTTGTACTGTAGTGTGACATAGTGGTAGGTAATTATCAAGTAACTGATTTTATGGTAATCGTTCAGCCACATGTCTGTGGTCATTCAGAAATCAATATCAGACATGATCACTGGTATTTCTCTGATAACATCCTGTCTTTTCATCGTTGCAGTCTCCTTAAATTTACAAGAGATGGTAGTGGGATCCAGTACTACACTTCTGGCTGGAACTCAACCATGGCTTGCTGCCATGTTTATATGTTCAAATGCTAGATCAATAAAAACTTTTCCTGCTACCGTGGCAAAACATCTAATATCCCAACAGCAAAAGTCTACGAAGTTATCTGAAATATTTGATTTGACAGGAGCTGTTACTGACTATCATACCTCAAAGCAGCAGAGCATGCTTTACACTGTACATAACGAGAGAGTTTTTCTGCTTTCTTACAACAAGGTCATAATTGTTCCATAATGAAGGTGTTCCTAACTCATTTTGAGTAGTTCTCTATTTGCAAGTTTACTCTTTATTTTGTTCATTGCTAAGATGGCTACCATAGCTGGTTATCACTCAGGTTAAACACACCCATGAGAGCAAGTGAAGGATGGATTTGGGGGTGGTGTGGAGGTGCTAGTATGCAAATTACAGACCAAAAATGAAAAAGGAGGGGGGCTAATTAAAAAAAAGGCTTAAATAAAAAAATCCAAACTCAGCCTGAGCCCAATGTTTAATATTAAAAATGGGCCTAACCCAAAACCCCATTGGGTTGCAGACCTCTAGCCCAAGTACAGTTCCTGTTCAAAAAAATTATATTTATATTCATCTCAAACACCTTCTTTTCACAATCACCAGCCACAACACTCAAATATAAAATCTCCTTCCACCTCCAATAGAGTGTTTTCCACTACCTCCCAACTCAATTAAGTAAGGCTCTGTTTAAAATTCAATCCTGAATCCCCATGTCGCCCAGAGTATTTCTGGGTTGTATGGAAACCAGGGCAGTCCTCCCCCAGCATCACCCTCTAATGGTATGCAAAGTCCCAGATCGGGCAGCTTTTCTGGACTCTAACTCTAACGCCACCCTCCGGGAGTCTTAATCGTGTTCAGCCTTTAGGATCGTGTTCAGCCTGTCATTTGTGGGAATGAACTGCTCGTTTGTCAAGTCCATCCATTATTGCCTCCTGGCTCAGCAAGAATCCATCCTTTATCCCTGGCACCTACACAGCCCACTTCATTACAATGGTCCTTCCATAGGTGTCATTTTCCTGATCAGTACACACTACACACCATTTGCATGAACTGGAAGAGGACATGATGTGACTGTTGACAAGTTTGTTGAAGTCTGGTCCAAACCTTTTAGGGGTAATGTCTAGAAGGTGTAATAATCTCTAAGACTGACATCTTGCTTCTGGTTTATACTGGAGACATTATGGAATACACAGAAAATTGACTTAATTTGGATTTTGTCTAGCTGTGACCTGTGCTTTCAAAAAAGACTCTTTTAAAGGTGGCCTGATTAGACATTGTTCAGCTTGGACCTCATTTGATAAAACTGCACCTATTATATCAACCTCTCCTGTCTTTGGCTAGTTGCATAGCCTCACCGCACAAGCTATATTGGTGGTGTGAGTCTGAGGACTAAGACAAATCGATAATATTTGGGTAAAATACACAAGTTATAAATATTGTGTTTTAATTTCTGAAAATGTTGTGTTCCTTAGCTGACCTGAAGGGTGACAGAGAACAATGGAGTATCTGTTAACAGAGTAGGAGACGGTGATTGCATGGTATTCGGAGGTAGTGTTGTTATACAGAGTACATAGTGGTGTGAATTTCCAGCTTTTGGCGATTCAAAAAACCTGCGCCTCCATTTTTTTGGTAGGAAAGAAAATTAAATTGGCAGAAAGTGCTGTTGGCATAACTGTATTCTCCTGTAGTGCCTTAGATTAAAGTTTATATGTATTTAGAACAGCAACATTTCAAATATAACCTTCCTATAACACACTATTTTTATTTATATACAAGGTAGAAAATTAAGCAAAGGCTAACCTAATGAACTTCCTTAATTTTCTGTCAATAATTATGCCTGGGGCGATGGAAGAAGATACAGGTTTATATTCTACAAACACATTTTAAGGATTTTAATCTTAGGCTATCTTAGAGATTGGTGAAAAAGAGATCTCTAAATTAGAAATTCAGATTAAAGAATTAGGCAGCCACAAAATACATCGTTCTTCAATATAATAATTCTTCTAAAAATTGCATATCTCATTTAAAACTATCAAGATCCATGCTGTGAACAGTGCCATCAGGTGTAACCCTCAATAGGTCATATGTTTTAGGAACGAGCTACACTCAGAAATGTGCATATTGCTCAGACAGCAATCCTCCAACAGTAATATTTGGTGTAACACCAATTGGGATACCAGTACAATGAAAAATCTACAGCATTGTGATGTCATATTCAGCATTGCTTTGCATGAAGACTGATTTTCAGTAATTCTAACAGACTTCCCATAATTCAATGGGAAAGTCATGTCTTATACTACCTTAAAGCAGAAAAATGTCTCTCCTAGGAGCAGTTTAAGATTTTTTTTTAACAATTTGGCAATGCTATTCTAATTTTGTTGTAAAATGAGAACCTTAAGTCTCTGCTAAACCCTTTCTTTTTGTCTTAATATATGTGACAAATTGTCATGTATATCCTTCTGAATTTCGTAGGGGAAGGTAGACAAGTGCTCAGTTTGATGGAGTTTTTTGGAACACAATGTCTTAATTAACTGTATTAATCATCTCTTTTACTGGACTGTGCTTTACTGCTGGATGTTCTGTTCTCATAATAATAATAATAATAATAATAATAATAAACAACGATTGTCCATGGCTAAATTTATTAAAAAAGTCAAAAGTACAGGTTTAACAGACTTCATCCAGCACTAGAACTTGTGCTTTTGCATATTTTAAAGTTAGGTAGTGTTTATCCATTTACTGTATGAACTGAATTCCATGCAGTATAAGGGGGTGTATTTTAAGGTACTTTCCGTACAGCTCATACATATATCTGAATATGGTCAGCCAATGAATGAAAATGAATGTTATCTCTCTCTCATGTAAGACCATTTGCAATGGGACACATACAGAAATATGAACAATGTTTACTTGAGCTAAGAATGAAAAAGCACTGTCAGGTTTATGTACATATTACTTTAACTTGTTAAAGGTGGCAGCAATTACCAACCTACACTGCACCCTGATTTGTCAGTTTAGGAGGAGCTATAATAGAAAGAAATAGCAAAAGATATTTTTTTGTTAAAAAAAAAGCAATTGTCAGTGGCAGAAACTCAGAGCAAAGTAGATTCAGCTTTCAGCCAGTAACCTGCACAACTAGATTTCCCTGAGAGGTGGGTAAGGAAAATGGATGTACAGTATGAACATGGTCAAATTTCATGTGCTGTTCTTTTGCTGGGATAAGGAATTAGCATTATAAAGGGGGGGGGGGGAGGGGTTGCATTTCCGACAGTCAACTGATTTTTTTGTGGCTATAAGCAGCAAATTCATCTTTGCCATCATTGGTTTGCGTGTCAGCAAGTATTGATCTGTCAGTTCAGTCTTGAAACCTGCCGGCTATGATAGGAATCAACAATGAAAGTAACCTTAGATGAAATGCATCATGTCAAGTTCTGGAAATGCAGTAGTTGAAAATCTCTTGTGGCTATAGAATGGTTAGGCAAATAGTATTTTAGTGTTTAAGACTTTAGGAACTTTTAAAACTAGGAGGAGGTTAGGAGCACACGCTGATACAGCGCATTGTCGCACCGGGTGACACCTCAGCACCACACTAGTTCAGATGGAATGGAACCATTGTGAGGTTTTTTATGGTGACTGGAGTGCCAATTCTGCCACCAACCCCCAGGTTTTCCCTGTAGATCGGAGGGCCTACATGCAGAGCTGGATGCAGATTAACATCATACCCAGAATGGAGCAATTGCAGGTTAACGGCCTTGCTCAAGTGACCAACACAGTAGAGTCTTTTTTAGCGTTTACAGGATTCGAAGCAGCAACCTTCTGATTGCCAGTGCAAATCCCTAGCCTCAGAGCCACCACTCCACCCTTAAATTAAACTTAAACTTAATGATATTTTAGAAGAATTAAGTGGATAGGACTGGTGAGCTTTGTTGGTCTGAATGGCCAGTTCTCATCTAGATTGTTCTAACAATTTTATTTTGAGTTGTATTTTTGTCCTCTTTTGTTTGCTATGACATTTTTGAGCAATATTTCAGGTAAGGCTTTTTCAATCATTCCTGTATATTTCTGTATTTGTTTTCCTCTGGGTCTATAGTGTTTTTTGTCAGATTATATAATAGATGCACCTTTATACATTATGCAAAGCACAGAGTAAATGGCACAAGAGGAAATATTAAATGCAAAGGAGAAGGTTACAGATAGTCTCAAACAGAGACAGTAAATGTGGAAGGCCTACCTGGTCAACCCATTATACAATATATAATGGCTTTATTCTCTCTGCCTCTTGGCATGGTGCTTATTTGTCCTTGTTTCTTCAAAGTACAATCCACTTCCCCTTGCCTTTACCCTTTAGCCACTATTACTCTGGTTGCCTCTCTTCTCTTCTTTGCTAATTAGCAATAATCCCCTCTGAAGTTTTCTCTCATTAGCACTGACACGTATTCAATTTCTTTCTCTAGTGATGTGGTAAAACTGTAACAACCTGAAGTGATTATAGATCTTTACCTCCTAGCCTTACAGGGGATACTGTAAATTCAACTGAAAAATCACCAGAAAACCTTTTGTAGTTCCTGCCTTACTGTATGGCAAGTAGGACCACAGTATGATGTTAATGCTGTGCCCCTCAAAAGATAAGAGTTTACAGCTTTCTTATTATGCTCTTACAGTATCTTCATCAATGTCTTCCACTGAAGTTGCTTTTCACATCACAGTCCTCAACAACTGTTGGGCATTTACAGATGACCATACCTACATTTATTGTTCTCAGTTTTTAAGTTTTGAGCTACAGTGGGCAGATGAACTCTGGTTTGCCTCTCCTTTTTGCAAGGGCATGAGGCAAAGTTTAGCAGGGACATCTGTGGTTGGTAGTGTTGTTATATCTCAGCCAGGGTTTCTCCCATGGCTGGCATTCAAAGTCTTTTTTATGTCTGTTTTTTTGTTTGTTGAGCCATTTATTTATGTTAATGTTACTTTTGTCAGTTATCTGCGTGTGGTATGCACCATCTATTTTGTTAGTGATCCCCCAAGAGCTGGGGGTACTACCAGTTCACCACCAGGAACTTCCCCCTCCTCTATAAATCCAGAGGGTCTCCCACAGTTCTTGGCAGTTCATTTCAAATGTGCTTGGGAGTTTGGTGAGTGTTTCTTTGCACAGTTCTGTGCTTTTGTGATTCTTTGGTTTTTTGACCTGATTGCTCCATTTTGCTCCATTTTGGACCATTCTTTGAATGTGTATTTTGGGACTTGTTTGCTTTGGATTGCCTTTTGTGTTACAGGCAACTCCTTTTTGCCTTTTGTATTCCTACAGATCTTCACTCCTGAGGAAGAGCATTTTTTGGTGAAGAATACGTTTTTTTATTTACGAAGACTCTGTGTTTGTCCTTATTACTAGCCAGGGTTTTACATTGATATCCCCCTCTAGTGGGAGTTTTTGGAAGTGTTTTTGGGATTATATGTTTTGGGACTCCTAGTTCATAACAAGTGTTCTGTCTTGGTGGCGAGAAGCAGTATTTTAATGAGAAAGGTCCAGAAAATAACATGTAATCACATTTGTGCCAAGTTTGTTAAAGGGGGGACTGACAAAACAAAAGCCAAAAATCAATGTAAGACAAACAAAGCAAAAGTGTTTTGCCAGGAATGTTAGTCAGAAATCACTTGCACAGTAATTTGTTTAGTTTTGCAAATGTTTATTTTACTCCTGTATAGCAGTCTTCACTGAATGTGGGCTCAGAGTACTGTCTCCGTAAACTAGATGATTAAGATAATGATTATGATGATATCTGCTCTGTGTGCTAGCCCTAGCTAACCACTTTAGCAACCTTGGTGGTGACCATGGAAAACAAATGTGGTGTTGCTGAACGATGTGAAAATATTTCAACAAAATTAAATACATTTTGTAAATAAAACTGCATATAGTATTTATATTCTGCATAACCTCAAATAGAAAGAAAACTTTCAGAAAAACCCTACACAAAGGCTACAAAAAATATAAGACAAACTGGATCATAACAGCTAGAGAGAGTTGCAAGAGATCAGTCCTTTTGGTTTCATAAGGAAACACTGAAAAAGGAAAGTTATTCCTGAGGTCCTTCTGGAAGAATTTCCCTCATGAGGTCTTCCTGGAAGGATTTCCCTCCTGGGGCTTAAAAGCCCTATTGGTTACTTCATAGACAATTCAGAGGAAGAGATTTGGCAAGAGCTCCACTGATTGGACAAAGAGAGACCAGAGGTGGCACAAAGAGTACAAGAAGTGTATTAAAGGGAGAAGCTGTTGTTATATTACTTCTCCAGGAATTGCCATCTTATCATGGTGGAGAAGTTTGAGTGCCCCTGTGACCCTGGGAGGTATGTAGTCCAGAGCAGAAGCTCCTGGTAGCATCTTCCAAGGTCCCAGGTGAGGAGTCAGACAAAGAACAATTTACAGCCTCTAATAATGTAGCTCTTTCTAAAGATAATAAGAGTACCTTGCCCTGTATGGGGTTACCAGTGCCTCCTCCTGGTACCATGCAGGCCAGTATGGCACACAGCCTAAAAACATAACGTGCAGGAGGGATAGGTACTGGAAGCAGTTGAAGGCAGAGGTCTTGGTGGACTGGAACCCAGACACACAAACTGACTCTTGACATGTGGAATGTCACCTCTGTTTGGGGTAAAGTAGCCAGAGTTGATGGGTGAAGCAGAGAACTACAAACTAGATATACTTGGGGTCATGGCCACACTCTTTCTTGGTTCTGGAAGCAGACACTTTAATAGAGGCTGGACAATCCTTTTGTCTGGATTTTCTCTGGAAAAAAGGTGTTGGGTGGGAGTGGGCTTTTTATTGAGTCCCTGCCTGGTCAATGCCATGTTGGAGTTTGTCTGTGGCTAAAGGTCGCAGAGGGGAGGACTCTGACTGTGCATCATATGTCAGTTCGGAGTACCAGGCCTTCCTGGAGTCACTGAATAGTTGTACTGGGAGACTTCAATGCCCATGTGGGTAATGGAGATACTTGTGGCCGCATGCATAATGCCGAACATAGAATTCAGACTAAAACATGGCGTACAGAAAATAGTGTAAATGTGTGTATGCACAAAAAAATTTAGATGCACAAAACCATGTGTAAGTCAAATTTCACACACTTTCGCTTCATAAATTCCGGTCAGCGTGAAAAGTAACGCTCATGTACACACCTGCCACCCCACCCTGAATCCTCCCAGAATTTTACATATTTTAATATGCAAATCAATATAAATAGCCCTTTCCGTTCAGCGTTCAGTTAAAACGCAATGGAAAAAGCATGTGAAAAAAAGAATTTCAGCGAATGCGTTGAAGCAAGGAAAAACATACTATTTGTTGGCAACAAAAATTCAAATTTAATCTTAAAATCAATATTTAATTTACTAGAGTTTTTCAGATCCCATTGTAACTAAAGTAGCATGTTTAAATGCTTTGTATTCTGTGTGTTCTTCTATGTACTCTATGTGTGTGAATCAGTATGTGCTCCTTATATGGGCTTTCTCTTACGCTGACAGGATACAGAATACATTACATTCATGATATTAAGGTCTCTGAACAATTTAAATATTAAGATGTATACTTGATATCATGTTCATGTGAAATTAATTAAAGCATGTTATTAAAGAAAGGGGCACGGTGGTGCAGTGGTAATGATGAGCTGATGTCCCATCCAGAGGTTGTTCCTGGCTCCCGCAAAATGCTTATTGTGCCATGCGCGACCCTCAATGAAATAATTTATGGCAGCAGTAGTGTCTCTTTCAAACGTACTAACCCACAATTCCTGTCCTTCTTTTTCTTTCTCCAAGTAAACAATTGACACACAATAAGTTCAATAATACATGCCAAGCCATCTGTAAGCTTAGAACGCCGATTCTTCAAAACTTTTACGGAACATTGAAATATCTTCGTAGTACATGTTTAATTATTCCATCCATCTTTCCATCCAGGATCACGCCAGTTCCAGCAAGCATACAGAGAGAGCCAGGACCAATCCCTGAATGGTGTGCCAGCTCATCGCTACTACTGCAGCTCTGTGCCCACACATTTAATTACTAACAGTATACATTATTTAAATGAAGTTAACAATTTATCTGTATAATATAATATACATACTTTAATGCATTTCATATTATAAATGATATCAAGAGCTCCAAAAAGATTGCGCCTGGAAATCTAAATCGACTTAGAAGCCATTCGTCATCATCTATACTAATAAAAGTCAAAGCCCTCACTGACTGACTGACTGACTGACTGACTGACT
>JANRMT010062854.1:102706372-102725296 GCA_026402145.1 Polypterus bichir lapradei | reverse complement strand
TTTTATTTCGAAATTCTACGCGTAACAGTCATAACGGTTGCTAACGGTCGACAACGTCCGCCATGTTGAACTTTCTTATTTATGGCCCCATCTTCACGAAATTTGGTAGGCGGTTTCCCTGCGCTAACCGAAACCGATGTACGTACTTATTTCGGTGGTATGACGCCACTGTTGGCCGCCATATTGAACTTTCCAACGTCACTAATTTTCCAACTTCCTGTGTAGGTAGAAGGCTGACCTCATCTTCACGAAATTTGGTAGGTGGCTTCCCTGCGCTATCCAAAACCGATGTACGTACTTATTTCGGTGGTATGACGCCACTGTCAGCCGCCATATTGAACTTTTCAACAGTCTTTGTTACTTATGGGCCCATCTTCAAGAAATTTGGTACGCGGGTTCCCAACGCTAACTGTATCCTACTTACGTACCGTGGAGGACTGCCAGCTTCTCATGCCGGTCCTCACCCCCAGGCCGCCAGGAGGAGCCCTCCCGACAGCAGGATAGTGCCCCGAGGTCCAGTATTTATACACAGACCTGCTGGATACCTTGGGGGCCACCAGGAGTCGCTGTGGGGGGGCTTATGGGCTCTTTTGTGCCTTATGACCCGGGGGTACGTCACGGTCATGTGACAGGAAGGAAAGACGTGCTCCCAGGTTGAAGAAAAGGACTGTTTGCCCAGACCCGGAAGGAATAAGGAACTGTGGACTGTTGGGACAGGAACACCTCCGGGTCAGGGGCTATAAAAGAATGGTGCCTCAGTCCAGACACTGAGCTGAGCTGGGAGGTAGGGGAGCAAGTGTCTGGGCGAGGAGGAGGATTGTTAGAAGAGTTTGTGTTTATTATAGTTGGGATTAGTGAATAATTTATGAGTAGTATGGAAGGTGCTTGGTGCACTGAGGAAAGGATAAATAAAGAGTCTTGGACTTTTATCCGGTGTCCGGAGTTGTACCTGAGGGTTCAAGGGAGCACTAGCGCCCCCTACTGCCACAGTACATATATATGTCCATAGCCTGCAGCTCAGTCACCGTGTGAGGCGGCGTTGGGTCCCCCATCCCAATGCCTCCAACGTTGTTGGCTGCCTGCCTATATAAGGCTGTCCGTCGCTCCAGTCTCTTCATTTCCTTCCTTGCTTCGCCATGGATTCACGTCTCCCTGCTGATAACTACAGCCTTTTTATTTAATCCACGGCTTCTCCGCTGTTTTATTGTTCACTAGCAAAATACCCGCGCTTCGCAGCGGCGAAGTACTGCCTTAAAATTTTTATTAAGAAAAAAATTTTACCTTTTTAAACTGAGGGAAAATATGCCAATAATTATTTGTTAAGGATCTCTTTGTATACCACATTGTGAGTTAGGCCCTCCGGTTGTAACATGACCAAGCTGTGCGCTGAGCTTACTCTTGAGCATGTAACTTACAGTTGGCCATGTGAACAGTAATCTTGTCTCAAATCTCACAGCTTGGATTGCTGCTGTCATAATCGGTTTGAGTTTCATGGTTTGTTTCAATTACGATAGTATTTGCAGGATTTGTTGTGTTGAAGTGACATTCGGCATCTGTCAAGCATTGTAAGCACACAACCGGTTTCATCGATAACTTCACATCCAGCTTTTGAGAGTTTAAACACTCATAAACATCAAAGTGTCCACTACTGAAATCGTCACCTGTGAATCTAAGATGTTTAAGAGGCATTGGCGGTTGTCCAAAGGTGTAAAATATTTGGCCATTTCGGTACACTTGAAAGCGACAACCGAACAATTCAGCAGCAGCCATCAACTCACATGCAGAACCATAGGTGAAGGGCTTAAGCATTTCACTCTTATAGTGCTCCTGTACCGTCATCAGTCCACACCTTGAACCTGTCCCAGTCAATCAATACATAAGACACAATGTTCCTCCGGATATCAAGAGTGAGCCTGATATGGCCGTGCAATATGTAACAAAGAGAATGGAAAAGGTAGGTGCCATCTCCGGGCATGGAAACCACTCAGTAAGTGACAGTTCTTTGATCGATAGTGATCACCTCTATAGACATGGTAATGGGGGTTGGAATGATAAAGGAAATGGGTACCTGAGCAATGTAAAGTAAGTCTAAAATACCTATACAATAACTATAATTGTAATAAACAAACAATAAAACAGCGGAGAAGCCGTGGATTAAACAAAAAGGCTGTAGTTATCAGTAGGGAGACGTGAATCCCGTGGCGAAGCAAGGAAGGGAATGTAGAGACCGGAGCGACGGACGGTCTTATATAGGCAGGCAGCCAACAACGTGGGAGGCGTTGGGATGGGGGACCCAACGCCACCTCACACAGTGACTGAGCTGCAGGCTATGGACGTATATATGTAAGTAAGTAGGATTCAGTTAGCTTTGGGAACCCATGTACCAAATTTCTTGAAGATGGGCCCATAAGTAACAAAGACTGTTGAAAAGTTCAATATGGTGGCATCATACCACTGAAATAAGTACGTACATTGGTTTCGGTTAGTGCAGGGAAGCCGCCTATAAAATTTCGAGAAGATCGGGCCATAAATAAGAAAGTTCAACATGGTGGACGTTGTTGACCATTATGACCATTACGCGTAGAATTTCGAAATGAAACCTGCTTAACTTTTGTAAGTAAGCTGTAAGGAATGAGCCTGCCAAATTTCAGCCTTCTACCTACACGGGAAGTTGGAGAATTAGTGACGTTGGAAAGTTCAATATGGCGGCTGACAGTGGCGTCATACCATCGAAATAAGTACGTACATTGGTTTCGGTTAGCTCAGGGAAGCCACCTACCAAATTTCGTGAAGATGGGGCCGTAAATAAGAAAGTTCAACATGGCGGACGTTGTTGTCCGTTATGACCGTTACGCATAGAATTTCTAAATGAAACCTGCTAAACTTTTGTAAGTAAGCTGTAAGGAATGAGCCTGCCAAATTTCAGCCTTCTACCTGCACGGGAAGTTTGAGAATTAGTGACGTTTGAAAGTTCAATATGGCGGCCAACAGTGGTGTCATACCAACGAAATAAGTACGTACATCGGTTTCCGTTAAAAGTTTAATATGGCGGCCGACAGTGGCATCATACCACCGAAATAAGTACCAAATTTCAGCCTTCTACCTACACGGGAAGTTGGAGAATTAGTGACGTTGGAAAGTTCAATATGGCGGCTGACAGTGGCGTCATACCACTGAAATAAGTATGTACATTGGTTTCGGTTAGCTCAGGGAAGCCACCTACCAAATTTCGTGAAGATGGGGCCGTAAATAAGAAAGTTCAACATGGCGGACGTTGTTGTCCGTTATGACCGTTACGCATAGAATTTCGAAATGAAACCTGCTTAACTTTTGTAAGTAAGCTGTAAGGAATGGGCCTGCCAAATTTCAGCCTTCTACCTACACGGGAAGTTGGAGAATTTGTGACGTTTGGAAAATTCAATATGGCGGCCGACAGTGGCGTCATACCACCAAAATAAGTACGTACATCGGTTTTGGTTAGCGCAGGGAAGCCACCTACCAAATTTCGTGAAGACGGGGTCATTTTTCTACCTACACGAGAAGTTGGAAAATTGGTGACGTTGGAAAGTTCAATATGGCGGCCGACAGTGGCGTCATACCATCGAAATAAGTAAGTACATCGGTTTTGGTTAGCGCAGGGAAGCCGCCTACCAAATTTCGTGAAGATGGGGCCATAAATAAGAAAGTTCAACATGGCGGACGTTGTCGACCGTTATGACCGTTACGTGTAGAATTTCGAAATGAAACCTGCTTAACTTTTGTAAGTGAGTTGTAAGGAATGAGCCTGCCAAATTTCAGCCTTCTACCTACACGGGAAGTTGGAGAATTAGTGATGAGTCAGTCAGTCAGTCAGTCAGTCAGTCAGTGAGTGAGGGCTTTGCCTTTTATTAGTATAGATTTATTACGATTATAGTTATTGTGTAGGTATTTTAGACTTACTTTACATTGTTCAGGTACCCATTTCCTTTATCATTCCAACCGTACCCGCATTAACATGTCTATCGAGATGATCACCATCGATCAAAGAACTTTCACTTACTGAGTGGTTTCCATGCCCGGAGATGACACCTATCTTTTCCATTCTCTGTGTTACATATTGCACGGCCATATCAGGCTCACTCTTGATATCTGGAGAAACATTGTGTCTTATGTATTGAATGACTGGGACAGGTTCAAGGTGTGGACTGCTGACGGTACAGGAGATAATTATACTACACAGGAGCACTATAAGAGTGAAATGCTTAAGCCCTTCACCTATGGTTCTGCATGTGAGTTGATGGCTGCCGCTGAATTGTTCGGTTGTCGCTTTCAAGTGTACCGAAATGGCCAAATATTTTACACCTTTGGACAACCGCCAATGCCTCTTAAACACCTTAGATTCACAGGTGACGATTTCAGTAGTGGACACTTTGATGTTTATGAATGTTTAAACTCTCAAAAGCTGGATGTGAAGTTATCTATGAAACTGGTTGTATACTTACAACGCTTGACAGATTCCGAATGTCACTTCAACACAAGTCCTAAAAATACTGTCGTAATTGAAACAAACCATGAAACTCAAACCGATTATGACAACAGCAATCCAAGCTGTGAGATTTGGGGCAAGATTGCTTTTCACATGGCCAATTGTACATTGCATGCTCAAGAGTAAGCTCAGCGCACAGCTTGGTCATATTACAACCGGAGGGCCGAACTGATAACTTACAAAGAGATCCTTAAATAATTATTGGTATATTTTCCCTCAGTTTAAAAAGGTTTACTTTTCTTCTTAATTAAAATTTTAAGGCAGTACTTCGCCGCTGTGAAACGCGGGTATTTTGCTAGTGTACATATATAATGCAGATAGTGCAAATGGTTCATAAAGTGGCTCAGGATGTGCAACATTATAACTGTAGTGCAAGTTTACAGTGAGGTAATTGTATTTATAAGTACAACAGTTCTACCAGGAGTACATGATGGACTGAATGAGTGCTTTTATAGCTCTTGGGATGAAGCTGTTTCTGAACCGCAAGGTTCATGCAGGAAAGGCTCTGAAGCATTTGGGAGAAGTTCAAATAGACTGTGCGCATGGCTAAGGCAGCAAAGTGGTGCAGTGAAAGTAACAACGCTAAAGCAGCTGTGGTATTTGGAATGGTTTGGCCATTCCATGGACCATTATATTGTTACAGGATGATTACAATCAAATGCTTTAAATTTATAAATGATATGCAGTTTTTTCAGTGTATTTGATAAAGCTCTGTCAGGGATGTAAATCTAAAAAATAAAGGGAAACCCCACAGGAATAGCAACACTGCTTTGATGCTGGGTGCTGCAAGTTTGCAAAACCGAGCCGAAAACATGCATACACAATGGTTTGAGCTGGTGTGAGAATGTGCGTGGCTTTATGCCAACTATAGTTTTTATACATTGCAATGTGAGCGTGGAAACAGACATACGCAATATTTTTGTGTGTATGCACTGTTTATACCTGAGGCCCCTGGAGAGGTGTGATTTGGAGGAATGCCGTCCCTGATCTAAACCTGAGCTGTGTTTTTTTCTTGGACTTCTGTGCTAGGCATAGTTTATCCATAACGAGCACCATGTTCGAACATAAGGTGGCTTATAAGTGTACTTGGTACCAGAGCACCCTAGACCCAAAGATCTTTGATTGATTTCATAATCATATGATCAGATGTGTGGCCGTATGTTCTGGACACTTGGGTGAAGAATGCGGCATACCTGTCAAATGATCACCACCTTGTGGTGAGTTGGGTCAGATGGTGGGAGAGGTGCCTGGACAAACATGGAAAGCCCAAATGACTAGTGGGGGTGGCCTGGGAATATCTGGGGGGGGGGGGTCCCTGTCAACTCCAACCTCCAAATAGCTTTTCTCACATGTCAGGGGAAGCTGAGGACATAGAGTCCGAATGGGTCTTGTTCCAAGCCTCCATTGTGAAAGTGGCTGCAAAGAGCTAAAGCCTGAAGGTCACGGGTGCCTCTGGAGGTGGCAACCCAAGGACCCAATGGTGGACACCAGAGATGAGGGATGCCATCAAGGTAAAAATGGAAGCCTTCCATGTGTGGTTATCAAGGGAGACTCCCAAAGCAGCAGAGAGGCACCAATAGGTCAAAAGGGTTGCGGCCTTGGTGGTTAGGGAAGTAAAAACACAGGTGTGGGAGGAATTCAGAGAGGTCATGGAAAGTGACAAAGAGATTCTGGCAAACCATCATTTGAAATGGAAGGCAGGGATAAAGTGCTGACCCGGACTGGTGATGCTGTTTGTCAGTGGAAGGAACACTTTGAGGAGCTCCTGAACCCAATGGATGGAGGAGGTAAAGCCAGAAGCTGATGGGGGATCAATACCCATTTCCCTGAGGAACAATATTGAGAGAGTTAAGCAACTCCACGGTGGCAAGGCTCCGGGGGTTGATGAGGTCTACCCAGAAATGCTGAAGCCTTTTGAACATTCTTGGGCTGTCATGGCTGACACGCCGTTTAATGTTGCCTGGTCATTGGGAGCTGTGCCTCTGGAGTGGCAGATCGGGGTGGTGGTCCCTATTTCTAAAAAGGGGAACAGGAGTGCTCCATCTTTCAGGGGATCACACTCTTCAGCCTCCCTGCAAAAGCTTATGCCAGGGTACTAAAAAGGAGTCTCTGTCCAGTTGTGGAACCTCAGATCCAAGAAGAGCAATGTGGATAACGTCCAAGCCATGGAGTGTGGACCAGCTGAGACCACCTCATGTTTACCCTCATGAGGATTCTGTAGGGTGCATGGGAGTACACCAAATCAGTCTACATGTGCGTTGTGGACGTAGAGAAGGCATATGATGATGTCCCTGTATAATCAGACTGAGAGCTGTGTCCGTATACTCGGAAAAACAGTGTTTCCTGTGGGTGTGGGACACTGCCAAGTCTGTGCTTTTTCTTCTGTCTTGTTTGTGATTTTCATGGCCAGGATATCAAGGCGCAGCTGGGGAAAGGAGAGGGTCCAGCTTGGTGGCCTTAGAAAAGCATCACTGCTTTTTACAGATGACGTGGTCTCGTTGGCTTCATTCATCTCCAGTACACATTGGGATGGTTTGCGACTCTGTGAAGTGGCATGGATGACGGTCAGCCCTTCCAAATCTGAGGCTATGGTACTCAGTAGGAAAATCGTGGGCTGTCCTCTCTGGGGGGTGGGGGTGAGTTACTGCGTGAAATGGAGGAGTTTAAGTACTGATCTGTAGTGGTGAAGAAGCAGTTGAGTCAGAAAGCAAAGTTCTTGATTTACCAGTCAGTCTGTGTCCCTACCCCCACTTATGGTCTTGAGCTTTGGTAATGATAAAAAGAATGAGATCATGGGTGCAAGCGTCCGAAATGAGTTTTCTCTGCAGGGTTGCTGGGCTCAGTATCCCTTAGAGATAGGGAGAGAAGCACGGACATCTGGGAGAGGCTTGGAGTAGAGCCGCTGACCCTCCATATTGAGAAGAGCCAGTTGAGGTGATCCAGACTTCTGATACAGATGCCTCCTGGACACCTCCCTGTGGAGGTTTTACAGGCATGACCAGCTGGGAGGAGACCCCAGGGAAGACCCTCTCTGGGAGGATTGTATCTTCCAGAATGCCTGGGATCGCCTGGAGAATCCCGCAGCATGAGTTGGCAAGTGTGGCTAAGGAAAAGACAAATGAGCCTCACTGCTAACACTGTTGCCCCCACGACCCAGCTTAAGATGAGCAGTGTAAAAAGAATAAATGAAGAAGCTGCTGTTATACTTTAGACAAGGGTGCAAGTTTAGTATGTTTCTGTTGTAAGTTCTGTTGCATGATGTTTTAAAGGTTTCATTTATTTATTGATTTTAAAGTTATAAACTCTTTACTTGGCAGATTTTAGGTAGCATACCGCGTGCAATATCTGGAGTCATTGCCCTGTGTGCAGCACAATAATTAGCAAGTACCATCTGGTGCAGAATGCAGAGCCACAATTATATAAAGGTGTATAAAGTGCATAAAGTGCTTAGAGGGAGAACATAGAGAAAGACAACAAGAACAAGAAAGGGAAGAAAGGGTTGTCGCTCATGTGAGTTCAGTTTGATGAAATGTTTTCCTTCTTGAAAGGACAGGAGGGGCAGAGTAGAAAAGGGAACAAGACCGATGGCTGGTGTGATCATTATGATCCTTATAAAGCTGTGCTCTAAGTAATAGACATGTTTGTTCTATGAAGTAGTATTTAAATAAGATTATTTGATTTGAATGATATAAAATTCCAGAAACAATTTCCTCTAGAAGAAACAGTTGCAGCTAAAATTGGAGCTACTTTTGATCGGCATTTGAAATTCAAGTCTTGCCTAAAGAAGCAGAAAATGCTTTTAGATTCTTTTGCATCTGGTTGACCAACTTTCTAAGCAAAAGGGAAAAAAATACACAGCTCCTTCAGCAGTAATTTAATTTGCCAATATGTTCAAGGTAACATAACAGAAGTCTCTGGAAGGAATGGCAGAGATAATTTCAAGCTGTATCTCTTGAGGCCTTTCGGCTGCCTGTCGAGCTGAATTTGATAAACAGTGCAATTACAGACTTTAAAGTGCTTCATCCGGGAGAACAAAAAGACACAATGTTGAATGTTTTAGAAAGAATGGCTTTATGAATACAACATGGGGAAAGTGCTGGCTTAACGGGCTTATAGCACTTATCAAATCAAAAACAGCCCGTTTGTCACTAGTGCCTCTCCAGAGTACTCAGAGAGGCACCATCATTATGAGTGTGCTCATCTGGGTGGCACAATAACTCTGTCATAAGCCCAGAAACCATTATGCATGGCCCTGCCTTACTGGGACTTTTTAAGCCTGATAGTCATGCATCATGACCATCAGTGGTGTTCTAACCAAAAGCGTATTTAACACCTCTGTTTACTCTAGTTCATTGTGTTCCCATCTCTTCATTTGGTGTCCATGTATAGCTCCACCTTTTTGTCATTTACCAGTTATGTTTTTGATTGGTCTTTACGGTTCCTTTCTTAGTAATCTAATTTCATTACCTATCAAAATACATTTTTTCTCTTGGAATAACTCGAGAGTTATCTCCTTTGTACTTTAATTGCTGTCAGAAGCTGTATTTATCAGCTAGTAATATAGATCATATAAAATGTATTCATCCCTTGGAAGTTTTCAAATTGTATTGTTATACCACATAATATATACAGTGGCATACAAAAGTTTGGACACCCTTGCTTAAAATGTCTGTTACAGTGAATAGTTAAGTGAACAGAAGATTAACTGATCCCCAAAAGGTATAAGTTAAAGATGATACATTTCTTTAACGTTTTAAGCAAGACAACATTATTTTTCCATCATTCACAGGTATAAAATACAAAAAACACTGAAAAGAATCTGAAGCAAAAGTTTGGACACCCAGCATGGTCAGTACTTAGTAACACCGCCCTTTGGCAAGTATCAGTTTATAAACGCTTTTTGTAGCCAGCTAAAAGTCTTTCAAATTTTACTTGTTTTTTTTTTAACCCATTCATCCTTTTCAAGGGCTTCTATTTCTGCAAGATTCTTGGGAAGTCTTGGCATGTACTGCTCGTTTGAGGCCTAGCCACAGATTTTCTGTGATGTTTAGGTCAGGGACTGTAAGGGCCATGGCAAAACCGTCAGCTTGCTTGCCTCTTGAGGTATTCCATTGTAGATTTTTATTATTTTGTTGTAGGACCCATCCTCTTTTTAACTTCAACTTTTTTTACAGATAATGTGATGTTTGCTTCAGAATTTGCTAGTATTTATTTGAATCCATTCTTCCCTCCACAAATGATATATTCCCTGCGCCACTGGCAGCATGACAAGCCCAAAGCATGATCAATCCACCCCCATGCTTAACACTAGAATCCCTGAAGCAATGTTTTTTGGGGATATTGATGGGATAGCAGGCTGCTTGCTGCTTGTGCTGATCGACACATTTGCAAAACAAAATACACTGATGAGGAGAGGTGCAAAGGAATTTAAAGTGGCCTGGGATTATGAGTTTTTTTGTATCCTTCAGGGATTCTAGTGTTAATAGTCAGAGAGGTGTTCTTTTCCTGGAATTCAGCATACATGCCTTTGTACATTGTGACCAAAACGTCCTATTTTGAACTCTTCAGTCCACAGAACTTGTTTCCAAAATGCGTCAGACTTGTTTACATGTTGTAAGAAGACAAACAACAAAGTAAAAGGTTCTGGCGCATCATATGGCTAACCCTGTCTATTATAAAGTACACAAAATGTGTAAAATAAAACATGTTGTACAGCGGAAAGTGAGACATCTTGAATAAATCAGTCAGTATGCCCAAGATGGTGGTGTTTCCTTTTGCGGGGGTTTCTGGGAGGAAGAGGCGGGTCCAGGTGGTCTGACCCCGAAAGTGATGTCATGGATGGAGGCATGACAATCTTTCTTTCTGCAGAGGGGCGAGGAGAAGAAACATCGTTATTACACAGCGCTCCCTCATGTCTTGGGAGAGAATCACACTTGCCTAAACCCTTAGACTGTTCCCCAAGCACACATGTATGACAATGTTCATTTGTAAACTTCAGCTGCTGAATTTTGTGGGTAAGGATGTTGACTTTACCATGAAGTTCATAATTGTTACAGTGTCGCTGCACAGAAGAAAAGTGCACCACCACTCTAGAGTCGGCTAAATGTTCCTGAAAGTCATTTGTAATCAAATGGGGGTTTTTATTTACCTTTGTATCAGTCCAATTAGCAGTTCTTTCAGAAAGTTTTCTTGGTCTTCCAGACCTAACACTAACCTCCACTATTCCTGTTAACTGTCATTTCTTAATAACATTACGAACCGAGGAAACGCCTACCTGAAAATTTTGGCTATCTTCTTGTAACCTTTCCTTGCTCTGTGCATATTTTTAGAATGCTAGGCAGTTGCTTAGAAGAGCCCATAGCTGCTCATTATTGAGACAAGGTTTGAGGAGTCAGAGAATTTATACATCTTTGCAATGTGCATCATCAGAGGTTTCCTAGCAATGACTGTGACCAAGCCATAGCCCTAACAAGCTATACAAGGTGTGAGACCTTGGTAAACATTGTCTGAGACATCAAATATCTTGGTGTTCCCAAACCTTTTCATGGTGCTCCTTTCTTTTTTTCCACTGTACAATTTTACAAAAGAAAAACAATTTGTTATTCTTGAATAAAATGCTGAAAGGATATGAGTTATCTTTAACTTTATGCCTCTTGGTTATTAGTTCATCTTCTGCTCACTTAACAATTCAGAGTAACTGATATTTTAAGCAAGGGTGCCCAAACGTTTGTATGCCACTGTATATATAATTTAATACCATTTTGCAGAGATCTGTTGTCACTTGGACAAGAAAGTATTTTTGTGTTTGTAAGTGTCAAAAAAAAAACCTAAATCCACTGCAAATTAAAGTTGTATAACAAAAAAATGTGAAAATGTCCAAGGGGGTTTATACTTTTTATAGACACTATATGCACTGCAGGCATTACTTTTAGATGCGCTGGAGTTTAGTTTTGGACCTATTGGAGTTTTGCTAGTAGTGTTTAAAGATATTGTTACTGGTACTGGTAAAAATTTGGATGGCGCAGTGATGTAATGGTAGTGATGCTGCCTTGAAACAAGGAGACTGGGGTTCATGTGCCAGGTGCTCACTTTGTGGAGTCTGTATGTTCTCCCCATGTGCTTGTAGTCTTACTTCCACAGTCCAGAGATACACACATTAGGTGGATTGGTGATGGTAACTTGGCCCAAAGTAAGTATGTGTGTGTGTGTGTGTGTGTGTGTGTGTGTGTGTGTGTGTACAGCCTTTGATGGGCTGGTGCCCTGTCCAGGGATTTTTCATGCCTGTTATACAGTGCTTGCTGGAATAGGGGCTCCAGCTTCCCTGAAGCCCTGCTCTGCTTAAGTGGGTTTGAAATAGAGTGGATGGATGCTACAGATATGCAGGTAAGGGTAGCTGGTTACTCTGAAGTATTTCTTTCTGAGTGTCAAAGTGAATGTGTGTATGAATGGGACCTGACATTGGCTGAAGCCCTGCCTAGGGCTTGCCTTGTACTTACTGCTGCTGGGCCAGTGTTCCCAAGATGCCTTCAAGCAATGTTAATAGCATTAGCTACACATTGCACAGGTACTTGAAGACCGGATTGGTATAGATAAGCTAGATCTCTACTCACTATATATGACAAGAAATATTGATCTCTACTCACTATATATGACAAGAAATATTGTAAATGACAGCCAGCATGTGTTGAGGATGGAAAGACCCTCCCAATATATACATTTGTTAGACTTATTTGAACAGACAGCTGCATTTGTAGACAAAGTAAAATATATGGAATAGTTTATTCAGGCTTTCAAAAAGATTTTGGCAAACGTTTGCATTTAGATAGATAGATAGATAGATGTCTTTCACATCAATAGTAATTTACAATATTGGCATGTTCAGTTGTTAATGGACTACAGACAGACAGTACAGATAATAGGGGAATGCTCCACATGGGGTGAGAACTTTGATGTAAGATCTATGCTGGGACTGTTACTTTGTGAAATTTATTGACCTTATTGACATAAATTCACTGTCAAGGAAATCTGACAAATACTGAGGTATGGTGGCCAGAAGTGTAAATCATAATCAGTAAGGAAGTGTTTGCTCCAAATGTGTTTCACCTTGCTGGCCAAAGTCGTAAAACTTCTTCACCTGTCTGACCTCATTTTTACTTTCTTTGTACGTTATCACAATTTCTTCTTCTGGTTTGATATTTTAGCTCTCCTTCATTCATTCCCTTTTTAAAAGTCCATATATTTAAGTGGTTTAATGTGTCCACTTTACAGTAGATGATTTATTTTATATTACAGTTTTTGATCAGCGACGTTCTGTAATGCAAATATTTTGTCATTTCCAAAATATCACCTTCAGGCTCAGGATCACTTACATAATCAAGTTTGTAGCTTATCAAAAGAGTATTTTTATAAGAGATGTAGATAAGAAAGAAGAACAATTTCACAGTGATTTTGTTTAGTGCTGGAAAATGTTATTTTGTTTAAAATTGGTGAATGCTACAGTGCATGTCTGTTATGAATTTTCCTATGGAAAACACATTTTTTCATGCATTGTAAAAATACATTCCTTGCAAGTTTATTTAGCATTAATTGCACCAAAGCTGAATTACTGCATAAAATGAAACAGTGTCTCAGTTTCATGTAGTTAGTTTTACAGTGCTGTATCCTAGTCCAAAAACATAAAAAGTTTACAATGGTGAACTCACATCGCAATTTCTTTGTTGCCTATGTTCATCGGAATTGGTCGACTTTCTTTGCTTCTTTTTGTGCTTTGAATTAAATTATTTATTGGTATGACAAAAGAAATTATATGCCACATCTTATCAAATGAAATCTGACATCCCCTCCGTTACCTATCTAGAGAGAAAGAAATGAGACTTAATATAAAGTGATCATCCAAAGATATTCAGGCATATTTAAGGTTAGCAGAAATTTTGAATAGGTAATGTTCCAAAAAAAATTCTTTGATCAATTCTTCCTTACGTGAATGGATTTATTTCTACTTTCAAGTAAAATAAGACAGTGGAAAAATGATGTCCTGTAGCAGTTGAATTAGAATTCTGCTAGTTGAGTAAGGCGATAAAGCAAAGTACTAGCAATACATTCCAAGTCCCTACAGCAAGCTGTTCATTTATCAGTAAAATCTCTTTGGGGTTAGCCATTATTGTAAATCCAGTCTGATAAGCAGATAGAATTTTTATTCCAATAAACTTGGAGAACTGACATTCCCAAAATATGTGGCTCACGCATTGTAACTATAATGAAAAACATCCTTCCATCCATTATCCAACCCACTATATCCTAACTACAGGGTCACGGGGGTCTGCTGGAGCCAATCCCAGCCAGCATAGGGCGCAAGGCAGGAAACAAACTCCGGGCAGGGTGCCAGCCCACCGCAGGGCGCGCACATACACACACACACACAGACCAAGCACACACTAGGGACAATTTAGGATCGGCAATGCACCAAACCAGCATGTCTTTGGACTGTGGGAGGAAACCGGAGCACTCAGAGGAAACCCACACAGAGCACGGGGAGAACGTGCAAACTCCATGCAGGGAGGACCCGAGAAGCAAACCCAGGTCTCCTAACTGCGAGGCAGCAGTGCTACCCACTGCGCCACCGTGCCGCCCTGAGAAACATCTAAAGTAAAATATTTACTACATCAAAAACAAAACATCTAAAATATGTACAACACCAAAGACAACATGTTTATCAGCTACAAGAAAATATCTAATAATCTTAATTCTGTAAGCTAAAATAACAAAGGTAAGACTAGTTTCTCCTTACTTACCTGCATGGGTTTTTCTCTTCTGGGTCTCTATTTTAAATACATATCTATCTGAATTACTATTTTGTAACTATATTTAGAGTAAGAAAATTTTTTGGATATACAGTTTTAAATAGTTTTCTGTTTATTTAAAATTATTTTCACATTTATTCCTAAAATGCATTATTTTCTTTTAAGTAGTCTTCCTTTAATATTTCATTATTTTATAATGTCTCAAATGGCACAGTCCTTTTTCAAGCTTCCTGGCAAGTCTATTTATTTTTGTTTTTTGTATTTTTAAAGGATATCGTGGCAATATGTGTGAACAGAAGATAGACCCATGCTCCTCATCTCCCTGCCAGAACAATGGAAGCTGCTATGTTGACAGAATGTCCTTTGGCTGCAGCTGCAGTCCTGGATACACGGGTCCTACCTGTGCTCAGCTGATTGACTTCTGTGCCTTGAACCCCTGTTCACATGGAATTTGTCGCAGCGTAGGAACTAGTTACAAATGCCTGTGTGTTCCAGGTAGGTTTATTATGCCAGTTATGTTATCAACAGGTATACAGTAAATAAAAACACTGTTGAAAGTGAAATGTATTCATGCTTTGTTTTGTAAGTTATTGCAAAGCTTTATTGGACTAAGCAGAAGGCCCACACATGCACACAAACCCCTGCCCCAACCATTTTGGCTGTACTTCTTTAACATTCTGTCCAATACTGAATTATCTTAAAAACTGAGCTACTAATTTATGCAGCCATAATTATGTCATTGTTGATTAAGCCAAACAACCCATGAATCATCTTTTGGCATCAGCTTCCTTGCCAGTAAATATTTCATAGTGAATACTCCTTGAAAGTGAACCCTAATAGTTTGTGAAACATCTCCTACTCTCTGGTCTCTGGGTTTTGTAATCATTACTTCAAAAACTTCCCAGAAATAGATTTTCGGTATTAAATCTAACTTTAAAACAGACTTTTATTCAGAGCATCATTCTGGTACAGTGGTTAGAACCGCTGCCTTACAACTCCAGGAGAGCTGGCTTGAATCCTGCCTTATCACTATTTGCACATTCTCTCTGTGTCTGCATTTGCTTTTTCTGAGTGCTCTGCTTTTCCTCTTAATTCCCAAGTATTTGTTTGTCACGTTAGCTATCGACGCTGTATGGGTTCAGTATGGATGAGTGTCAGAAAACTGGCACACTGTCCAAGGCTGTTACCTGTAGTGTCCCTGCTGCTGCTGCTTCTGGAACAAACTCCAGCCAGCCAAGACCCTGAAGTGGACAGAGCAGGTTTGAAAATGAATGGAGAGAGCAGACTGTTATGTACTTTCATATTATTAATGTTTCTGTTTGTCTGTTTGATTTTACAGTCAGTTGTCTCAATGTACATGTATTTCTAGTCCTGCAGCCCAAATCACTGAATGACCTGCTCCTGGTCATAGAGTTATAAACTGGGCATGGTGTAGTTTACAGTCCACTGTGTTTAGCGCACACTGCACTCTGTAAATAGAAAACAACATCATAGTTGATTTTGGTAACTGCCATTGCCTGTGCCGAAGTCAAATACTAATGAAAAATTCCCCCTATTGGATTCATCCCACAGTTGACAAACATTTCTCTTATTACTTACTACACATGCTTCAACTCTAAAATGTATTGTCAAAGCATAACAAAATGTTTACAGTTAGCAGGACCTTAATTGTATAATTTATATAGCATAATATTCTGGAGCCTAAAGCTTGGGACTGGCCAGGGGAATGATTACTATACATTATTGTATTATTTTGATTTTTTTTTATTTGAGTATGATGAACATTTTATTAATTAAGGCTGACACTGTAATCAAATCCTGTGCATATGCACTACGGAAACCAGGGATGATGTAATTGTCTCATGGGATCTTATTCACACAAAACAGTATTGCCAATAACTGTAGCATGTTAAAAACAGATTCAGGGAGTGAAAGAATTCTTCAAGTCAGAAAACTGTAGAGGAGTAGATAACATAAGCATTAAGCATACTAGTACAGGCTTGAAAAATACTTTTGAAGTATTTACTATATGTTGGGTGGCACGGTGGCACAGTGGTAGCGCTGCTGCCTCACAGTTAGGAGACCCGAGTTCGCTTCCTTGGTCCTCCCTGCGTGGAGTTTACATGTTCTCCCCGTGTCTGTGTGGGTTTCCTCTGGGTACTCTGGTTTCCTCCCACAGTCCAAAGACATGCAGGTTAGGTGCATTGGCGATTCTAAATTGTCCCTAGTGGGTGCTTGGTGTGTGGGTGTGTGTGTGCCCTGCGGTGGGTTGGCGCCCTGCCCAGGATTTGTTCCTGCCTTGCGCCCTGTGTTTTCTGGGATGGGCTCAAGCAGACCCCCGTGACCCTGTAGTTAGGATATAGCGGGTTGGATAATGGATGGATGGATGATTTTATAGCAACATTACCCTCAATATGAGTAATCTATAATAATAAAAGGCAAAGCCCTCACTCACTCACTGACTGACTGACTGACTGACTGACTGACTGACTGACTCATCACTAATTCTCCAACTTCCCATGTAGGTAGAAAGCTGAAATTTGGCAGGCTCATTCCTTACAGCTTACTTACAAAAGTTAAGCAGGTTTCATTTCGAAATTCTACACGTAACGGTCATAACGGTCGATAACGGTCGACAACGTCCGCCATGTTGAACTTTCTTATTTATGGCCCCATCTTCACGAAATTTGGTAGGCGGCTTCCCTGCGCTAACCGAAACCGATGTATGTACTTTTTTCGATGGTATGACGCCACTGTCGGCCGCCATATTGAACTTTCCAACGTCACCAATTTTCAAACTTCCCGTGTAGGTAGAAGGCTGACCCCATCTTCACGAAATTTGGTAGGTGAGTTCCCTGCGCTAACCAAAACCGATGTACGTACTTATTTCGATGGTATGACGCCACTGTCGGCCGCCATATTGAATTTTCCAAACGTCACTAATTCTCCAACTTCCCGTGTAGGTAGAAGGCTGAAATTTGGTAGGCCCATTCCTTACAGCTTACTTACAAAAGTTAAGCAGGTTTCATTTCGAAATTCTACGCGTAACGGTCATAACGATCAACAACGTCCGCCATATTGAACTTTCTTATTCATGGCCCCATCTTCACGAAATTTGGTAGGCAGCTTCCCTGCGCTAACCGAAACCAATGTACATACTTATTTCGGTGGTATGACGCTACTGTCAGCCGCCATATTGAACTTTCCAACATCATTAATTCTCAAACTTCCCGTGTAGGTAGAAGGCTGAAATTTGGCAGGCCCATTCCTTACAGCTTACTTACAAAAGTTAAGCAGGTTTCATTTCGAAATTCTACGCATAACGGTCATAACGGTCAACAACGTCCGCCATGTTGAACTTTTTTTATTTACGGCCCCATCTTCACGAAATTTGGTAGGTGACTTCCCTGAGCTAACCAAAACCAATGTACGTACTTATTTCGGTGGTATGACGCCACTGTCAGCCGCCATATTGAATTTTCCAACATCACTAATTCTCCAACTTCCCGTATAGGTAGAAGGCTGAAATTTGGCAGGCTCATTCCTTACAGCTTACTTACAAAAGTTAAGCAGGTTTCATTTCGAAATTCTACACGTAACGATCAACAACGTCCGCCATGTTGAACTTTCTTATTTATGGCCTCATCTTCTCGAAATTTGGTAGGCGGCTTCCCTGCACTAACCGAAACCAATGTACGTACTTATTTCGGTGGTATGATGCCACTGTCGGCCACCATATTGAACTTTTCAACAGTCTTTGTTACTTATGGGGCCATCTTCAAGAAATTTGGTACACGGGTTCCCAACGCTAACTGAATCCTATTTACGTACATATATACGTCCATAGCCTGCAGCTTGGTCACCATGTGAGGCGGCGTTGGGTCTCCCATCCCATCACCTCCCACGTTGTTGGCTGCCTGCCTATATAAGGCCGTCCGTCGCTCCAGTCTCTACATTCCCTTCCTTGCTTCGCCACGGGATTCACGTCTCCCTGCTGATAACTACAGCCTTTTTGTTTAATCCACGGCTTCTCCGCTGTTTTATTGTTTGTTTATTACAATTATAGTTATTGTATAGGTATTTTACACTTACTTTACATTACTCAGGTACCCATTTCCTTCATCATTCCAACCCCCATTACCATGTCTATCGAGGTAATCACCATCGATCAAAGAACTGTCACTTACCGAGTGGTTTCCATGCCCGGAGATGGCACCTACCTTTTCCATTCTCTGTGTTACATATTGCACGGCCATATCAGGCTCACTCTTGATATCTGGAAGAACATTGTGTCTTATGTATTGAATGACTGGGACAGGTTGAAGGTGTGGACTGATGACGGTACAGGAGATAATTATACTACACAGGAGCACTAGAAGAGTGAAATGCTTAAGCCCTTCACCTATGGTTCTGCATGTGAGTTGATGGCTGCCGCTGAATTGTTCGGTTGGTGCTTTCAAGTGTACCGAAATGGCCAAATATTTTACACCTTTCGACAACCGCCAATGCCTCTTAAACATCTTACATTCATAGGTGACAATTTCAGTAGTGGACACTTTGATGTTTATGAATGTTTAAACTCTCAAAAGCTGGATGTGA
>JANRMT010062854.1:102684643-102701372 GCA_026402145.1 Polypterus bichir lapradei | reverse complement strand
CAACAGTCTTTGTTACTTATGGGCCCATCTTCAAGAAATTTGGTACATGGGTTCCCAACGCTAACTGAATCCTACTTACGTACATATATACGTCCATAGCCTGCAGCTCAGTCACTGTGTGAGGTGGCGTTGGGTCCCCCATCCCAACGCCTCCCACGTTGTTGGCTGCCTGCCTATATAAGACCGTCCGTCGCTCCGGTCTCTACATTCCCTTCCTTGCTTCGCCACGGGATTCACGTCTCCCTACTGATAACTACAGCCTTTTTATTTAATCCACGGCTTCTCAGCTGTTTTATTGTTTGTTTATTACAATTATAGTTATTGTATAGGTATTTTAGACTTACTTTACATTACTCAGGTACCCATTTCCTTCATCATTCCAACCCCATTACCATGTCTATCGAGGTGATCACTATCGATCAAAGAACTGTCACTTACTGAGTGGTTTCCATGCCCGGAGATGGCACCTACATTTTCCATTCTCTTTGTTACATATTGCACGGCCATATCAGGCTCACTCTTGATATCCGGAGGAACATTGTGTCTTATGTATTGAATGACTGGGACAGGTTCAAGGTGTGGACTGATGACGGTACAGGAGATAATTATACTACACAGGAGCACTAGAAGAGTGAAATGCTTAAGCCCTTCACCTATGGTTCTGCAAGTGAGTTGATGGCTGCCGCTGAATTGTTCAGTTGTCGCTTTCAAGTGTACCGAAATGGCCAAATATTTTACACCTTTCGACAACCGCCAATGCCTCTTAAACATCTTAGATTCACAGGTGACGATTTCAGTAGTGGACACTTTGATGTTTATGAGTGTTTAAACTCTCAAAAGCTGGATGTGATTTTATCGATGAAACCGGTTGTGTGCTTACAATGCTTGACAGATGCCGAATGTCACTTCAACACAACAAATCCTGCAAATACTATCGTAATTGAAACAAACCATTAAACTCAAACCGATTATGACAGCAGCAATCCAAGCTGTGAGATTTGAGACAAGATTACTGTTCACATGGCCAACTGTAAGTTACATGCTCAAGAGTAAGCTCAGCACACAGCTTGGTCATGTTACAACCGGAGGGCCGAACTGACAGCATGGTATACAAAGAGATCCTTAACAAATAATTATTGGCATATTTTCCCTCAGTTTAAAAAGGTAAAATTTTCTTCTTAATAAAAATTTTAAGGCAGTACTTTGCCGCTGCGAAGCGCGGGTATTTTGCTAGTAACTAATAACAGCTGTTCTGTTGGTCACCCTGAAAGTGATATTTCAAAAATAAATTCCCTAATAATTGACATATTTGAGATCAGGGTTTGGGAATCTTTATTTAAATTATAAAGTTTGATATAATATGATCTAAATTCATCTGCAAAAGAGATTCACATTTTTCTTTCCTCTAAAATAAGAAAAGGAATTTTTGTTTTAGTCATCTTGATTTTTAGCTTTATTAGTAGCTAACATTTTATTAGGTCTTCCACTTTGTGAAAAATAATTATCTAAGCATTAATTTTAGTTTCTTCATAGCTAATTCATATCTGTTGAGCTTAAGCTGATTTCAGTTTATCAATTTATGCCAGAAAGACAGCTTATTCTGGAGTTCTTTGTTATGTAAGCAAGTACGTATCTTCCATCATTTTTTGGCTTTTTTTTCTTTAAAAGTCAAATATAAATGAACTCATTTCTCATTTGTGGTTTATGTGCACACAGTAACGTGGTATGCTCAGGACTGAACCGACATCGGTACAAAGGAATCCTGTAAGAAACCATTCAGTCTGTGAAAAAACTCTAGAATGATTAAGTAAAAAGTCATTAATTCTCCAAGGTTAGTTGTTAGGTAAACTAGGGAAATCATCCAATTCCATCATAAACAGGGAATGATCAGAACAAGTTTAGTCTGAGTGGTGGAAGATTTTTTTCTCTGTTATATCCGTCTATCATTTAAAAATGTATCAATAAAAAAATTACATTTAAGTTGATTAGAATTAAGGCCATATGTATTAATAATACTATAGATATTTTATCAGTTGATACAGTCACTATAATAAAACGGCCCATAGGATCAATCACTGAATTTTATACACTTAAATGCTATCCAAACCTATTCTTTCTTGTGATCTGTTAAACAGTTGTCTTATCATAACTGTGGGTAGCATGACGAGTTTGTTTTGCTCACAAAATATTCTGAGAAACCCCCATTTTACACAATGTGCCATGCTTGCGAAGTAGTCCTGCATAAGGAGTAAATTTGCTTCTTTTAGTCAAACTCACTGGTGAAAGTTTTGTAAAAATGATGATGTCTTTATAAGGTCTAGAAGTGTTTTACTGCTTCTGGCAGCTTGCATGAGCTTCTGAAAAGTACACACAGGAAATTGTGTACAGTGTGTGTTAAGGCAAATGCGTAGTAGCTATTTCCTGTAGAATTTTAGTTTGTTTATCGTGTCCTCCATTTTGTTAGAAAGACTTACACTTGTTATGAACCCTCACAAAATTTGCGTGAAGTGCATTTTGCAGTATCAATTAATTTAGGCTAAACTAATTTAGGCACCATTATCGTTTGTTTGGTTTTTTTTTTTTGACATCATTGCACATTGCAGCGATCATCCAGAATTAAAATCATTCTTACCTCAGTAACCAAGTGATCTACAATATGTGTACTTTGTACTAGGGCCCTTTTCCACCTCTGCTAAAACAGAAGATATCAAAGCAGGTGAAGCAGATAGGTTACAACATCTGCAGTGGCACACAGGCTTAAGGTTGAGCCGCAAGGGGTGTCACGTTGGCCTTTGCCTGTCAAGTGTTCTTAAGCTCCAAAGAAGTCCAGCAGCATCCTTAGCCCACTACTTTTTTTTACCCTTTCCCCATTTATAACATAAAGTAAGGCCTTGTGTTCAAAATGACAAAAAAAAGATTTAGGCATGGTTTGAGACACTTTTGGAGGTCCCATTTGGCCTCATTAAGAATATGCAATCTACTCTGATCTACATGAAAGCAAAAGCAAATCCAGCCCAGTTTGTGTTTTATGTGGGGTTTTCATTTGTTTCTTATTCCTGGCTCTAAATTGCTTTCTGTTTATGCAGGGGTGGGGTCTTATATTAAATTAGGACTTTCAAGTGTTACTGTGATGAGAACTGTAGTTACTTGACACAGTTATTCAAGACCCTTACTTACCACAAGTAGCTGCAGTGTCATTGGCTTGCTTATTGAAGTTGTGTTTCTGACCCACTTGTTAAAAGTTTCTTGGCTAAGTCCGGAAAAGCATCACAATACAGAATGATTAAACAGTAAATAAAAATCACTAACAAATAAATGAGATTATTGAAAAAGGATAAAAATGCACAACAAAGAAAACATAGTACAAAAATGCAAAAGGATGAAATAAACTGTGAAAGTACAATTTCACTGCACAGTTTCAGCTATTCATATGGTTTAATAAATCATGGTTATCTTCCAACATCCGTATGCTTTCCATTGATGAACACTCATATATGTATGAGGTTGCATACTTGTATGATCAAACTACCAAAAGTAAAAATTAACTAGGAAAGATGCAGTTTGCATAGCTTTCCTCCCACAGTCCAAGGACATGCTGGTTTAGTGAACTGGCAAACCTAAATTGGCCATGCCTTGTGTTTGGTGTGTTCGCCCTGCAATGGATGGGCGCCCAGTTCAGGATTTGCTCCTGTGTTGTGCCCTATGGCAGCTGGGATAGGATGTGGCACCCCGCAGCAACAACAACAACATTTATTTATATAGCACATTTTCATACAAATAATGTAGCTCAAAGTGCTTTACATGATGAAGACAAGAGAATAAAAAGAAGTCAAAATTGAAATAAGACAACACTAATTAACATAGAATAAGAGTAAGGTCCGATGGCCAGGGAGGACAGAAAAAATAAAAAAAAACTCCAGACGACTGGAGAGAAAAAAATAAAATCTGCAGGGGTTCCAGGCCACAAGACCGCTCAGCCCCCTCTGGGCATTCTACCTAACATAAATGAAACGGTCCTCTTTGTATTTAGGGTTCTCATGGAAGGACTTGATGATGACGGTCATGTAGACTTCTGGCTTTTAATCCATCAATGTAGGAACATCATGGTGCTTTGATTAGGTGGTGGTGGCGCAGGTCGCAGCCCTGCACTGCAGCAAACAGGTTAAAAATGATATGACGTGTTCATTCCATTAATATATATTTTGTAATAAATTTGTTAGGGTGACCTTGATACTGTGTTGTGATATTAGTTGATTTAAATACAGATTGACCCATTAATATTTGCAATTCTAAACTAGTGGTATCGCCCCATCCATACTTGAAATTTGCTGTTTGCTAGGCAAACATTGATTTCAGAGCACCCCATGATGCTTTGCAAGGCCACTCTGCTTCGGACACCTGTGATGTTGCGACCTACTAAGTACACCAGCCTTCCACGCACGTGTTTAAAAAAAAATTAAAATCTTGCGGTATTTTCATTTGACAGGTACATTAGCTGACCATAATGAGAACATTATGGTGTCCCTCGACTTGTGTACAGGTTGTGTTCTGGCACTGAGACGCAAGTCCATATAGGTGTATCTCAATAATTATACGGAAGAGGTCAAATATGCTGTAAAGCAAATGATACAATAATATCACTCATATTTAAGTAAACCACATTGTTTTTAAAAATTGTCATTATCATTGATTGCGACTCGCCATAGTTGTGTGTGATAACACTCAGTGCTTTACCCCTTTCATATTGTTTGAAAACTTTCAAGTTTGTGCAGTGACTGTGGATGGTGTGAGTCTCTGCTGGGGGGAGCCGTGTGGTGTGAAAACCCATGAGGACAGTGATCCCCCAGAAAGATGAAGAGGGACAGACACCCCGACATAAGCAGCTTTTTAATTGTACTTGAAAGGACTGTTTATTATCTATTAAGAAAGGATCCTGATCAGCTGGTAACTTTGAGAAACACAGCTCATCCTCTTCATCTTCAAGGGGTAATGCTGTCCTCAAGAGTCTTCACACTGTCTTCTTTCCTTTGCTGACCTGTCATGCTGTTCATTGCAACTCTTCATAAGGCATTTAAAGGCCACAATGCCCTTGGTTTTGCAATAATTTAGGAGGTATGACGTACGAAATGGACACAGGAGACGTCAGTGAACAAAATTAGACGCAAGGGCTGGTGCCCGATATGCTATGAGACTGGTAGCAAATGTTATATAATACAGTGTTTATTTTTCTTAGCAAATAGAGAAAGTACACATTAACATATAAAAATAAAGAGTACATACATGTATATGTGCTACATATCTGTTAAACAAACCTGTTTAGTACATTTATGTATTTTATGTTAGATATGTACTTTACCCTTATATGGCTGGCAGCACAATCGGTTTTGTTTAATGAAAATGAAACATTTATTACTATGTACAAAATGGTTCTTTCTTCTTGATGGAAGAAGAAAGTAAGAAGCATCTGTACACACATGAAATAAAAAACACGTGCCGGCTGGAATGGAATGAGCCAGTCTCACGCTACCTCTTCATGGCATGGCCAATGTGAGCAGCAAGAGTTGGAGTCTGTGAGTTCAATGATCTATATTTTATTTACTTAGTGCTAGTTTGTTACCATTTGTTGTATTTTGTCTGTGGTATTTTTGTTTTCTCTGTGTATTTTGAGATTTCAGGCACGGTGGCACATTGGTTAGCACTGCTGCCTCACAGCTCAGATCACATGTTTGGTCACATTAATTGGTCCAGCATAGTTGGCAGACTTTCCCCTAATCCACAGGGACACTTAATCGACTTCCTTCCCCTTTTCCTTTAATGCATTCTGCTGAGTTGGGTGAATAACTCAAATATTTCTGTGATTCCTCCAAAGTCATACTGAAGTGAACTCCGCAATGTTCACTCATCAGTGATGATGTCACATATTGTGAGAACGATTTATGAAAGAGGTCTAAATTATACCAGGTTTTGACAGTGAATTAAATTAACAAAAGGAAAAAATCAAAGATCCTTCTGTATGAGTTCAAGTTCATCTTTTTGTATTTCAATGGGTTTTTAACTGCAATGTTTTATTGTTATAATTTGCAAATCCTGACCTAGCCAGTGCCTTTTTGGTGTTTTCATGTTCTCCTCATTTTTGCATGGATATTTCTATGAGTAATCTGATTTCCTCCCAAATTCCCAAAACATGTTCATTATGTAAACTGTGGACTTGTTATTGGTCCAATTTGAAGGTCTGTGTGTTTGTGAGTGGTCTTTCTCACCATGAAGAGAGACGTTCTGCCTTCCAAATGAAGTTGCTACAGTAGTGTCTTGCTTTAGCAATTCTGAACTGGCTTGAGGATGTTTGATAATGAATGGAGGATACAGGTTAGATTAGGCACAGTACAGAGTTAAGACAGCTACACGTATAATGAATACAACTGTTCTGGGACTCTTATTGAACCAATAACACAATATACTTCTGATAAATAACAGGAAAATAACTCATTTTCTGTGTTTTTGTGAAAGAGAGTGAATTTTAAGACCCTTTTAAGTAAAAGTATTATTTAAAATTATTTTAATACATTCTAATTTATCATGGAGGTTGGTGACGGGATGAATGTTGGTACTACTACCACAGCTATTACTACTACTACTAAATCATTAAAAGGTGTCTTAAACTAGTTTTTAATAGAAGGAACTATATATTCAGCACAGGAACTGCATGGATGAAATTAAAATGAAGTGTGCACAGTGAAAAGATCATAAAGCCAGCACTACTTTTCCCCCTCTCATTGACTCCTTTCTTGAACCCTACTTCACCCAAAACAATTTTTACAGCACAGTAGGCACAATAAACCCACTGTATTGTAGCAATGAAATTCTGTGATTGTCCCTTACAATTCAAGTAATAACTTATTACAGCCTGATTTATAGTTAAACTAGTTGTGCTACTTGTCTAAGATGGTTTGAAATCTAAAATATCAAAGCAGACCTCTGTGTTAATGTTTGCAGTACACCATGCAATGAAGATGCCTCTGTTATGTGCCATTTCGTATGGGATTCGTAAAAAGCAGAGTTAATGTTTGTGATGCAGTATCTTTTGGAATGACAAATTCAATCAGTTTAATTACTAAAACTGCTTGTGATGCTCCATCTTTGGGAATGACAGAGACAAAGCAAACAGACATTCATGCAGACATACACACTAACACTTGCCTTTTTTAAGGTGGAAGAGAATTCAGGTAATAAGCAATTACACTTTAATGTGCTGATTACTTAGATACTTTTCTTAAACCCAAGTCTTTCATTAATAAAGTTGGATTTAAACAAATCATAAATAAAATGCCACTTATTGTCTAAGCCACTATGATGCTTCACACAAAAAATGTTTAAAAATTAAATTCAAAATGAAAAGTATTAAGATAACTATAAGCCTATTTGACTTTAATTTATTATCCGATTGACAACTCTTTGTCAGTCATTTTCCCATGATGCTCCATAAAGAATAGATTCTTTTCTTTCATGAGAATCAAAGAGATTGATTTCTTTTAAATAAATGGCAAATTGCTTGCTATTTCAATGCACGTTTTTTATCTAGGAAAATGACAAACGTGTGAGACTGGAAAAAGAGAAGAGGGTAAGACAGAGACTGATGGCTTTATCGCTCTGAGGCAGTTGCCATGGATTTTTCTCCTCACAGCCTCAGAGAGTGGTAACTGCACCTTTGTCCTTGTGATGCTGTTACAGCAATGACAAAGCACTTGTCTAGGAGGATGGGAGTGTTTCACTATTGATTGTATTCAGACACCACAGTTCTAGAAAATGAACGAAAAGAAAAACTGAACTGAGAAATCGCAACCTTTCAGCAAGTAAATCGGGTCTGAATTTTAGTATCCCCTGAACTTCATGAAAAAGGCAGTGCTTTAGAAGCCAGATGGCATGACTAATAGAGATAGTTAGGAGCTGTCACAGTTGCACACTGGTAATGATTTCTTTATATTATGCATGAATTCCTTTTATATTTTAATTATGTTTACATTTATATTTCCATCCATTTTCATACATGCCTTTTCATGATCAGCATTGCAGGGAGGCAAAGCCCATTCAAATATATTTCTAAATGAAAACAGTGATGGTTAGAAAAAGGGCAGAAAGTAATATCGCAGCCTTACAGCACATGCATCCGTTTAGGTTGACTGGTAATTATAAATTGGTACTGGAAAAGTACTGGTAATCTCTCCTGGCTTGCCGCCTGCTTTACACTCATTGCAGAAAGGATAGGCGCTGTCTCCAACAACCCTAAACTAGATAAATAGATAGAAACTTTATTAACCCCAAAGGAAATTAGTGTTACTGCAGCAGACAAAAAGAGGCACAAATACACATGTGACAGGAATTATACCAGTTCTTAAGTATACTAAAATGACACAAATGTACATATAATAAGAATAATGTATAAGTACTTTTAAAAAGTGTAGATATTTACTAAGTGTAAAGTGATTACAATTGCACATACTTCATAAGTTACAATTACACAGTTCATGATGTGAGTCATTGGCACAGTGTCTGTTAAGATGTCTGCTTGAAGAGCTCAGAACTATTCTGCAAACAGGGAGCGATGCCTCCTCGGCTGAGAGGTGATTCGTTGCTGAGTCTAATAGCTGAAGGTAGAAATGACCTTACATAGCACCCCTTGGAGCAACACACCTCTCGTGGTCTGTTACTGAAGGTGCTCCTTTGTTTAGCTAAAACCGCATACGGGGGTGAGAGTCATTGTTCAGGACAGTAAGCAGCTTCCTGAGTGACTTTTGTTCTACCACTTCCTCCAGTGAGTCCAGCCGGACTCCCAAGATTGAACTAGCCTTTTTAATCAGTTTATTTAGTCTTATGCAATAATGCTATTTCCCCTGCACAATGCTGCATAGAAAAATACACTACAGAGTGGTAGAGAATGTGTTGGAGTGACCCGAATACTCTAAGTGACCTCAACCACCTTAAGAAATACAGTTGACTCTGACCCTTTTGTGTACCTCTGCATTGGTACTCTACTCTGCCCCCAGAGGTATCTGTATGTCCTCACCAACTGCACATCTTCACCATGAATCAGAACTTAAATAAGCAGGTTGGAAGAACGATTGAGTGACTAAACAAATTAGTATTAGTATTTGAGCAATCATTTTACAGTGCAGCATACTTTGATAAAATTATCATTTTGGCACATAACTCTGGCACTTAATCTCATACTGTTGCATTCCCTCTCTCAGAATCCAAGGATCATGGTCAAAAGCCTTCTCCAAAAACATATATAGACAGGTTTCACCAAAACTCCATGACTATGCATAGGGTAAAGAAGAAGAAATAAACTTTTCTTCCTTCAGGATGGTATCTAAATTTCCTCTTTCTGAATTAAGGGTTCTTCAATCATCTGTAGTCTCCATTCCATCTACATGGCATAATCTTTATTGGGAAACCAGAAGAATGTGATTTCTTTGAGTCTGGAACAAGCTGTTCTACATAAGTGGACCCAAACCTTCCGGATACTTCTTGCTTCTTTGTCCAGGAAATCCTCAGAAGGCTTCTTCTACCTACCAATAATACCCCCCAATTTGAAGTCAGTCCCCGACCTTATATAATTATAGCTATTGCAATGTCCTGTTCAACGTTACTAGGTCAGGGAGATCTTCTGGGAAGCATTCAGTGGCTGCCTGTATCATTCCCCATGTCCTTGCAAAACTGTTTCCCTCACCTAGACTTTCAGTTTAACCACTGTCATACTTGCAACTGTCTAGGCTTGCTGATACCTCTCATTCTTATCCTGAAACCAGTTATTCCCCGCAGGCAACAGATTTCAAAGGATGACTGGAAAACAACAATGTAGTCAAAAGAAATATACCGAGGTCCAGAACTAGAAGAACAACTATCAATAACCTAAGCCAAGACTCTTGAGACAAAATCAAAGTCAGAAGGAGTGTCCAGAGTTCAAAACTAGGGAAATGCAAGAAAGAACATTTTCAAAAAGGTTTAAAGGTTTTTGGAATCCATGTAGTCAGATAGGGAAGTATACGTATTCCTGAATTAATGTTTCCCATTGCATTGTGATTGATAGACCATGACTTCTCAGGACATGCCCACTCCAGGATGATTTTAGCAATGGGAATCATCAATAATGCTGTCAGAATAGTGGTCATATAAAGATCCAAATCACAGATTAAAATTCAAACTGTAACTACACAGTATTTTTCAAAAACACATTAATCCAAATAACACCTTAGGGGTGTAAAATCACCCAAAAGAAGCAAACTGTCGTGAACTTTGAGTCCAAAGCATTAAATATTTCCAAAGCATGTGGTTCCAAATACTTCCAATAATGCTTACAAGAGGGGGGTATCACTGGCTAGTAATAAGGGCAAGCATGGCATCTTTCTAAAGTAAAATATTTATTTTTCACAAATGGTATAAGAAACGCTATGGCGCACAAAGGCAAAATGGAACTGTCTGAAATAATGAAGGTATATCCAAATCAGACAAGTCCCAGTACAGATTCCAAAAGCAAGGTAAAAAAACAAACAAACAGCAGAATGTCGAAAAATCAGAGATCCAAATAACTCTACAATGACAGTAAATATAAGTACGTACACTCACCATCTCCTTAGTGTATTTACAAAGGACCTCCAGGAACTATGGGAGACCCTCCAGATTTATAAGATGGAGGGCAGTTTCTGGTGGTGATTGGCAGGTGGCCAGTAATACAGAACATAACATAGGTAACTTGTATGCATTAGAACATTTCAAAAATAAAGAATAATGCACATAATAAACAAACATAATGTTAACATAAATGATATTCAAAATACTAGTTCCTGACAAAACGTTCCTGCTAACATTGTTTGAAAGGCTGCCTTATTTAATGTGTTTCTCCACAGCGTGTGTTTACCAAGATGATCTGTGGCCTTGACCAAATTTCAGTCAAAGCCCTTCATAGTTACTATTAATATTATGGCTTTGAACACCCTTCATTCAACCGCCATGTACTCCAGCCTCCTACAACATGCAAGGGAAGCTGGGTTGGAGGACAAAGGAAACCACTAGGCATTACCAGGAGAGAGGCTTCATGGTCTGTTAAGCTCATGTCGTGTCCATCAATTTCAGCTCTGTACCAAGTGAATAGCTGAAAGTTCAACATGCCCCTCAAACCAAGTGTCCAAACCATATCACATTATATCAGATACCACAATAATAATAAATTATATTTATATAGAGATTTTCTAGCTACTTAAAGCACTTAGACAGAAGGGAATCACTTCAACCACCACCAATGTGCAGCACCCACCTGGATGATGTGACGGCAGCCATTATTGCACCTGTACAGTCACCACACATTAGCTGTTAGAAGGTGAAGTGGTGAAAGAGATACCCAATTAGAGACAGAGGATGATTAGGGGGCCAGAATGACTAGGCCATGGTGGGCAATTTAGTCAGGACATCGGGATATACCCTACACTTTTCGAAAGATGCCCAGATCTTTTATAACCACAGATTGTCAGGACCTCGGTTTTACATCTCATCCAAAGGACTGCGCCATGTTTACAGCACAATGTCCCCGTCACTGCGCTGGGGCATTGTCATCCACATACAAACCACAGGGTAAGCGGCCCCTGCTGGTCTTACCAGCACCTCTTCCAGCAGCAACCCAAGCTTTTTCTAGATGATGATCTCTCATCCAAGTGCTGGCCAGACCCAAACATGCTTACCTTCAGGTGGCTGACCTGTTCTAAAGCACATGTGGTATGGCTGCTGGTCAATAACAAAACTGATCATCGATCTTTAACTCAGATTTTTCTGGTACCAGGTAAACTCATGTTTGAATGTAAGGTTTGTTATTGACGTAACCAGCACTAAGCTACAATATTATATATCTGCCATTTGGGTTACAGATTATGAAGAAAATGTTTCCAGATTTTAAATTAGATCTCATGTTTCCGTTACAGAATTACCTATCCGGTTGCCAGTGGATATGTTGTCATTTTTCTTTGAAAAGCCATCAACGGTCCTGCTGTTCATGCATACTTATCTTAGAACAACATCTACCTGCTGTAGATCATATGCCAAGCATTCAAAGGGGAAACACAAAAATATTCAAAAATGAACTCAACTGATAAAATCAGATCACCTGCTAGCATTTTCTTACTGTTAAAATAAGCAGGAGTCCAGAATGAGAAAACTAGGCAACATCCACACATAATTGGCCGACAAGTATTGTACCACTGTGCAACAAATTTATTTTTAAATGTATAAAATAGGTTTGTTTAAATTTATATCTATTATTCAATTTTTGGTTGAATTACACCTGTGATTGGAGCACTATTAGATTAAGTGACTTAACTGGGTCATTGTGCTAAACCTTGTCTTACAGCCAAGGTCTTACTAAACTACTGTTTACAACATCTCCACTAGAGGTCTCCCTTACTTTTCACTTGTGTTAAAGTGGACAAAAAAAAAGAAGTAACGGTTATGGCAATACTTCGATTACATGCCTTGTTTCCTGTGAAGCTTCTCTGTACGACTCACTGTCTTTAATGATGTGTAGCAGCATGTGCAGGTCCCAACATCCTCACCCATCTGCGTTTCCTTTTAACTAATACAAGGCCATTGCTTTAGAATTACATTGAACAAAGGTACTGTAGTTAATTTCTGGACTGCTTGCAATGTACAGTTTGAAAACAGACGTCAATTCTTCACACTAACAAATATAAAGTCGGCTTAAAATGTGAATGTGAATGTACTTGAATTATTTGTTCGGTGCCTCTTGGGCCTTGGGGTGCTGTCTAGACATTTTCTTTTAATAATGGTTATGGCTGATAAGATGCATACACAAAATATTTTCTGCATAGGGCCTCTTACAAACATTTGACATCAGGATGAGTGGAATTAGCATGGCTTGGTGTAGGTTTTGTCAATGAGCCAGTATGCACTGTAAGCAGTATGTACCAGTCAAGAAAGTGGACGGTTTAACAGTCAAAGAGTCAGAAGCACTACTCAAGGAAACAAAAGATGCAGTAACTGCCCTGAAAAAATGATTGCCAGAATCTTTGTATCATTATCTCTGACCAGGCAAATGCATTTGGTCCATGACAGTCGAGACACTAGGAGGGTTGTAGCCATATTGTATGTGGTATGACTGTGGCTACATAGTGGGGCACAGCTCTGTAGAAATATTCAGGGATCAGGCCAGCTGTTTTTCCCATCAAAACCAGTAGATCATATTAATAAGCAGGTCAAAAAAACAACTCTTGACTTTGAATATAATTCTGTTTTTCATTTAAGATACAACTCCAAGACACAGCAATAATGAAGCACATAAAACTGAGAGCATTGGGCAGAATGAAAGACCATCTAATTTAAAGAGAGAGAAAAGGATACATGCAACACAGAATGGATATGGTTAAGCAGTGCAGCTACACTGTCTCGACATTTGGTGTAAACTACCAGTGTATTAAGGCCTGGAAAGTAGAGGAAGGCATCACTTTGTTGTGAAGTTAAAATACAAATGCTACCATTTTAATTTTTAAATGAAGGCATTGACTTGTGCTGCATATCCTGACAGAATGATTAATTCACCAAAATTTACAGTTACCTGATAACACATTGGTGAAAAGAGGAGCAAAATTTGAATTGTTTGCACATAATAGTTTTATATATAAAGTACAAGGCAAAAAATATGTTTTAAAAAATATGCACATTTAAAATAATTTATGGGTCTGTCAGCACATGCCATTATCCATTTGGTATGTTTTCTTTAGGTTATTTATAACATGGAGTGGTAAGTACCAAAGACAATATCTTTGTACAATCTGTTTTGTTTTGTTGTTTTTGCTCCAGCATAAAACTTTCAAAGCCAAATACTGTGTAAGTCAGGTCAACAGCTTGAGTGCTGTCATCAGAGGGCGATTTGCTCAACATTAAAAATAATGAATAGTGTTTCTTTTCATTTGTGTTCATGGGTTAAAGGCCAGCACAAGATGTTCCATCTGTTGTGTCATTCCAGACACAACCATTACATGGTGGTGGTGGTGCTTCTCTTGTGATTTTATCATAGCATTCCTTTTGTTATCTATCTATCTATCTATCTATCTATCTATCTATCTATCTATCTGATCTAATCTATCTTGGCCTGAAGGAGGTGCTCCAGCTCCCCATACCTGACACAGACAGGCACAAATTCAGGAAGTAAAACACAGGCCTTATTATGTTTTTCATGGGAAACTCTTCACTACCAATTGTTTCCCACACCACAATCGCAGTACAAAGCACAAGCACTTAGTAATACCCTTTTCCTTTACTTTTTCTTCTTCTTTTTCTTTCTCCCTCTCCCAGAAAGGTTTGTCTCCATCATCCCAACTCTGGCTCTCTGAGCTGCAGTAGCAGGCTTTATGTTACACCTTGGAGTACTTCTGATGTCCTGTAAACATGGTCTAGAAGCACTTCTGGGTGAGGTGGGAGCCAGACAAAGTAGGGTTCCCCAGTCTATGCAGCTTCCCCTCGTGGCACCCCTGGAACCCAACAGGGCTGAGCCCACACATTCCAAGTCCCAGCATGCCCTGTGGGAATCCTTGAAGTGCCAACCCAGGGAGGCTAATGCCTTGTGCATGCTCTCTCCCCAGTCCTTCCACTATAAAGATGACCCAGCCAGGCAAGGGCACCAGCTGTCCACCAAACAGCCCCTTCCTCAGCTGTGCCTTGTGGGGTGAAGCGTCCATCTCATGAGGGTTGTCTTCCTCCAGGAGGGACAGTCATTACCGACTGGTCCAGGATTCTGCCCTGAAATGTAAAAACAATAGAATGTTGATGTGTATGGGCAGTGTCTCCTGTCAAGCCCTGTCCAATGGCACACATAACAGTGCCACCTCCCTCCTGGAGCTTGTGACCTGCAAGTGTGAAAGCAGGACGGGTATTCCTGCCCCTCCCCATACTCAGCTGAGCTTGTCTCGGCCCTCTGTGATGCTGGAGGATGGCCCTCAGACCCACGTAAGCACACAGGCTCATGCACTGCCGGGTAAGGAGACCCGGTTTTCCTTTCATGGATTTCCTTTCTCCTCCGGGGTATGGCGACAGTCTGGGTGTCTCCATGAGATAAAGAGATACCCCGCTCTGTTTGTACCCCCACCTTTGACTTTCATGCGACTGCCGCCGGTTTGGTAGGGGGCTGGTCTCATCCAGCCTTTGTTCTTTCTCCATCACCATTAGATGGTTGATCATCACATTTTTCTCAACTGTAGGGGTTGCTCGCTACTTAGCACCAAAATTATTTATTTCTGGGGCCCTTTTTCTCTGCATCCCTCTTTTCTGTACGGTACCAGTGACACCCCCCTGTACCGCCGAATTCACCTGGACAGAGAATCCTGCTATAAATCTCCACATGTATTCCTGCACCGTCTTCAAGAACACCTTTGCTTTCCTCTCCAGGCCCTCAATCATCTTTCTCAACAGACCAACCACCTGTAAAACATCCCATATGTGCTGTAGCCTGCTTTCTAGCTCCTGTAGAATGAAAACACAGTCAGTTGTTTCGGCTGGTGGTTGACATGGGCTTCGCTCCTCTGCATCCAACAGCAGTGAGCCATAATGCCTGTGCCTGGCCAGCCGGCCCCACCTCCATTAATTTACTGGTGGGATCCCGGCACATTCCTCCTGACCCCTGACCTGCTCTGGGGAAGGCACTTCAAGGACCACCACCTGCTTCGGACACTCCCTGGGTTCTCACGGCAGGTATCATGACCCTCCTGGGCAAACAGCATGGCGAGGTCTCCATTGCTCAAGCCATCTGAGCTTGCACAGTTGTCATCTTCCCTGGGGAAGTATTTCTGCCACAAACGGGCATCCGGGCTTTCTCCATCTAGGAGGTAAGTGCATGCAAGGGACGTAAAACATTCGCAGGTTGTAGTGATCCTGCATCCGGCACCTACATCCTTCTGGAGCCCATCATCTGGAGCTTTGTTATTCCAACTAGAAGTATCGCTCCCCATGCTAGCTCCCTTGCTGCTGACGATGGTATATACCTGGCCCTTTGCTGTCTTTGCTCCTTTCCTGAGCCTCCTTTTCCCCATTGCAAGTGGGAGTGGAGCATCTGTGTGCCTGCATGGAGCATGTGAGTGCTGCCAAGCTGCTGTACCAGGTTTTGCCACCAGAAATCAATAATTTAGGTCCCTGTAATGCAGATGGCCAAGAATTCTGCTAATTATGAGCCTTATGGCCTGAAGGGGTCCACTCTGAGTTCATAGATTTTGTAGTACTAGGGTGTTGTACCTTGTTAGCCTTTATGAATGTAGTGAGAAGTCAAGAAAAATTACACATTTTATTGGTTAACTAAAAAGATCACAATATGCAAGCTTTCGAGGCAACTTGGGCCCCTACTTCAGGCAAGATGTCATCATTACATCTTACATCTTACCTGAAAAAGGGGCCTGAGTTACTTCAAAAGCTTGCATATTGTAATTTTCATAGATGTTAAAATAGAAGAGTCAAATGTTCTTCAAGCCCTCAATACATTGAAGACTAATAAAACCCCTGGACCTGATTGGGAACTTACCAATTGTATTAAAATAAATGAAAGCCATCATCTACAAAGCCTTATTAGGCATACAGTGGTGTGAAAAACTATTTGCCCCCTTCCTGATTTCTTATTCTTTTGCATGTTTGTCACACAAAATGTTTCTGATCATCAAACACATGTAACCATTAGTCAAATATA
>JANRMT010062854.1:102634377-102668414 GCA_026402145.1 Polypterus bichir lapradei | reverse complement strand
ATATATATATATATATATATATATATATATATATATATACACAGTACAGATGTATGTGTGTGTGTGTTTATTTGGCAGGTACTGTATAACATATCTATTAGCTGCTCCTCAAAACTGACAGGACGTGATGGATATTTGCCGACTGGCCGACCAACCGTTACCAAGCGTAACCTGGCAGGTGACCACTTAAATAATCATTGCCATATCAGAACTAAGAATGTAACACATAATTTCTGATCTTCACCCTGTCAAACAGTGAACCAACTGCCATGGTGCAGCTTCAGAGGCTTCGCTTCAGTGGCTAATGTCCGAGATTCGATTCTATAAGGGGATGCAAAAGTGTGTACACCTGACGAGCCCCAATAAGGGCAAAACATGGGTTGTGTACTCTGTCTACTATTTGGCAGGTGCTGTATCACATATCTATGAGCTGCTCCTCGCAACTGAGACGTGGTGGATGTTTGCCAACTGGCCAACTAACCACTAGTGTTACCACCTAAATAATCGGATTGTGATTCAGAACTAATATATATATATATAAAACCTGTCAAATCTGCTTTCACTTGGTTTTAATTCCTTCATCCAAATGTTGAAAAAGTACATCCATGACCATAAAAATGTGACATATTTAAAAATCTGGGTATCATTTAAAGAAAAAGCTGGCACCATCTTGACAGAATATTGATTAACCAGGTATTGAGCCGCTACTTGCTGTTCCTGTTGCGAGTGTGAATGATGTGATAACTCAATGCTGCCTCCTTACGGTTGGTCTCCAACGTGTTCCAAAGAAAGGCTGGAATGTATAATTTCAAACACACATAAAAAAGATGAGAATGAAACTGGAAATAACATTTCTGGAAGTTTTGTCAGTTTTGGCTCTGACATGGAAAATCAGTTTTGATTATCTTGTATACCAACAAAGGGAAGTTGTACTATTATTGGGGAAATAAAGATATATTTATGAAAAAACATTCAAATAATTACCTTTTCTAATTACTGTAGTTCCTGCTACTCCAAAGCCTCCACACAACTTTAAAGTCCCATTTTTAGAGCAGCACTTCTTAACCTATGCATCACTGAGCAGACTTATTGGCAGTTACAAGAAAAGAAATGCAAAATAAGCAAAAAGAAACACTTTTTTAGCCATTTGAGTAAAAACAGCATGCTGACAATGAAGTAAACATCACTGAACTTTCTTTGCTACAGGGTCCTGAAGCTCTGGAATGGTCTGCCTGCTACTATAAGAGATGTCTCATCAGGCTCAGCCTTTAAATCGCGGCTGAAGACTCACAACTTCAGTTCAGCATATCCTGAGTAGAGCTGCTGATTAACAGTGCATACTGCATCTCTGTTGTTAGTAATTTTTACTAAAATATAAGTAATACCATCTTTATAAACTGTTAGTATTCCTCCCATATTCTGTTTCACTTCTCGATATACTCTTGTAGCAATTGGTGCCACTGCTCCGTTGTTTGCCTGCTTATGGAAAAGTCATCTCAGATAAAGGAGCACTGGAATCATCAAGCAGAAGGGTCCTTTCATCAGATTGGAAGGAGGTGGCAGCTTGTTGGCTGAGGTTTCCAGGACTCTCACTGTGTCTCACTGGCTTCTCTGACTCCTTTTCTACAATCTGGCAGAGGTTCTACAGTTAACTGGAGGACAGATATTGTTGCTTTTCATTTAGGTTAATTAGTTTCTACTTTTGTTTTCGATGTATGTGAACAAATCTGGTTCCTTAAATGTGATAGTTCTGTATTCAGTGAGTGGTATAATCTATTCTTGCATTTTGCCCTTAACAGATGTCACGGTACTATTGCTGTACTGTATTTCTCAGGTGGCAATGATAGACAAGAGCTGTGAAGAGGAATATTGTACTTGTGTTCTGTTTTGTGTACTGTATTTACCCTATTTTATGACACCCATGACCAGCTTACCTGGAAGGGGGTCTTTGAAGTATCTTTCCCAAGATTTCTTCCATTTTAATTCCCTACAAGGGTTTTTTTGGCGAGTTTTCTTTTCTTGTCTTCTTAGGAAGTCAAGGCTAGAATGCTGCCTAAAAACAGGACCTGTTAAAGCCCATTGAGGCATTACGTATGTCATTTTGGGCTATACAAGAAATAAATTGTTATTGTTGCTCCATAAAGAGGGTATCCTTGCAGTATAGTACATGTCCAAAAACAGACAAATGTGTAGACAAGCAAGAAGGTGTTGTGTGGACTTTAGCTGCTTTATTCAAATTGAAGTGAAAGGCCAAATCAAAGTAAATCATACATATCATATGTATGTATTTTCTTATTTTTCATAGTGATAGTGACCATCACATTATGTCTTACCATAACAAATAATACTATACTGTTGAAATGAACGAATACAGTGGTGTGAAAAACTATTTGCCCCCTTCCTGATTTCTTATTCTTTTGCATGTTTGTCACACAAAATGTTTCTGATCATCAAACACATGTAACCATTAATCAAATATAACACAAGTAAACACAAAATGCAGTTTTTAAATGATGATTTTTATTATTTAGGGAGAAAAAAAAATCCAAACCTACATAGCCCATTGTGAAAAAGTAACTGCCCCCTGAACCTAATAACTGGTTGGGCCACCCTTAGCAGCAATAACTGCAATCAAGCGTTTGCGATAACTTGCAATGAGTCTTTTACAGCGCTCTGGAGGAATTTTGGCCCACTCATCTTTGCAGAATTGTTGTAATTCAGCTTTATTTGAGGGTTTTCTAGCATGAACTGCCTTTTTAAGGTCATGCCATAGCATCTCAATTGGATTCAGGTCAGGACTTTGACTAGGCCACTCCAAAGTCTTCATTTTGTTTTTCCTCAGCCATTCAGAGGTGGATTTGCTGGTGTGTTTTGGGTCATTGTCCTGTTGCAGCACCCAAGATCGCTTCAGCTTGAGTTGACGAACAGATGGCCGGACATTCTCCTTCAGGATTTTTTGGTAGACAGTAGAATTCATGGTTCCATCTATCACAGCAAGCCTTCCAGGTCCTGAAGCAGCAAAACAACCCCAGACCATCACACTACCACCACCATATTTTACTGTTGGTATGATGTTCTTTTTCTGAAATGCTGTGTTCCTTTTACGCCAGATGTAACGGGACATTTGCCTTCCAAAAAGTTCAACTTTTGTCTCATCAGTCCACAAGGTATTTTCCCAAAAGTCTTGGCAATCATTGAGATGTTTCTTAGCAAAATTGAGATGAGTCCTAATGTTCTTTTTGCTTAACAGTGGTTTGCGTCTTGGAAATCTGCCATGCAGGCCATTTTTGCCCAGTCTCTTTCTTATGGTGGAGTCGTGAACACTGACCTTAATTGAGGCAAGTGAGGCCTGCAGTTCTTTAGACGTTGTCCTGGGGTCTTTTGTGACCTCTCGGATGAGTCGTCTCTGCGCTCTTGGGGTAATTTTGGTCGGCCGGCCACTCCTGGGAAGGTTCACCACTGTTCCATGTTTTTGCCATTTGTGGATAATGGCTCTCACTGTGGTTCGCTGGAGTCCCAAAGCTTTAGAAATGGCTTTATAACCTTTACCAGACTGATCTCAATTACTTCTGTTCTTATTTGTTCCTGAATTTCTTTGGATCTTGGCATGATGTCTAGCTTTTGAGGTGCTTTTGGTCTACTTCTCTGTGTCAGGCAGCTCCTATTTAAGTAATTTCTTGATTGAAACAGGTGTGGCAGTAATCAGGCCTGGGGGTGGCTACGGAAATTGAACTCAGGTGTGATACACCACAGTTAGGTTATTTTTTAACAAGGGGGCAATTACTTTTTCACACAGGAGACGAGGAGACGTTTGGATTTTTTTTCTCCCTAAATAATAAAAACCATCATTTAAAAACTGCATTTTGTGTTTACTTGTGTTATATTTGACTAATGGTTACATGTGTTTGATGATCAGAAACATTTTGTGTGACAAACATGCAAAAGAATAAGAAATCAGGAAGGGGGCAAATAGTTTTTCACACCACTGTAGATGACGTCTTTATCCAAGGTGACTTATAACATTTATCATACAATTGTTTACATTTCTTCTGGTTTTCCAGTTGGAGCACAGGCAGCTCATGGTCACACAGTGTCAATGGTGGGATTTGAACCCACAGCCACAGGGTTTGAAGTGCAAAGCCTTAATCCCTAACGCCAGACTTGCTACAAAATATTCAGGTAGCATAGAGAAGGAATAAATGTCATTGCAAAAGTCTTCTTTAAAATGTTACAAGAAAAGTTCCACATCTTCCAGAAAAGTTCTACTCTATCCTCCTAGATGTATAATTTGTTTTCTCAAACAGCGAATAATAACTATCATCAGCAATTTAAAGTGAGGGCTGTGACCGGCTCCAATAAAAACAATGCACTATTAAGCCAATTTACATAAACCATGACAGTTATCATTAGACATTCATTTAAGTAATTAAAGACTTGAATGATAATTATTTCCTTCCTTTAAGCTAATGATGGACTGCTTTAGTATTTAATATTAAGTTGACCATAACTATGTTTTGATTTTTTTTTTTTTTTTTTTACTAAAAACGTTTTAGACAATTAAGGAAGCAGCTCTTATACTAGGGTATATTGTACGAGTCATTTCTGGTCATTTTGACATTGTTTAAATTGAAAATACAGTAAATGGTTAAAATTAATATAATGCGAGTTATGTTTGAATGGACCATTCTTAGGACAGAGGTACAGCACATGGTCACCAGGGTGTCCTGTAACATGTAGAAGACTTTTTCTATGATGGCCGACAGCTTAGCCTGCACCCTTCACTCTACTACTGCCACTATTGCATCTAGGCTAGTGCCCAGAATGGTGCCAGTCATCCTGAAATACTTATTTCTGATGGCATCTCCTGTTCTCATGCTACTGCCCTAAAATGTTGATAGAACAATGTAAAACTGTTCTACCTACACTGAAGGATCACTTATACACCCCACATTTAAGACGTTGTCACAGTCTGTGCCACATTAAAAGTTTCACAATTTAACTCAAAAATCCATGGCCATGCTGAAATCTGGATTCCATGAAGGAGCTTCTAGTTATAAATGCAAGTCATTTTTTTAAACTAAAAGACTTCTTGAGAAACTTTTCCCTTAAAAATATTTTTACAAATTGTTGCATCAAGTAGGTATATATTTATACAGAAGAAAGAAGCAGTTTTGTGCCTTCTGCCATGACCTTATTTGCAGTCCCTTTTAAATCTCCATAACTCAACTGGAAGGTTGGCAGCATTTAAAAGAAACGTTACGCAGATTTTGACGAGAGGCAGTTTGAGAATAGGGATGCTGGAAAAATAAAGGAGATGGTATTGTAGATTAAAAGGCTGGCAGCAATAATAAGAGTGGCACCATAAATTAAGAGGAGTGGCAAAGAGGAGAAATGTGAATGTATAAATTAAGAAGAGTTTTAGCTTTTAAGAATGGCTGAGTTTTTCCAGTTAATGAAGGGTACCACTGCAAATGAAAAAGTGCATATAAAGAAACATTCCAACAAATTACTGGGGCACATACAAGGCCACTTATTTCTTTTGCCATTCACTTTATTCATACAGTATTGCCAACTGTATTCCTTTTAAAAATCATTTAAATGTTGGGCATGATTTGTGCCTTACTGGCACCCCACATGATATAATGCTGGATGCCTTTTATTAATCTACTGTAGCATCTGATTTGACCTCTAGCACAATTAACTAAATAATATTTGTCTGTCTATACTAGAGTTATTGGAGAGGCATACAGTTTTTGTATTGTGTTTATATTTTTCTGGACTGCATAATTTGATGTTGTTTTGCTTTACTTTGTTATTTGCTATATGTCCTGTGAAAAATGCTCTGATAAATAAAAGTTGATTTCTTAAATAATACAATGGCGATGTGTGTTTGCTTGTCCACTGGGTAAGTCTTCTAACATTGTTTAAGTTCTGTTTCTGTCACATTCTTTAACAATAAATACTAAATCCCAACTTTTGTTTTTACTACAACTTAATAGCTTTCAATGTGTTTATTTTGCAATAGGATACCATGGATTATACTGTGAGGAAGAATACAATGAGTGTCTCTCCACTCCTTGCCAGAATTTGGGGACATGCAAGGATCTGGTAAATGATTATGAATGCCTGTGCACTCCTGAGTATGAAGGTAAGCTTTGTTGCTAAGAACAGTGTGTAATAGAGATGTCCTGGGTTGGGGAGAAAGGGGGTAAGGGTCTTGGATGTTTGGATTTTCTGCAAACATGCAGCTTGAACAAACAAACAGTGCCATCAGTCTCTGTCAACTCAAGCTCTGTTTGTTTATGTTAATGGTTGCCCCGGATCTGAGGAGGTTACCACATGTTGAACAGGAGCTCAGGGGTAAGGCTGACGCAATTGTGGTGTCCCAAGCATACAGTTGCTCACCACAAGCCCCTTGGGGTCTTGCTTTAACTGAGAAACACCAGAGTTAATATTATATTTATAGATTAGGCTTCAGCAGTGGTATTTACTTTATTTGAATTTTCTTTGCGCAAGCACAGTTTTATTAGAGAAAAACAACCTCCTCCTTTTAGCGCTGCTAGAAATGAAAGAAAAAAATGATAATGATGGCAGAAGTTTGCAAGTAAATATTTCTTTACTGTGAGCAAACTTTCTTTCAGCATCTGGCACAAAACAATCACTACTCAGTAATTAGACTTCAATTTTACCCCTGATTAAATACTTACATTTTAGCCAAAGGAATTCAGAAGGCAGCAATTTACCAGGGAACATTTGCTAGACTAAAACACCAGTTTGTGGACTGTAAAACTAGAGAAAAAAGGAACCTGGACTTATTGTATGCCAATTTTCAAGGGGCATATAACTCTGTTGCTTCGCCACCTTTAGGCCGATCAGACCATAATTTGGTTCAGCTCATACCCACATATAAAGCCATTGTCCAGCTGCTGCCAGCCACCACCAGGACCATGCAGGAATGGACAGCGGAGGCTGAAGAGGCTCTGATGGTTGCCTTGGAAAACACTATCAGGGACATGCTTTGTGAGTCACATGGCCAGGACATAGACAGACTCTGCCACTGTACCACAGACTAGTGGTACAGACAGGGCGGAGTGGTGGCTCTGAGGCTAGGGATCTGCACTGGCAATTGGAAGGTTGCCGGTTCGAATCCCGTAAATACCAAAAAGGGACTCTGCCCTTAACCTGCAATTGATGAGCACTTTGAGTAGTGAGAAAAAGCGATATATAAATGCAAAAGAATTAAAAATAAGAATTACTGTACTTCAAGTTCTGTGTAGACAACATAGTCCAGTGTGCTGTTTTCTCCAAAACAAGCCATAGATCACAAAAGACTTGAAAGCCCTATTGAACAGGAAGAAGGGAGCCATCAGGTTTGAAGATAAAGATGACAACTGAAGAAGCAGCTCGGAAAGGGGAAAGCTCACTACAGAGACAAACTTGAACACAAGTTACAACAAAACAACATGAAGGAAGTGTGGAATGGGTTGAGGACTATCACTGGCACCATACAGTCTGTAAAATATGGTGAGGATGGGAACAAGAGCAGAGCTAATGATCTGAACCAGTTCTTGAACAGGTTTGACTCATTCTTTTCAGTACAGCTCTCTCCGAACACTGCTAGCCCCTGTGAGCGAGCTGAGGAAGTGCCATCAGCACCCTGCACAAGTTTCCCCCACAATGACATCACACCTGTGGTCTCCAGCTCCTCTCCACTCTGTGGACTTTGTGTCTCTGCTGATGAAGAGAAGTGAGGAGAGAACTAGGAAAACTCTGCATAAACAAGGCTTCAGGGCCTGGTTGAATCAGCTCCAGGGTACTGAAACCATGTGTTAGCCTGGTCTGTGGGGTCCTATACAACACCAGTTCTCTCTTACCCTGAATTTAAAGAAAGTTATCCAGCTGTGGAAAACATCCTGTGTGGTCCTGGTGCAAATGAAAGGGCGTTCCAGTGATCCCATTGACTTCAGATCAGTTGCTGTTACTTCGTACATCATGAAAACCAGCTACAGCTCCTGGTTTCAGAACAACTGGATCCTCACAGTTTTCCTACCAGACACATACAAGTATGGATGTGGAAGACACTCTTATCTGTATGCTTCTCAGAGCCTACTCCCACTTGGACAAAGCCGGCACCACAGTGAGGATAACATTTGACTTTTCCAGTGCTTTTAGCACTATTTTGCTTCATCGACTGGGGGAAAAGCTCAAGGCTTTGAATCTTGATGCCCCCACGGTCTCTTGGATCATGGACTGTCTGACCAACAGACAGCAGTTTGTGAGGCTGAGGGACTGTGTGTCATAAATGGTGGTGTGTAATACTGGAACACCTCACGGAACTGTTCTGTCTCCCTTCCTGTTCACCCTCTACACATCATATTTCCAGCACAATACCAACACTTACCATCTATAGGAATTTTCATCATAAGCTGCATTAGTAATGGAGACAAGTCAGTGTACAGGAAGGTTGTGGAGGACTTCATCTTGTGGTTCAGGGACAACAACCTGCAAGTCAACATCAGCAAGGCAAAAGAGATGGTGGTGGACTTCAAGTGTGCCAAACAGCCTCAGACACCATACACCTTTCAGGGGGAGGACATGGAAGTGATTCAGAACTATGAGTACCTGGGAGTGCATAAAAACAACAAACTGGACTGGTCTGACAACACAGTGGCACTGTGTAAGAACGGCCAATACAGACTGTACTTGCTAAGGAGACTCAGGTCTTTTGATGTGTTCAGCAAGCTGCTGGAAATGTTTTGCCAGTCCATAGTAGCCAGTGTGTTTTCTATGCTGTGGTCTCCTGGGGAAGCAACTTAAACTCAAAAGAAGCACAATACCTGAATAAATTTATCAAGAGAGCCTGCTCCATGACAGGATGAACCCTCGACACATTGGAAGCTGTTGTAGAAAAAGAGGATGGTGTCAAAATCGGATGCCATCATAAAAATACCTTCTGTCCCCTCCATGAGGTGCTGTCTTGGAGCACTTTTAGCCACAGGCTCATTACACCACAGTTTGCTAAGAAGCACCTCTGGGGGTCTTTTCTGCCAACTGCTATCAGGCATTTCAGTGCTTGCTCCCAGAGAACTAGATGCCTTAATAATTTACACTTATTTATTTATTTTTATTTGCATATCGATGGCTGTATTATTTGTCCTGTGAGTCTGTATCTGTCCTGACTCAGCAGGAAAACAGGAGAAATGATTTTGTGAGTAAACCGGGAGAAGCAGGCAAAAGGCAAAACAAAAGAAACTAAAAATAAACTGTAGCAACTGTTACCCAAACAAGAGGTAAAATCAAGGACAAGTAACAGGCAATAAGTCAAAACCAGGCAATGCAAGAAGAGAAAACACACAATAGGTTCAAATCGAAATTAAGAATTTTATCTGCATATCGGATAAGATTCCTAGCAAAAGGCTGACCTTTTATGCCGGTTGTCGATTAAATCAAGGTTTCGACCCCGGAGATCCCTCCCCTAGAAACGAGGGATGTGGCCCTGACAACAGTACACAATATGGCTTCTCTTAAAGAAAAAGTTTATGAAGCATCAGTTTTCAGCCTAAATCATGACAGTATCCTTATGTTTCTGCAGATGCATGCATGTGAGTTTCCCCTTAGGATTAGTCAAGTTTATCTAATCTAATCTAATATAGAAATAATAACCACACTGCAGAAACACTAGGAGCCAATGCATATGGGAATGAGAGTTGAGGGTCTAAAATGACTCAGTGATTCCTAGCATGAGCATTTCATGTATGTCCAGCTCCACTTCAGCACATTTCATCTTTAGGTGGCAATGGGCCACTGGTGCACCACTACCCCAGATAATGTATGAAATGAGGCTGGTTAGTCCTGGGTTAGTATCCATGATATCTGCTTCCTGTTCTGTCATTTTTCATAAATGGTCCTGTTATTTTGGAGACAGATCCATTCTATAGTTAAGTTCCCAATTCACTAATCCCTAACTTTCTCTAACCTTGTAGCCTCTCAGCCAATGCAAGAGCAACTAGACCCTATTTTTCAGTTAGAACTCATGCAATGAGGTTGCACAATTGTAATTTTGGTCCTACCTTTGCTGGCTTTCTTCATATGATTTTGCACTAGGAGGTGTAGCCTCTCTGAGGGGAGGGGGATCATGTAGATGTAGAATCCATTGGTTGGTTAAAAAGTTTTTAGGGGTTCCCATTCATGAAAAGACCCCTAGCAGCTCTCAGAAATGGATTTCAAGTTGGCTTTGGGATATCAAGCAATATCCACAGTGTTATCCACAAATGTTAGTCCATGAGCCAAAGGACTGGGTTTTCCCACAGTATGTCTCTCAGTTCTTTCAAAGAGAGGCTGGGAACATGCACTTATAGTGTGTTGCCACACCCACCACACAACAAACCACCTAAATTGGGACCCAAGTGCAGTGGGTGACACCTCAGCAATACACTAGAACAGTGTGAGGTTTTTACAGTGGCTGGAATGTCACCCCCCATGTTTTTCCTGTAAGTTGGAGGACCTACTTGCATATTAATGTCATACCCAGGACAAAGAAATTGCAGGTTAAGGACCTTGTTCAATGGCCCAACGGAGTAGAGTCACTTCTGGCGTTTATTGGATATGAAGTGGCAACCTTCCGATTTCCCATGTAGATCCCTAGCCTCAGGGCCACCACTCCGCCCTTTCAAAGAGTACATCAATTGAACTTAAGTCACTACATTGCCTGATGATCTGATTTAATTGACCCTTTGGAAGTGAGGAAAGATAATACCTCTAAAACCAGAGCTTGATTCCCTTGTGCTCCTCTATATTGTGAGTGTGTGCCAAACAATATAGGCATATTGTTATAGGGGGTGTTTCATAAAGTACACAGTTTTAAAAAATGCAATAAATCAGCCAAAATTGAAGCAAAATTCAAAATTTTTATTGAATATCATTCAACACACACTTCAAATTAATAATGAAAAATGATATTAAGCATATGTCCACTTCCACTTTCTCTGCAGGCAGTCATCCGATCGTTGAAATTAACGATAACTCTTTCACAGATGTCCCTGTCGATTTCACCGATTACCTGTTGAATTTCCCTCTTCTGTTCGCCAATCGTTTAAGGTTTATTCACGTAAACTTGTGACTTCACATATCCCCATAAAAAGACCGGGCGACTTTCTCGTTGTAACTGACCCAGATTCTTCGAATTTCTGTACCAACCTCGAAACTGTTGTTGTGGTAGGAGCATTGTCACGTCCAAAGATCACGCGAGGTTTATGGACAGTCTCTGCATAGCACTCCCCGTTTTTGTAATGAATTTTCACAATAAGAATGCGCTGCTCGATACTGAACCGCTCCATGGCTACTAAATGGAAATGATCTTCTAATTGGAGTGATAATAGAGGACGAAATTGATAGGAACAGTGCTGACAACCTTCAAACAAAAAAATCCCACTCAATTCAAAAACTGCATACTTTATGAAACACCCTTTACATATAAGCAGTTGTTTATGTTGGCTGGATGGTTATTCACTTTTATAAAATAATAAATGTCCAACATGAAATGGAGACTCTATGATATGTTCTTGATAATAAGGTGACCATTTGTAGACCACTAAGTTTCTAGCATTCTTCAAAAAATTCACCATTCCACTACTCTCTTTTTAAATAAAGACTGTACATTTTGCTATTTTAGGAGAGATTTAAAAAGGTCAGGAATCCTGGATACATCTGGAGCAGACATACTGAGGGTCAATTTGAAATGCTACTCCTTTAGACTTCTTCCTCCTGGCCATACACACCTTATGCATAGTTCACAAGCCTTTTTGTATTCTGCCCCATCATGCAGTATCCATTACTGTACATCACTTTTCATATTTTTTCAGTCTATCCACATAACTTACAAGGAGTACTCGGGGAAAACCACTGCCTTTAGGCGTTGGGTTTGGCCTCTGTAGGTACTTGTTACCAAAGCCTTAGACAGAGGCCTGAAGTTTCTGTGGATGTATGTAAGGCTCATGGTTTTAGTTTTACCTATCATTATGAGAGCATTTCTTGGACAGCAACAAAAGACATATTGTTCCTAGTGTCTAATAGTTTTGTTGTGTGTCTACACCCATTCACCACTATCATATCATACCAAGGGCTAGACTTAAGGGAATGCACTGCTTGTGCACAGTACCATTTCCCATGAGCACAGATGCTGGGACAGTGGACAATGACATAGTGACATTCTCTGCACCAGAGGTCCCTAGGCACATCTGTGCTTTGGTTTAGTGATTAATGAACATGAGATTTCTTCATCTTTGAGTACTCCAGTCTATGTCCTGGCCTCTCTTCTCTCTTGATTGTTGCTTGCTCCCACAGGAACTTCTTTCAGGTAGTGTCTGTCTGTGGTAATTGATCAAATTAATCAGGTCTTCCATATTCCTCAGTGAATGATGTTGCACCACCAGGAGAAAGAGGTCTCAGAGAGCATGAAATAAATATTCCACCACTACTAACTCCACAATCTTGGCTCTGGCCACTTAGCCGTTTACTCCCAGAAATAAAATACCTGGGCTTTGACAGATTTGGAATTATTATATTTACACTCACAGCACAGGCTGGACTGTACATGAGAGCTGACATCATAGTGGGCTACAATCTCTTTTTTGAGAATGTTATAATCACTGTCTGGTCTGCTTCTCCATATAGTATTAGGTCTGCACAAGACTCACACATTTATTTGTCCATTTGCAAAGCCAGAGAAAAAAAAACAACAAAACTGCTATCTGGCACAACAGTGAAAAGCTGCTGTTCTGGTCATCAAGTCTGATGGGTTGTGAAGATGTCTTCTGGGCTCTGAAGTCCAGAAAATGAAAGGAGGTGCTGTCAGAGTGTTGGCGACAGGTTCAAAAAGAGTTCTTCTCAGTTGTTGTCCCCTAAACAGATGAACAATCACACAAATCAGTAAGCTGTGGTGAAACCCCCAAATCCGTCACTGGTGTTCCTTCAATTTCATCCATGAAAGGCTTGCAATACAATTTACAGTATAGAGAATACTGACACAACCTGGAGTATCTTTTTGTTAAAGGATTCTTATACCTTGAATACATCCAGTTTAAGCATGTAATGCATAGAAGGAACTTGACTGGATAAGTGATAAATCTAGAAAATGTTGACCATCTGTGAATTTGAGTCTTGAATTTTTGGACAAAGTAAATTAGGAATGGTGGCTTGGAATTCTTAAAGAAGTTGAAGATGAGCCTAGCCTTGCGTGCAGTTAAATGTATTTTAATGTGTCTGGCATGTTCTTTTGCAGACCTCACACGCTGAATATAAATGAAAAGTTTCATTTTGCGTGGATGTAGTAAACAAGGAGAAATGCTGAATTTCACTTTAAAAAGCAAACTATTGGTAGTCTGCCAAAAGAATCCACTCCTACTTCTTAAATAAGAATCGCCATCCTAAAATACAGAAAACTAAGGTTGCTTTCCAGTACCTTTTGATCAGCATGAATTCCCGTCTTTCATGCTTTCCTCAGTTAAGTGACTGGGCCTATTTAGCTGTGTAGCTGGCTTATGCTTCTGACTCACAAACATTAGCAGCCTCAAACAGCATCCCTTTGGCATGTCTTCCTATATCTAACACAGGCACAAAAATAATAATAGATGAATAAAAATGCTGCGCTCAGATCATCTGTTAAAGAAACATAAGCTGATGTTATGCTGTACATTTAGGAACTGTTGATGGCAAGGCATCCTACAATGCTTAATCCTTGTTTTGATCCATAATTTCAACGACATAAGTATGATTTAGTGCTTTAAGTTGCCTGCTACTTCTTATTATTTTTGTTTTAGATATAAGATGCGTTGGTTAAAGACAAGAACAGAATACATTATCATTATTTACAATATTTTAACAGTTGAAAAATAGAAGGTTAAGTGATTAATGGAGAGTCACACAGTGACAGGGAGATAGTGATTGACCCAGCAGCAATTTGGTTTAAAGACTGATATGTACTGACGCTTGCGTTTCCTCCCTCAGTCCAAAGATATTGTTTTTAGGTTAATCGGTAATTGGAAATTGGCTTTGTGTTGATGTGTGTATGAGTGTACTCTACCGAGGTGCTGGCACCAAATCTGACTCAGATTGGCTCTGCTTCATAGGTACCCGTGCAGTATATTTCTCACTTAACATTGTATTTTATTTTAAACTTTAGGCAAACACTGTGAGCTCTACAAAGACCCCTGTGTTAATGTAACATGCCAGAATGGAGGAAAATGTGAAAGTGAAGGACTAAATGCAACCTGTATGTGTCCATTGGGATTTACAGGTAAATTGTGGGGGTGTGGAAAAGGACATCCATTTCATGAACTGTAAATGACATATAAGTGGAAGCAGGACATTTTATTGGGTATACCACTCTTGGAAAATTGTTTCTTTGTAATATTCACTATTTCAGCTATGTTATGAAAATAGGAGAGAGGATTGTTTTAGTCCAGAATGAATCCCAGAGCTGTCAGTTTTTTTTTTCTCAGCAACTTGGAGTTACTGCATTAGCTTGAACCTCAGCATCTGTAGGCCTTAGGCTCAATCATATAGTATGTGTACAGGGAGGCAATGCTCCAGAATGAATATCTACTGTTTCTTTAAACCTATTGTCATACAGAAACACATGGATATACCATCTGTTGAGACACAGTAAGGCAGAACAAGATGATATGTAATGATGGTTGGACTGTAAACACACACATTATTCCTAAGCTTTAACCAGTCTTCAGTGAGTGCAGGCCTTCATTCTCTTTCTCAGTCTTGTTCAGGACTAAGCGGGTTAGACAGTGACTAACTGACTGATATTTCCTGCCTTTATTGCAACTGTTTTGTTTAGCTTAATATTTTCTTGTGCAGTTTCATTTGTCTATTTCTAGGGTGAAACAATTCTCAGTTTTCTATTTCATGTTCTCTTGAAAACTCACACAGGCTGTTTACAAAGGAAACTGAGAACATCTTGAGAGCAAGAGCTGAGCAACAGCAAACATTTTAACTCATCTGCACAGTAGAGTTACAGTTAATAGGCAGGCCTAAGCAATGATAGTGGAGTTTACATTCAGTTTTGAAAAGGATACTAGGAGCAATGGGAAGAAAGTAGAAAAATGAACAAAGCACAGGATTAGAGAGTAAGCAAAGAACAGAAAACATCAGGTGAGAGCTATGACAGGAGAGAGTAACTATTATCAAACTGAGAGAGAACAAGAACTTGAACAGGACACCTAATGGCATGGCTGTGAGTATTGAAGAGACAGATATGTGTTGGTTGCTAAGATATGCGTGAGTGTACCTGTAATAGACTACCACTCTGTTCAGTGTTGGTTTCTCGGAAGATTCTTTCTGATATCATGCAATGAGAGAAAAGTTAGGTAAGAAGAGTCAATGAGAATGCATCTTCACAACAAGAATGGTTTCTCTATGCTCAGCATCATTTTCTATATGGCCTGCATTATTCCATGTTGTTCTATGCAGTAAAACAATAATGAAAAAACAGTTAACTTTGCCATGTGGCTTTTTTATCATGTCCTTAAATAAAGGCACTCCATCTATCTTTTCTAAACAGGTGATGACTGTGAAATTGACATAAATGAATGTGAAAGTAATCCATGCCATCATGGTGGTACATGTGTGGACCAACCAAAGAGCTACATTTGTCACTGTCCCCAGGGATGGGTTGGACCCAACTGTGAAATACGTAAGTTATTTGAATCTTCAATACACATAATACATAATATTATTGCCATGAATAGCATGGGTAGGGAAGGAAACATTGATTAAAAATTGAATCAGAATTAATTTAAAATGTAGACATGTAGTTCCTGAATGGTGCCACCTCAGCAGGTTCTACCACATTGGAAAATCTGGTGGGCAACTTGCACGCCTGCTGCACGTATGTGATTGTATGGAATGTATTAATAATGCTTTTTCTCACTATTCAGATTGTCCATGTAGGGAGGCCCGAGGATGTGAACCCATACTCGCTCTTTGTGTGCAGATATAACTAATCTCTCTATTATATAAAAAATCTTAGGATGAGACAAGACTTTTTCAGAGAGACGAGATGCGACTTTCTCGGAGAGACACTTTTACGTCCCGTGAGACAAAGAGTAGATGACAAAGTAGAACGTCGTAAAGAATCCAAAAACATTGGTGCAATACACATGCAGAGCAGGTTAGAAATAATGGAAATATGAAAATTCGAAAGTCTCCAGAAAATGATAGTAAAGATTGAATTATCGTAAACAAATGGAAATTTTTACTCGGTGAAATAACGTAACAGCTAAAAGAGATCAAATATAATGTTTGGATTTAAAGTTTAAGTTGTAGACTTGTAAATCGTCTAATTCGTGTTGCCATAATTGGCGAACGAAGTGAGCAGAGGCTAACCCCCTAGTAAAGGAAAAAATAATTCCTGTATTGTGAGCTCATAAAGCGAAAAGGACATAAGCCATAAAATACCCAAACAACAGAACCTTGTAGACCATATAACCATATAACTGATTGTGCAACTTAGTCATCTTGCAGTGAAGCCAATTTGGAGTATTTTGTGCATTCATAGTCAGCATGCAGAAAAGGGCCAACTGCCACACTAGAAGGTGTGTAAAGAAGAGTAAATTGATTTTTCCTTTGAATGAAAAATAATTCAGATCTTTGAAATTCTTGAAGGCATTGATCTAGAGTTACTCCGGTAAAACACCTCCAACTGTATAGTGAATTATTCAGCCTGGTGGAAAATAAAGAAAAGCAATCTAAAGAAGGGACAGAAGAAAGAACTTTGTTTTACACAAACAGGCTTGGGAGAAATCTACCTCGTCCTGAAAATGAGGTGTGGAAACTGACAACATTTAAAAACTGCCTGGATGAAATATTAAGATACCTTAGTTATACTATTAGTCTTACTGTATGATTTTAATAGACTGTGTGGTATTCTATTGTACATAATATTAAATATTTTGAACAAAAGTCTATGGTTAGAAGTTATATTAAGGACACCTTCATAAATGTTTTTTGATTTGTTCTTCTGCAGATCTGCAGTTGAAATCTTCTCGGACAGCAGAAACATTAAGCAACATGCCTCGACATTCCCTGTATATCATCATCGGTGCTCTGTGTGTGGCTTTTGTTCTTATGCTGATTATTCTTATTGTGGGAATATGCCGCATCAGTCGTATTGAGTACCAAGGCTCATCCCGGTCAGCCTATGAAGAGTTCTACAACTGCAGGAGCATTGACAGCGAATTTAGCAATGCAATTGCCTCCATTCGACATGCAAGGTACTTGATATTTTAGATCCTTCTTCCTCTGGGCTGGACAATTACAAAAACCTCTTCAGTGTGTCCAATGTTTCTGAAAGTAACAAGTGCCAAGAAAATACATTTCCATGGTTTATGATGTTCTCTGTGTGAAGAAATGTACAGCACTGAATCAGCCTTCGATGGACTTTCTGATAGCTGCAAAAGAAACTTGTAATAAATTATTATATACTTATTAATATTATATATCCCTCTACAATCCGGTTATTCTTTATGTTATTGGGCTTCATTTGGATTAAATGACAGAGTATTGCAGATAGGTAGATACAGTAGATCAGTGAAATAAATACTGAGGCTAGATTCAATAACCTTATTGCCCACATGAGGAAATGTACAATTTTCCAGTAAGCAGTACTGAACACACAGTTAAACATCCAGCTATTTAATAATTATTGCACAAAACAAGACAGAAGATGTGATAATCTTGCTCAACTGGAAGAATCCTAACTCACCTCTTTTAAGTCAGTGGTCAACTGATGTTATATATTATCTGAAATGGGAGAGTAAAACTATTTGCTTAAAAATAAGTAAATAGATAAATTAATAAAAATAAATAGAATAAAAAAGTAGTTTAAATGCTTATTCTAAAATATTACTGATAGATCGTGCCATGTTTTGAAAAAAATCTGTACAGATCCTCTAACTGAGTATTTGATTTTTTCCAGTTTCAAATAGTAAAAAACATCAGTTTCCCACTGACTTAAAAGAGGAGAGTTAGGATTCTTCCAGTTTAGCAAAATAAGTCTGCGTGCGAAAAGTGTAGTGAATGCAATTACAGTTTGTTTGTCATTCTCCACTTTAAACCCATCTGGAAGAACCCCAAACACAGCTGTTAATGGGTTAGGAGGGATTGTGAGACCAAGGCAGTCTGAAAGGCACTTAAAATTTTTGGTCCAGAATAATGTTAATTTGGTGTAGGCACAGAACATGTGACCCAGTGAGGCTGGGACTTGATTGCAGCATTCGCAGGTTGGATCATGCCCTGGAAACATTTTGGAGAGTTTTAGGCGAGACAGATGTGCTCGATATATAATTTTGAGTTGATTAATTGTATGCTTTGCGCATATGGAGCTCGAGTGAATTCTCTGCATTGCTACTTTCCACTCCTTTTCTGATATATTAATTGAGAGATCTTTTTCCCAGTGTCATCTTGGATCTTTGAAAGGGAAAGACTGTAAAATAATTTTATATATTGCAGAGATGGTGTCTGAGTCCTTGAAATTGAGCAATATTTTTTCCAGCATGGATGAGGGTGCAAGATAAGGAAAATCGGGCAGGTTATGTTTAACAAAGTTCCTGATTTGAAGATAGTGAAAGAAATGTGTAGCTGAATGTTAAATTTGGAATGTAATTGTTCATAGGATGCAAAGACGTTGTCTATATAAAGATCTCTAAGCAAGTTAATCCCAAATTTTTCCCAGATATTAAAAGACTTGTGAGTTTTTAAAAGACTGTTTCCTGCCCATGAGTTTTAACCTGGTTTTTAAGGAATATATTTATTTGATAGATTTTAACCTCCACATACACTGCTTTTAGGGATTATTTATTTATTGACTATTTATCATAGATGGAGCACTGCACTATTTGGACTGTTTTTAATAAATACACATAACACTTGGGCACCTACCCCTTGCTGTAAGTGTGTGTCTTCATTTGCCCGGCTCATCTCAATTCATGACTATCGATGGTTCGGGTTCAAGAGGCTCCCAAATAAAACATGGAGCTAACCCGGACCGTCACTATTTACACTGTATTTTAAAATTGTACTTAACAGCTTATGATGCAAGGTAGTTAGCTTCAATGACTTCTTTCTAAGTATATTTGGACAATTACATTGAAACTCCAGCATGTGTGACTGCTTTATATACTGTAGACATGGAACTCTTGTCTGCAATGACATAAGATAAATCCAGTACCTACTTGCCAGTAAAACAGAATGTCTTCAAATTACCAGGCCAGACTCCTTTTAAAGCCCAGATACTTTCTAGTAAAGTGCTGCATCTCACATTCAAGTTCAAAAGTACAGTAGGTAGGATTTTCTTCCATTAATTTTTTAAGTTTGTACTCTCGTGCTCACGGGATGTCCAACAACACCCATAAAATTTGACATATTGGTTGTGTGTACAATAACATGATCTTCATGTTGAAATTAGCAGTAAATGGTGTCTTTTTCTCTTTTTCAGGTTTGGTAAGAAATCCAGACCAGCTATGTATGATGCTACTCCAATAACATATGAAGACTACAGTCCAGATGACAAGCCTTTAGTCACATTAATTAAAACAAAAGATTTGTAATATTATCTGGTGTGAGTGGAAGATGATGAAACAAGGAAACATTGTATACTATTATGTATGAGGTCCACATACTGTATAAGGTAGTCAGATATAATCTGTTCATTAAATTATGTTCAAATTACCTTTTAAGTATTTCTAAAAACAAGGGAAAATAAAATTTGATAATTAAATACATTTTAAATGTGAACTTATGTGATGCTACTATGTTAATGCAACACTAGTTTGCATATACTGGTAAGTGCATTTATTTAGTTAATGGTGACATATTTATTACAAATATGATTATTATCAATTGCTGCTGATTAGAAGTATCAAATTAGTTTTTAGCTCAGCGTGTAATATGTGAGGTTCAATATTTGCAGCTCCAGCTGTAGAATTAAGGAAAATGTAGAAAGAAAAGAAAAAAGACAGTGTGTGTAGATCTATTCAGGTTACCAAAAACTTGTAGTGGTATTAATGTCTGCATTTGTTCTGTCATTTACTAAGAGAAGTGATTATTGGTTTATCTTACTGGTGCATGTGTAGGTATGATTTCTGCATTTTTTAAATGCCTATATTATCTTTGATTTAAGTTTTTTTTTTTTTTGGCCTTAGTAAAATGAGTTTTTAATGATCCTGTAAAGGAGAACGGGTGGCCTAATTCACTATGAAAGTGAAGTGATGTTTGTTGAAAAAGTATGAAACGCTTGCTAATCTAATCATTCGCTGCTAAGGAGATGTTTCTGCATCAGGTTTGCTCAACATGTGCATTTTACTGTAGTTTTACCTTCTTGTAACAGGTATGTTTTTTCTGTAGTTTTATATGACTGTGGTGTTATTCTTGGGGTCAGTTCTTGTTTTTTGGATTTGCAACTTGTTGAGGTTTTGACAGATGCCCTTCTTTAATATATTTTTTAAACTCATGTACTTAAACTTAATGTTGAATGATGTAATAAAGATCAAAATTGTCACAATGGTTGCGGTGCCTGTAATATATAAGAATATATAAAATGATCTTAACCAACAGAACAAATGGTGGTTAACACCATTCTGGTGTTACATTCTGGAGCCAAGTGATTCCCGGGACTGAGCCCAAGATGCTCTGTTCGCAACTTACAATCAGGTTAAGGTAAGGGCAAAGTGGCATATGCAAGGCCTACTCTAGTAGGCCTCAGGCCATAAACTTTTGGGGACACTGCACTTTGAATTCACTTTGAATTGTCTTTTACATGGATTTTTACATTTAAACTAGCAGGAGTACCTGGGATTGGCCGGGAATCTATAACCGGTGAATTTACCAAATGAAAGAAACAGACCATAGAAATAAAACAAACAGTTTTCTGATTCACATTTTATTGTAAGTTCCTTCACTGTGGATTCTGTCTGCTGTGGCATTTCAGATGCCCTTGAAATAGACTTTGTTGTGGCATCTGAAGTGGACCTTCCAAGTCGACGTCTTTTTTTCGGTGGCATGGGTACATTAGCGAAAAGCAGGACAATTATAATGTGTTACATGGTATTACGTACGGAATAAGCACCACAGTGAGATGAATTTACATTATTTACAAAACGTTGGAAAGCAAACAAATAGCACCAGTCAGTCAGAAAGAGCAACACTGAAATCGTACTGTGAGTTGGGAAGCGAGCAAATAGCACCACAAATACGGAAAGCCAGTAAGAAACAGTAGCACTGAAACCGTACCGGGAAAAATGGCGGGGAGGGGTGCTCTGTTTCTAAGGAGCATCTGCGTTGAACCATGCTGTTATTTAACGGACGTTGGCGATGGTAACTACAGAGAGAAGTGACATACAACCGGTGCTGCGTGTGGGGAAAATGGCGGGGGAGGGATGCTGTCTGTTTAAGGCGAGTCTCTGTTCAAATGTGCTGCCATATAACGGACGTTGGTGAATGAAATACAGCACTATCAGTGGGTGTGGGAGTGTGACCCACAGAAACGCGGGTGTGTCAGCCAGTCACGTTTTCTGGGTCGTTCACGTTTTACATCCATACGGCAGTTCCCCTTCACCTGATCAAAGCAGTCGGCCTTCTCTACTTGGACATTTCCGCGATCTCTTGGCAATTTAAAGAAACATGAGTAAAGAGCGACGCACATGGACCAAACGTACCGCTCGATGGTGCCGCCGTGAACGTCTGTTGCAACATGCGGCCATCTTGTCGATGATAAGTCCAGGGACGTGTGCCAAACGTTGTGTTGGTGAAAAGGTGCCCTACCCTTTGGCACGAACATTTTTTCCCAACCAAACATACCCCATGACCTCCTCCTGGTCAAAAAGGAGCCCCATCCCCAGTTTGGTGGCGATCAGACGCCCGGTGCAGATTTGTATGGTGGACAAACAAACATACATACATACACACATACATACATACATACATCGACTCTGCTTTATATATTAGATAAATCAGTTTTTGTGATGTTCATATCAAAAAATGCTCTATATTTCCAAAACAATTTACTTACTACCATAGTGATTCTTGGCTTAAGATACATTCGATTACATAATGTGAGGAATGGCCCATGCCCTTACCTGCCTGGGATGCCCTCAGAATAGAAAGACTGGGGAGCTAGAGCATGTACAGGGCATTATCTCCCCCCGGAGCACTAGATGGTACCCCCCCAGTTTGCAGCAGTAACTTGGGTTCCCACAGGACAGGATGGGACAAGGAGTTCTTCGACTCAACCCTGTTGGGTGCCGCCAGGGGGTGCTGCAAGAATTGAGGAGCCCTACTTCATGGGGCTTTCACCTCACCTAAATGTGCTTTTGGACCACATCTACAGAGCACCAGACATATTCCCGGGTGGTAGATGAAAGGAGCTGCCTTCCTCACATCGAGGACCCAGAGTCAGGAGTTGGAGGACAACACTGGCTAGAGGAGTGGAGGAGGCTGAGATAAAGAGAAAGACAGAGATGGGAAGAGACAAAATATTGCTGTATGCTGTGCTTATTGTACTTGGGGTTGTGGCATGGGAAACACTTATTGGAAAAGGTTCCCACAAATAAACTCTCTTGTGCTTTTACAATTGTGTCTGAACCTGTTGGTGTTGGGGTTTTGGGAAGCAGGCCACAACAGTTATTACAGTGTAAAGGAGTGGCAACAGTTTTAGTTATAATGGCTATAACTATTGCTACATTAGAACATTAGAACAATCTAGACGAGAACAGGCCATTCAGCCCAACAAAGCTCACCAGTCCTATCCACTTATTTCTTCCAAGAAAACATCAAGTCGAGTTTTGAAAGTCCCTAACGTCTTACTGTCTACCACACTACTTGGTAGCTTATTCCAAGTGTCTATTGTTCTTTGTATAAAGAAAAACTTCCTAATGTTTGTGCGAAATTTACCACAGTCTTGATCCACTGTAATAATTCCCTTCATAATTTTAAACACTTCAATCATGTCACCTCTTAGTCTTCTTTTGCTTTAACTGTATATGCTCAGCTCTTTTAATCTTTCCTCATAATTCAACCCCTGTAGCCCTGGAATCAGCCTAGTCGCTCTTCTCTGGACCTTTTCTAGCGCTGCTGTGTCCTTTTCGTAGCTTGGAGACCAAAACTGCACACAGTACTCAAGATGAGGCCTCACCAGTGCATTATAAAGGTTGAGCATAACCTCCTTGTACTTGTTCTCCACACATCGTGCTATATAACCTAATATTCTGTTAGCCTTCTTAATGGCTTCTGAACACTGCTGGGAAGTCGATAGCTTAGAGTCCACTGTGACTCCTAAATCCTTCTCATAAGGTGTACTCTCGATTTTCCGACCGCCCATTGTGTATTCAAACCTAATATTTTTACTTCCTATGTGTAATACTTTACATTTACTAACATTAAATTTCATCTGCCACAAATCTGCCCAAGCCTGTATGCTATCCAAGTCCTTCTGTAATGATATAATGGATTCCAAATTATCTGCTAATCCACCTATCTTGGTATCATCTGCAAACTTAACCAGCTTGTTCCGTATGAATTAGATTTCGTGTTCCAGACAAGATGACATCTTGTCACAATCACCTAGAAACATGGACCTGTTCATAAAACCAACCATAAATCTTTTATTTGTGTGGTAGAAGTGATGCATCTAATTACCAACAACTTTACAGACATAAATTCTGTAGGCTGTGTGGGTTTTCATGTAATCTTGTGTATATTCTGAACATTGTAATGCTTACATGGTTCAGGAAGCTTCTTCACTCAAAGTAAAGTACTGGTTTGATGTTTGCATGTTTGTTTCCCCCCCAAGACACACTTTTATGAAGTGACAGAGTGTGAGTAAGTGTCCAGCTATGGCGTACAATTTTCTAGAGCTTCCTCCTACATTGTGTCTATGGCTTCTGACCTAGGGGTCATCTCCCAGCCAGCCTTTCCAATAATTGAGCAGAAGAAATAGATGTATGAATGTGTTTTTTAAGCATAATAAAAAGAATATTAGATGCATGGAAACAGTTTGCAGAGTAAGTTCTTGGGAAAAAATAGGGTATTGTTACATATGCTGCATTCATCCCTCCATTTTCTAGGACACATGTCCAGATACTGAGCTTCTGCCTATCCCTGCAGCACGGAGTAGAAATTTGGACATGGTGCCTGACAGTTGCAAAGCACAGTTACTCTAACACACACATTTTTGTGGGAGGAAAACTATCATATCCAGATAAAAACCCTCACAGGGACAAGGAGAACAGGCAAACTCCCCTCAAGCAGTGCACTGGCCCAGACAATAGTTCTGTTTTCTGGGTCATTGTGCAGCATTGCATAGGATTCATATATCCACTCATGTTTTGATGTGTACAGGGAAAGGAAACTATTATATGTAACACTGATTAACTAATGTATGGCATGATTACACACAACCACAAAGAACTGTGCGTTTATGACATTCTTATCAGAGTAGGCTGAATGAGCACACACTGCTGCCTTTTGTGGCTAAATGTTAGTCAGGCCCAAATACCCAAAAGTATGCAGCAGTCAAGGTGGTTTTCATAAAGCAGTCCACTTCAATGATCATTTTTTACAATACTCAATAACAAGCGTATTTAGATTTTTTAAAAATGTAGACAACATTTGAGAAAAACCATACTGAATAAAATAATAAAGAGAATGTGAGAGCCATTGTGACTTTTTGGTTTTTTAAAGTTTATTACTATATAATTGTATTGTTTTGAAGGTCTTTACATCGCAGGATTTGATTCCCTCTTAATTTGTGGATTCCCATTGTAAAGGTAGTTGAGATGTGATGCTGATAAGACACTAGCACTAATGGACCTATGCCTGCGCAAAGCAGGTTTTCTCAACCAAAACTGAACATTATTCTCCCTAAACGTCTTTAGCCTCAGTCTAAAAAGATGGAGCACAGCTAATATATGTCAGTGCCAATGTTAAAAAAAACAAAAAACAAGCACAACCTCAAGCAGCCATGCTGTCACAAATAAAAGGCTAATTAAGCCAAGAACAGATTAGCCACTGATGAGGATAATGGAGTTGCCACTGTGGCGTCGCAGGATGCTGATTATCTACCCTTGTATTAGACCGAGACCCTACAAGTAGCTGAAAATGACTGTGTATGGGTTCAAGTTAGCAATTATTATGAAGCTGTTTTCTTATGAAAGGTTTCTCCAGATGTGTGGCACTCCTTGAGTGAGCAGTAGACCCTGGTTTGAATTTGAATTCGGGGCAGCATCGTGCCCCTGTGGTAAGTGTGTGGGCAGTGATAGGCACAGGGGTGAACTTCTTAATTTGTGTGCAGCTGATTACAACTCTAAGGATTAAATTCACAATGTGTGTGTCTCACAACAATTGTATGAGGTAGTTAGAGATAAAAAAAGATTTTTTAAACTAATTTTTGATTTTCAGTTATTTAGTAGATTTTAATCTATGAAAGCAAAGTTTGTTTTATATAAATTTATGTGTAACATTTTTGCATACAGTGTACATTGTGAAATATTACAGTCCCTCAGTAAACAGAGACCACGTTGCTACTCTATTATAACTGAGAACGACAAAACAAAAAGTCAGTTGAGAGCAATGAGTACAGGGAGTACAAAGAGTACCTCATTTAAAAGGTAAAAGACCACCTTCTTGCCTGATCTATAGAAAATACACCCTAAGCCCATGTTCCCACACTACCACAAATCAACTCGATACATCTTTACCTTCACTGTGCCACTTAAAAAAACCCATTGCCCCAAATTCTCCAGTCATCCTGGATTACTTTCTGGAAGTTCTTCTTGAATTTAGTCAACTCCAAGGCACTCTTCTTGCAGGTCCCCCCTTTCCCTGAGAGCCAAACAGCCATTCATTCACGTGTGATTTGAAGGAAATACTTGTGATCGTGATCAGCTCGTATTTTGTATTGGTAAGTTGTACATGTTCTCCTCCTCCATCATTACTTATACTGACATTATGTGAACTGTTCAGTTTTTTTTATTCAGATGCTTTCTGCTTTTCAGCTTTTTATTAGCAGTGCTGTGTACCTTTAACTCGGCCTTACCCAACAATCCATATTCTGTCTGGAATATGCAGTTGCAGGTTTCAGGCACAGCAAACTCCTGTAAGAATCAACTCTTGACGCCAGTCCAGAGCCAGCCACACAATCTCACTCACAGAGAGGGAATTCAGAGTTGGCATCAGGCTCACCCAGTTTTTTTTTGACTGGGAGTGGAAGGCAAAGCTACTGGAAGGACATGCAAATCCCAAACAAAATGATGAGAATGGATGAGAATAACACTGGACTCCAAGCAATGTTACTGTACTTATCACAATAATTTAAACATTAAAGCAGATAATTAGTGTCTTGGTCATTACTTTTTTAGATGCAAGGTTTATAAAGTAGACATTACAGAATCCTTAGAATCTGGCAGACATTTGTTCATCCTCTTAAGTACTTGAACATGCTGAAACCTTTTTCATATCTGAGTATTTCTGAGTGAGGTTGGAGAGGGAGAAAATATCTGATTTGATTTAATGGAGGTGTAGCACTGACTTGTCTCCATGAGCTTTTATTCACAGTATTCAAATTGATTAAATAAAAAAAAAACAGTTACTACCTGGGAGCATTTAATAACAGACAATGATCTCATTAAAATCTAGGTCTCCTCCTCAGTAGAAAATGAGACTTTGTAGTTTGCCTTAGCACTGGGAAATCCGTTTGTTCTGAATACAGTAGATAATTTGAAAAATGCCTGTTATTCCCATCTGGCCTCTGGAAAGTGTCAATGTGGTATTCATTACATGGGAATGGGAAAGACGTTATATAAATAAAATGTATTACTGTATTATTATTATTATTAGACTGTAAGTATGTTGTGGCCATGGGCTTCAGTAATCTGATTGCTTCAGATAAACTAAAAACCCCTCTTTGAGGAAAAGGTGTTGAACTGTTGTACTACTTTTACTGTTACTTAACCTATTGATGTCTTTCTCAAATTATGCTATTTTCTTTTAGAAAACATGCCAATATGAAGTATTTAAGTATTTATAACATTTATAAGCATTTATAAATGCAGCTCCACAAACCCTTATCTGCAATTGTGAAATCTGAAAAGTTCCAAAAACCAGATTTGTTGTGTAGAACTGAATGTTACAATCCCTTAATGGAGTGTCTGAGACATGCTGCCTAGACTCTGCGAGATAGTCTTCTGTGCTGTTGTAGCCTTTGATGGTGCAAACAGCAACAGTTCCAGTGTTGTTCCTTTTTGGAATTGCTCCTTCAACATATAGACTCCGAGGAATGGTCAAGTGAGTGGTGGCATCTTCTGGGTTTTCAGGAGGGCACCCCCTTTCCTTGATGTTTAGCTGATAGGCCCACAACACCTCCATAGGGCTCAGCAGTGAATCCTGGTGTCCGGGCTTAGCCCCTCGATTCCAAACACTCACTTGAAGGCTCAGCTGGAGTCCTTCCTTTAAATGCAGGGCCATTGTCTACCCTGCTGAGCAGTTCTTTGACAAGGTTGATAGTGGATGGCACCAAACACTACCCAACGTGCTGAGGCAATGTAGTGCATGAATGCACATGGCATCCCGTGTTTTAAATGTTAATGCACACAAGCACAGTTTAGGATCAATATGGTAAAATAGATGATATCGCTTTAGAATTTTATAAAGCACTTCTAAACCCATTTAAATCCAGTTCACGATCACAGGGGAACACAAGGCAGGACACACCTCTAAATGCGTAACTCACACAGGGCCAACTTACAATCAACAATTAGCCTAACCTAGGATAAGACCTCTAGTCTGTGGCTCCAGCCCTCAGGAAAAGGTTTTTTGGTCCTCCATCAGTGATTCTCGTACTGTCTGGGGCCTCTATTTCTTTGTTTTAGATTAAGATCCTTAGGGTTAGGGTTTTAGCCTTAGGATAGGGGTCCTCTTGGTTAAACTTAGGTTTTTTAGTTGGGGTAGACCCGCTGGAGGCCCTAGGGTGTCTGGAGGTTTTACCTGATGCTTGTGGAACTGTCCTATTACTGCTTGGTTGGGCTTAAGTTTCCCCTCTTGGCTGCTGGGCCTTTTTTAGTTTCCCTTCTCCTTGATTGGGCATGGTTTCCCCCCTCACTCGCTCAGTCTTCTAGTTTCCCTTTCTGCAGTCTTTGGTCCCCATCTAGCAGGCCACCACTCTCCATTCTCTCTTGGGCTTTCTCCTGGGGCTCCCTGTCCCTTTGCTATTGCTTGGCTTCTCCCCTGCACAACTTTCCCTGGTATGTTGATAAGGCACAACATTTCATCCTTTGGAGACGCAGTAAGGTGTGGTCTTTTGCGAGGTAAACTCCATTCCCAAGGTCACTTCCGAATACATGGGAGATTCCCTGGGAAGGGGGAAAGCACTGTCTGTCCGAACTTGGAGCTGTTGCGCCTTATCCCAGCAGGTTTTTTTGGTATTATTGCATAGCCCATATCTGGTTACAGATGGTGGATGGGGTCCTTCGAGTTATCGGCTTGTTTGCTGTCTTTCTCCAGCCTCTCCTGAGGTCTTGTGGGCTTTGGGATAGGCCCTGGGGACATGATGCTTGATCCTGAGACTCAATCCCAGGACATTGCATCTGTGAGGAAGCAAGCTCGCCCAATGTACCACTGTGTATATGTCTGAAATAATCTTGGTTATAGAATTACTTCAGTTTAGGTTTCTTAAAAAATAAAAAAGGATAAATTAACATCATAATGACAGTCTTCTAAAATCTGTCATCTATTTTGCTGCCCCCTCCAGCTATGTATGTTGTATACTTTTATATACATTTAAACATATCACACTGAAGACACATTTTTTCCTAAAACAGTGTTATTTTAGGATATAATCATTGCACAAGTTGAACACATTCACAGACAGCAATAACATTTGAATAATGACCAGTTTATGTGTACATAAAGGGTGGATTACCGGGCACCAATCAAGTGGTTTTATAAATGTAATCCCATTCAAAGTGGATTGCATGTGTATACAGTAGTTAAATGGCATGTCATCTCCTGTAATTTATATCAGATAACAGCATCCATAAGACTTAAAACTCCCACGAAAGGATGAGGCCTTTGGTTATCCTTCATATTATCATGTTTAAGATATCAGAATACAAATTATTTGAAAGCATAGACCTCAGATGTAAAATCAATGTCTGGGACTGTATTTTTCTCCTCTGGGTATGGGCTTCTCCTTACAAAATACGAGAATAAACCATTCTAACATCTGGAAAACCCACCAAACCAATCCCACCCGAGATGTTCTAAATGATTATGTACTTCTTATGTTTATTATGGGCCACAGTAGTCAGACTCAAAGATCCAGTGTTCAGGTTCAAATAGGTGGAGTTTGCTTCTTCCCCCAGCACTTTTATCAGTTCTCTTTCAGTACTCCAGTGTTCCTACCACATCGTAAGGACATGTCGACTCTTTGTGGGTCCTGTGATGGGCTGTGTGTTGTCTGGGTTTGTTCATCCCTTGTGCTTGATAACTTCTAGCTCTTCAGGACCACGTATTTGATTAAGCAGGTCTGGTGTTACTACTCCATGGTACTCATGTGATTACAGTACTGATTCTTTAAGGATGTTTCATTAGGAACACATTTTCAAGCACAATACTTTACTATTTTGGTTTCTTAACCCCATTGAGATTATCAACTAGTACAGCATATCTCCCTCTGCTTTTAAACGTAACAAATCTTTAAAGAAAATGACTTTTTCTTTTTCTTTTATTTGTATCCAATATATCTTGGCAATTGTATAAAACACTTTCTATAAACCTATGAAACATATACAAGCTATTTATTTAACACACTACACTGAAAATGGCGATAAAAAAGTATTACTTGCATATAGCTTAAAAGAAAACATCACTATCTCTGTTTTACGGGCATGTCTGGTGAATCGTAAGAAAATGAACAAAACTCTATGTACTTCATACTAAACATTTTAATAATATTTAATGTTTTCTGCAAAAACAATTGCTATAGTATAAACAAATACATTTAAATACTGCATACCACAATTGTACTTAATTCTCACTATCAACTTTTCTTTGTTTTATTTGTTTTATCCTTAAATGTCTGTAAGAAAAGTCTCTACAAAGATTGGGTTTAGGGGTTGTTCAGTAATTTGCTGAATGCTCATGAAACGTTTCCATTTTTGTTGTACTTTTTCTGATTTATTAGCGTTTTTGTTTTGCTTCTAACTTATCCTTTTCTTTTTGTACTTTATAACTATTATTATTTTTACATTTACTGTATTTACTCAGTCCTCCAAGACAGTACAACATTGACAGTCATCTGACAATGAGAGCTTATGGTCCCTGTCACACAACACTTAGTGGACCTCTAGGACTAGATGGTTATGGAGCAACGTATAAACAAGTAACCAGAAACAGTAGACATAGGACACAGGCTCAGAGGAAATTAAATTAGAGCAGAGTGGTTAAAGATTGAGTAGACCAAGATGCTGCATGAACAGGTTAGCCTTCAAGAGGCGCTTTAAAGTCAACACAGGGAGTGACCATGTCACTCTTTATGCGAGGGATAGGAAAAAATGTAGGCTAAGGAAAAGGCTAAGGAAAAATGGAGACTTCAAGGAGAAGATTACAGAGAGACAGGTACAGTAGCAAGGAACAGAGCCAGGAAGGTCATGAAAATAGCAATGAATGTGCGGACAAACCATGGATTAAATGATCAGTGCAAGTTATGCCCCCTGGATTTGCCACAGTGGGTATTTAGGCACATGCAAAGGGAACCTCACCTAATGGCAGTTAGTGTATTCTTAGGGACCACACATGTTCCGTGAAAGAGGATAACAGCCATATGTCTAGCTCTTGGACTTTGAGAGAGGGAGAATTGTGGGAATATAGGAAAACAGATTCTCCTTCTGATACACTAGCACTCATATTGACAGAATGTGAGCACAGTAACAAGAGTATGACGTCAGTGAGTAAAGCAGGGTCCGACTGACCAAAAAGAGAATTCTGGAGCACCCTGACATACAAACCAATAGGTGGATTGACATGTTGAGCATATGGCAATGATACATTAAACAGCCACATCATAGACCCTAGCACAAATATTGGGGTCTGTCCAGTGTCAACGGGTTTCCACACACATTGTTTGACATCATTTGTAACAGTGAGGCCTTTTTGCTCACTGCTTTGGACGTCCATGATTCTCAAGCACAGGCATCTGTGAACTGTGTTTTCAGATGAGTCCTGGTTCAGTTTGATGGATAGATTGGTATATGGAAGCAACATGGCGAAAGACTCTTGGGGACACGTATGTTGCAGTACCTTACGGGATGCCATTGGGTTCCTGCCTCATATGCATTGCCAGTAACTTGACCAGCCAGCAATACATCACAGATGTTTTAGAAGCTGAGGTGGCTGGTACCCTATCTGCAGAGGTTCAATAAGGGCCATATTCCAAGAGGACAAACATCCTACAGTTCCTGAATGACCACCAGGTGTCTCTTCTTCCATGGCCCCTGCATTCACCACAATACAGGGGACATGATCTGGGGCATGAATGAATGATTGGTGGTGTATCCGAGACTACCAGCAGTTACAACAGATAAACTTTGGGCATGTATGGAGGCTACATAGTATGCCATTCCGCAAATACACATCCAACGTATTTTCCTGTTGGTTATTTCCATGGTGGATACTCCAAATGCTGATTATTGCAAGTGCAACATGCATGACTGAGATCTATTTCTAATTATATAAGCCATGTATTAGAAGTAATCACATAAATATCAATTTAATCTCTTGTGTCATTCTTGGTGGCCAGCAGTGTAATATAACCTTAAAGGACAAGATGTTTAGCAGTATAATAAGTCAAGAATAAATGGATTTTGCGGATGTTACAACAAAAGAAGCAACTAGCTTATGCACTGAAGAGATCTGCTGAGTTCAGGAAAGGGAATCGTTTAAGAATATGGGAAGCTTCCTGTCAGATGTGAAAGTGAGAGTTTGATGAAGATGATTATCTGATATTTTCTAGAATAACTCTGAGGAGTCTGGCTGCTTGAGAAGCTGAGTGTGTGAATATGAGAGAGACCGCTGAAGAGGAAGACAATACATCTGGCAAGAGAAAAAGGGATGTGACTAAATTAGATAGTTGCAGATCAAGCAAATACAAGAATATCTTTTATTAAAAGTGGAATGTTGAAGTGAAATGACTTTTGCAGAAGATCTTGCAGGATATTGGCTCAAACCGAAAGATTTGTGGATTCAGCACTCCACAATTTCTGTACATCTTGCCTGAAGAAGGTGCCTGAGTTGCCTCAAAATCTTGCATATTGTAATCTTTTTAGTTAGCCAATAAAATGTGTCATTTTGCTTGAGTTCTCACTACATTCATAATGGCTAACACGGTGCAACACCCTGGCACTACATGTTTTAAATAGGAGAAGGAAAGCTAGATGGTAGGTCTCAGTACCAGCAACATTATTTGAGGACTGGGAACGTATTAACCTTCTTAAAGTCTTCAGTGATCGCACGATGAGGAAGTAAAAAAACCCAGACATGTAATCAGAGATTTCAAGGGAGAGGGACAGAACAAGATGTGCTCACGTTGTGTGTCAGTGGTGACTGACAGATCTGAAATATCAGAGCAATCGATGGAAGCATTGTATCCCAATGTTCACTACCTCATTTAAAGCTATATTGTATCATTAGCAACTCTTCGGACAACCAGAAAGGGTACAAAGTACTTCGGAGAGAGGAGCGATGGATAGGATCATCAGGAACTGAATGGGAATTTGGTTGTTAGGATTCTAATATGAAGAAAATGGAGGGCAAAGAGAAAAGAGAGAGTGGTATTTTGGAGGATGGATTCCTGTTTGTTTTTTTTTTCCCCACTTCTTCAAGACATTATAATCTGCAGGCACTACTTGGTTAGCCAGGGCTAGTGAGGAATTCTACATGTAAAGGAACAAAGGACTCTGGGACAACAAAGGCAAACATTAACTCACAATTCACTGAGGGCTATGGAGAGGCTGAAGTGGAGAAGCAGGGTGGGTGGTAGGGTACTAAGAAGAAACATGGCTTTAAGCGATATATCTAAAACAATGGTAATACCTTGTCGATGAGTTGTAGAAATAATATTTAGATGTTTTGGATGAAATTCTACAGCCAGATATTGGTATGTTAGTACTATATCACCAGCTTGTCTTTCAAAACTAAATGGAATTTATATAATTGTAAAAGTAGTGAGTTTTTTTTTTCAGGTAAGGAAGACAGAAGTTTGCTGTACGGCACTCATACTCACTAATCATGGAGTCGAGGAGTTTTGGCATTTTGCATGTGTTTTAGCACTAGTAAGTAAGAATTTCAATTAACTGTATACACAAGGCAATAATGACCCTATGCAATGTAAGTAGTTCTGTACAGGCCTGGACATTTTAAATATGACTTGTTTAGAGACGACATTTCAAGCAATCAAAAGATACAAATTTATATTATATATCTCACAAAGCAATTAATATTATAGTACACCATTATGAAAAAACATTGAATGCACCTAAGAGTAGGGTTGAGATGACAGCACATCAGAAAGAATACTTGTAGGCAGAGACTCAGGAACTACAAATAAAATCTAAGAATATTACTCTGAAACTGGAGCAGAGATTCTTAAATTTAGCCTTGTATTCTTACTATCTTTGGCATGTTCGATGTTTGCTTGAAGCGCCACTGATTGGGTGTCGATTGTATGTTTGGGTTTTGTCCACATTATATTTGTAGCTTTTTGTCACTCAAGAATTATTATATGTAGTGCCTTTCAAATGGTGGTGATTCTACATCCTCATTTACCACTGTAAAGTGAGTTTTTTTAAATGTTCTTTATAATTATAGTAATATACAGTGATGTGAAAAACTATTTGCCCCCTTCCTGATTTCTTATTCTTTTGCATGTTTGTCACGCAAAATGTTTCTGATCATCAAACACATGTAACCATTAGTCAAATATA
>JANRMT010062854.1:102604313-102616974 GCA_026402145.1 Polypterus bichir lapradei | reverse complement strand
AGAGGCAGCGCCAGAGAGAGCACGACACACACACACACATAGAGGCAGCACGAGTTGCAGACACACAGGCAGCGCGAGAGAGAGCTGGACGCATTAAGGTAGGAAGGCAGTTAAAGAATGCACTGGGCTTGATTTTGTTTTCACTTCTGTTTCCAGCGATCTGTTCGTAGCGTGCATTGTTGCAATGTTATTTTTCTTGGTGGTTTATTAAATTACGGATTTTTTCAAATGTTCATGTTTTTCCCTGTGCTTAAAACTCATTAAAAAAAAGTGCTTTTAGCCAGCGGTTGGTAGCGCTATAGCACGAACTATTGCAGTGTTAGTTTTCTCTGTTGTTCAAGGTTTTCTTAGTGTTATTCAATGTTTTTACATTTAATTTACTATTACGCTGTGCATTCTATGGTTTAATTGACTATATTTGTGCTTAAAAACTTAAAAAAAATATATATTTGCATACAGTTCGTATGGTCTGGAGCAGATTAATTGTATTTACATACAATCCTATGGGAGAAATTGCTTCGGTTCGCGACCAAATCGGTTTACGAGCAGAGTTTTGGAACGAGTTATGGTCGTGAACCGAGGTTCTACTGTATTTGTTTTTCTTTCGAATTAATTTTATTTACTGGTTTCATTGTTTGGATTGGTGACATCATTTTTATTTTTCATATCACATTTTGCTACCAGGCATGCTTTACTGTTGAAGCGTGGCTACTGTGCATGCGACAATTTACGACATATAAAAGACCATATTATTTAAGAAGAAAGGACTGCAGGAAGTAATCATCTTTACTTACGTAAAAAATGAAAAGCCTTTCAATCAAAACAATAGAGGGGAATAATCTTATTTAGAACTTGGTTTATGAATTATTTACTACGTGATTATGATGTTTGCTTTTACCCAGCACAAGAAAGGTAATCTGAAGGACTGACGCTTCTCTTTCACCCATAAAACCAAACACATAAAATCACAAATGAGACTCTTGCTTTCAGGAAAGAAATCCTTTTTGATCATGATTACATTACATTCCTTTCTGTCATAGTTATTTAACAAACTAGGGGGCTCTGCCCCCTGCTCGCTTCGCTCGCCCACCCCTGGGTTTGGTTTGCCAGATATACAATTTAAAGAGACTGTTATTTTCATGGGAATTGTTACATATGCATTATTTTCACTTTTACTTTAAAACTGTTGTAAAAACAATACTTGTCCTTTAATTCCAGCCCCGGGCGTGGTTAAATCTTTCTCGCAGGACGTAAAATGCTGCTCGCGTTGTGAAGGGAGGGCGGCTGAACACACGCTAAGGAGATGCTTTCGGATCATGTGCTGGCTTTTTGCTCCTGGTGCTGGTGAGCTGCGTGTTCTTTTTGTTGCTCTGTACGTCGATCATTTTAAAGCCTGTACAGTAGCTGTCCTTTTGCCACTTCGTGTCTATGCCACTCGTGTTGTGAAGGGGGGGCTGAACGCACGCTAAGCAGAAGCGGTCGGATCACCTGCTGGCTTCCTGTTGCTGCTGCTGGCAAGCTGCGTGTTCTGCTTGTCGCTTGTCATTATTTTAAGAGCTGGGAGCACATGATGTCTGTCTGCCAAAAGTATTTCAACAACTGCTTGGTTAGATGTGCGTGAACTTGTTTTAAATGTGGTCTCACTGCCTTGTCTCGCGAGACGTAAAATTGTCTTCGCGTGAAGTTAAAGTGTCTCTTGCGGGATGTCAAAATGTCTTCCGAGAAGATCAGATCTAGTCTCCCTAGTCTCCCTCCCAGGATTTTTTTTTTATAATAGAGATGTCTTTTTGCACCTTGCATATAAATAAATGCAAACCAGCATAATACAGTATATGTTTTAACTAGTAAACTGTATAAAGAGAATTTGTGCTTCCTGTCATCTCACACTGTTTATTACTGAATGTTTCACCCAAATGTTTTACTAGTTCTTATACTTTTTGTGTTAATAAATAAGTAATCTGTGAGATATGAAAGTATAGTTGGACAGATGATTTCACAAAATGGAGTACAGCTTATGTGCTTTAAAGTGGGTGGACGAAGTCCTAGAAATCTGCTGTGGTCTCCATCCAGCTCCTTCTTCTTTAGTAAACATAACCCCAAAAAAATGCACCATTTAATAATAAAGTAAATAAAATAAATATGGTGTTACGTACAGACAACAGGTGCAATAGACATACTAACATTTTATTTTTCTGATAATATCCGTCCATAAACATCAGTTTTGATGTCATTTAATGTGATGGACCTGTGAACGGTAACAGACTGACATTACAGAAACAATCCAGGTGAGGAATGGTTGGGTTCTATGCTCTCTGGCACCCTGGGACAAGATAACACGTCCCCTCTGCTCTTCATTGTTTGCCTGTTGCACTTCTGGGGCTCCGCACATTACTTGGTTTGCCACCACTAACAGTCCCTGCCTTCTCGTGCCGACACGCTGAGCTGCTCTCTCTCTGTGAGCATTGGCCATCTCTCTCTCTCTCTCTTATGGAGGCTTGTGTTCCACAGTAGTAGCAGTTAAGCTCTAGATGACGTCACACTCATCAAAAAATACCAGAAGAAGTCAGAAGCCTTTCCTTATAATACAATAGATGTTTTAGTGAAGGCACTTAAATGTAGTTGCTGGCAGCTCAATCAAAACTGCTGCAGCCCACAAAGGAAAACAGTTGCCTCATGAAAGGACAAGAAACTGGACAGAAACCAAGGCATACAGCCTTTAAGTTTACAGGACGGCCGCCATCTATTGGCTAAAGAGCAGAGCAGACTGAAATGACATAAGCAAGGCAGCTGCTGTCTGGTTGTGGCTTAGGAAGTTAAACAGAGAGGCCAGAATCATGGCTGCTTCTGTCTGGTTGTCGGACAACCGGCACTGTGGACTAGACAGAAAAAAACAGCTTGCTGGATTTTTTACTCCTGCTCAGTCCAGAGTTCAAGATTCCTGGCACTAAAAATGTGTGTTTTTATGTAAACAAAATAGTAGTTTTCTTGGCTTTAAAAAAGGTGCTTCTCTTCATACTTGTAGGATCTCCATACAAGGACCATACAACATGTTGTACTTGGCAGCTGGATTTATAGCAATGGTGACAATGATGTTCTCATGATCTGGGCTTTGCTGTAGAATTTCTCACTTTTTTTCCTTGGCCTGTAATAATAATACGGATATAAATCTGGGGGTCATGAAATGTAATGGTGTAATTGCTTCTTGAGTCAGAATGTTTTAAAGGACTTTATTTTTGAAATATGTCATCCAACAATTCCATTTTGTTTTTATTATGGGAACCACCATTATTTGCTCTTTGTGGTGCAGTGTTGCCAGGCTGTCGCTGTGCCTGTGTGTGTGTGTGTCATGCATGACATCTTTACCATGACAGTATAAAGTCCGCTCCTTATGCTGTACCACCCAACTGTCCAAGTTTGTGGATAAATCAAATCAAATAAAACCCCCTTGTGTTATTATCGTTTCAATATCTCTGCCGAGGAATTACTTTCTGTTCTCTGATATTGATTTACAGCTCACATTTTGGCAATGTGAAATATTCTGGTTACTGACTCTCTCTCTTTACATTTCCTATTCTACAATTTTTTTCTCACATCCTGGCCTTTGTTTATTTAAGGCCTGCCCTCACAATTACAACCTTAGCTTGTTATTATATTCACAATTCCATTTTACTTTAAACTGCTGCCACCCTGTCTAGTTAGTAAAAATGTCAAATGCCAAAACACGGAGAAAACAAGAAACGCTAAATTAAAGAATCGCCCGAAACTAACAAAATACAGAAAATGGCCAAACAGAAAAAAAACCAGCCTAAAAGTCTCTTCATATGGAATTCTCAAATTGGCTTTTTGTGTCAAGGTCACTAAGGACTCTTTCTCCATTAAGGAGACGTGTCTTATTTTAAATAGATGTGTCAAAATGTAAGCAAAAACATATCTTGAAACAATAAAATGAAAATCCTGCATGATCACAATAATTATATACAAACACTAATTTACAGTAAATTTAGTAAACACTTCTATCAATTACTTTGTAATGCTGATTCTGTTCTTCAGTATGTTTTATTGTAAGTGTTCAGCAATCTCTTTCATTAATAATGAAATTGAATATAAAGAGAGGTACTATAAAAAAGGTAGTGTTTTATTTTGGATTTTGATACCGAGTAGTAAATGGGAAGCCAGTTTTTCCATTAAAAACATCCCTTCAATATGAGATATCGTACATTGACGACTGCTAATTGGCAGAGGGGAATGACAGCGTCAGCTTGGCAACAAATAAAAAGATGCCACATTCTAAAAACTTGATGCACGTATTTACAGATTTACTAACTTTTTATTGACTGCTTTTAAATAGCTGTACTTACATTTATTTATTTAGCGAAAATGTTTTCAAAGCACAGGAGCACAGTGCAATTGTTTGCATATGTTTGTAACTTTACAACAGCAAGGTGAAGCGTCTCGCTAAGAGTTGCACACAGAGAGTCGGTGTGGTAAGTTAAACGTCTTTGTGATGAAAAGGGTTCAATTCAGTTTGGGCTTTTTGAATTACAAATGAATAACAAATATAGGAGGCAAAAGAAAGAGAAAGTACATAATAAGATAAAATGCTTCTTCTAAAGTTATGCTCTACCATTAAACAACTTAAGTGCAAAAAGCCCAAATGATACCTTGTGTCATGTTGTTTTTATTCCAAATTGCAGAAACAAAATGTATAGTGCACACATAGTGTAGGTTCTTTAAGGATTTCATGAAGCTTTTCAAGTGTAGGTCTTAACAGTATATATGGTACAGCAGAAATCTATCTGATCAATCCCAATCACTCTTCTCGCACCTTTAATGATGCACTGCACTTTAATGTTATCATTTTAACTTTTAACTTGAACACAAAACAAGAAGCTGACTAAAGGACAGAATATTCTGCAAAACACCAGAATCCAACCGCTGACATGACTTTCTGTTGAAATGTCTTAATGGCATTCAAAATAAATCAACGTATTATTGACTTGGCAAGTCAGTCAGCCATTTCTCCATTTATTTGTGTAGGTGGGACTTATGCCCTTTTTCCTAATGTTTATAACCATTTCTTTTGTTTTCTTTTTGTTGATGTCAAGAAGGTTGCTTAAATCTGATGTCTAACTTATAAAGCTTTCCTGGAGTGTAGTGTCAGATTATGGAAACATGAATGTTTCTGTATCATTTGTATACCAAATTTCCCCCTGGGGACAAAGAAAGTTCTATCTATCTATCTATCTATCTATCTATCTATCTATCTATCTATCTATCTATCTATCTATCTTTTACTTAGCTCATTTTCTATCTATCTATCTATCTATCTATCTTTTACTTAGCTCATTTTCTATCTATCTATCTATCTATCTATCTATCCATTTTCCAACCTGCTGAATCCGAACACAGGGTCACGGGGGTCTGCTGGAGCCAATCCCAGCCAACACAGGGCACAAGGCAGGAATTAATCCCGGGCAGGGTGCCAACCCACCGCAGATCTATCTATCTATCTATCTATCTATCTATCTATCTTTTACTTAGCTCATTTTCTATCTATCTATCTATCTATCTATCTATCTATCTATCTATCTATCTATCCATTTTCCAACCTGCTGAATCTGAACACAGGGTCACGGGGGTCTGCTGGAGCCAATCCCAGCCAGCACAGGGCACAAGGCAGGAATTAATCCCGGGCAGGGTGCCAACCCACCGCAGATCTATCTATCTATCTATCTATCTATCTATCTATCTATCTTTTACTTAGCTCATTTTCTATCTATCTATCTATCTATCTATCTATCTATCTATCTATCTATCTATCTATCTATCTATCTATCTATCTATCTATCTTTTACTTAGCTCATTTTCTATCTATCTATCTATCCATTTTCCAACCTGCTGAATCCGAACACAGGGTCACGGGGGTCTGCTGGAGTCAATCCCAGCCAACACAGGGCACAAGGCAGGAATTAATCCCGGGCAGGGTGCCAACCCACCGCAGATCTATCTATCTATCTATCTATCTATCTATCTATCTATCTATCTATCTATCTATCTATCTATCTATCCTGTCTTGCTGTTTCTCTGTGTGTCGATTGCTTTGGTCTGGAGTGGAAGTGGGCCTTTGTGCTAGCAGGAGAGTGAGTTGAGTTTAGCTTTTTCTTTTTTCCATTTTTTTTCTTTTATTTCTTTTTTCTAGTCATTTCTCTTAATTTTACCTGTGTTATTATATATAGTCATTATTTCAAGTTTATTTAGTGTTTTTTTTTAAAAAAAGAAGTGGCTAGGATGGCTGTGTCCCGAGGGATACAGCCAGGCCTTTTGCCACATGGCTTTGAAAAACTTAGCAGAAGAAATGGCATCAAGCTGATTGTTGATCCAGTAGTTTCAGTAGAAAAGTGTGTTACTGAAATTGGAAAAATAATTGGATGTAAAAACATTATTTCAGCTTCACGAATGAATAAGGCAGTTGTGGTGTTTCTAAATGAGGAGGCCTTAGTTCACCAACTGGTTCAGGAAGGCCTAGTAATTAATGGAACCCTCATTTCTGTTTTGCCTCTTTCAACTCCTGCAAAGAGGATTATAATCTCTAATGTTCCTCCTTTCTTGAAGAATGAACTGCTACGTAATGAATTGCGAAGGTATGGCGAGATTATTTCTGACATTACTATGATTCCTTTGGGGTGTAAACAGCCAGAATTAAAGCATGTGGTCTCATTTAGGAGACAGGTTTTTATGCTCCTCAACAGAGGTTACAATGAGTTAGATGTTGCTTTGAAATTCAAAGTAGATGGATGTGAGTATATTGTGTTTATATCTTCTGATTCAATGAAATGTTTTAAATGTGGCCGTGCAGGGCACAAAGCAGTTGACTGTAAAAGAGCTGATGGTAGTCATGCTATGGGTGCAAACATAAATGCAGTGAGCGAGTCAGATATAGAGGATGAGTCTGAGGACTCCGACTCCGATGCTGAAGATCAGCAGATTGTTATCTGTGAGGTATCCACAGGTACTCTTAGCTCGACTGTAAGAAGTTCTGATAATCAGATACCCAGTTGTAGCTCCACAGTTGAAAGGAGTGAAATAAAGAAAGCTGAAACAAAGATGCCTGAAGTGGATGGTTTGGCCGAGGCCGAGTTGAAGTCCTCTACTGTGAATATAAATCAGACTGAAGAAAAGAGCCCAGCTAAGGCCGAGGTTATGCGGCTTGTCAGTGAAACGACACCAACTGAGGTGGAAGACATTGAAAGTCTGAATGCTGCCGCTGCTACCTGTGAGCCATCTAAGGTGGATGAGCAAGCCAAGGCCAGTCCTGAGTCCACAGTCCACAGTGAAACTGCTTGCCCTCTCTTAAATGTCGAAGCTGTGGAAGAAACTGAACCAGACACTAATTCAGGTAGTGCAGTTAGGGAAGAAAAAGCTGGAATTGTTGAGGAAATGAATGTTGAAGAAGAATGGACGACACTCCCCAGAAAGAGGAAAGAAACCTCAGACGGTGGAGTAGGAGCCAAGAGAAGTAACAAAATGAACCTGACAGAGGGGGCTGACGTGTCTTTAAAGAATCGTTTTCTAAGTACCAGAGAGGTGACAATCAGCCCAGAGTGTGAGGGGAGTCAGCAGGGTGGTGAGGACAGTGACTCTTGTATGTCAAGTGACAATTTAACTGGCACTCTTGGAAAAACGGAGTACAGCAATGAAAGCATTCTGAGCTTTCTGGATTTTCTTGAAGGCAAAAGGAAGGTGAATGTCGTAGAACATTTTCCTGACCTGGAACTTTTTTTGGTTTCAGCTAAGCGAGTTATGCGTAATGCTGTTCCTTTGGGAATAGAAAGAAAAGAATTTAATCGTTTAAAGAATGTTATCAGCAAAGTTAGAAAGTCTCTCACCTCCAGCACATAATGGCTCCACACCAGCTCCTCTCTTTTTCATTAGTTAAAGTTCTTCTTGTCATTGCTGCTCCGTTTCTTTTCTTTCTAATGCCTGTTTTCTCTTTGGGCTCTTTGAAAGTTAATGGCTGCAGAGACTCCTTAAAGAGAGCCGTACTTTTTCAATATTTGGAACAAAAAAAACTAGATGTTATTTTTCTTCAAGAAACTCATACTGACCCAATGAATGAGTCGGAGTGGCAGAGGGACTGAAGTGGGACAATGATTCTGAGCCACGGCTCCAGTGCCAGCGCAGGGGTGGCAGTGCTCTTCAGTAAGGCGTTTCTCCCGGAGTCCATTGACTGTTTTGAGCAAATTAAAGGCCGTCTCATGAAGGTCGTTGTACGTACTCAGGGGAAGAACATTATTTTCTTAAATGTCTACGCTCCAAATGAAGGCAAAGAGAGAATTTCTTTTTTTCTTTTGTTAAAAGACGTTCTTGCTGAGTGCAGTTCAGAGGACGTCGTGTTTTTAGCTGGTGATTTTAATTGCACTGAAAATGCAGAGATGGACAGGAATGGCGCTGAGCCTCACCCGGGGTCAGTGAAGGTGTTGCAGTCGGTCCTTCATCAGCAAGAACTTGTGGATGTGTGGAGAGAGTTGAACCCAACGGCGAGACTGTACACCTGGCGCAAGGCATCCAGTGGCATGTTATCCATGGCAAGGCTGGACAGGATTTATACCTTACGGCACAATCTGAACCTCATTTTGGGCTCTTGTCTTCTGCCCACAGGGTTTTCAGACCACAGTTTAACTCTCACTCGTTTCTCTTTGGGGTCTGAGCGTAATTTTAAATCTTTCTGGCACTTTAATACTAGACTTCTTAAAGACTCTCTATTTCTTCAACACTTTCGTCTCTTTTGGGACAAATTGAGACTCAGTAAAAATGAATTCTCATCTCTGAAGCAATGGTGGGACGTCTCCAAGGTCCAAATTAAACTCTTTTGCCAGTTTTATTCTGAACATTCTTCTAGAAAGGTCACCATGGCCATTAAAGAACTGGAAGAGGACATTGGGATAATTCAAGCCAAACTGGAAACCGGTTTTGATGCCACTTTGCTTGAGTCCCTAAAAGACAAAAAGGATTCTCTGAGGTCCCTGCTGGATGAACAGGTGAAGGGCGCCATTGTCAGGGGGAGATTCCAGAATATTTCCCAAATAGACGCCCCAACGCAGTTTTTCTTTTCATTGGAGAAGAAGGTTGCTCAGGCAAAAATCATTCACTGTCTGAAAACTGCAGATGGGACTGAAATGACGGAGACCGAGGAGATCCGGGAATTTGCCTTAAAATTTTACAAAGACTTATTCTCTGCAGAAACAGTGGACTTGTCTTCAAACACAGAAATTTTCTTTAATGACCTACCACAGTTGACTCCATCCACCAAGGAAGAACTCGACCTGCCACTATCACTAGAGGAGCTCACTAGTGCCCTTGGGAGTTTAAATCAGAACAAAGCCCCTGGGATCGATGGACTTCCTGTCGAATTCTACAAGTCCTTTTGGGATATCATGGGTAAGGACTTCCTGACTGTGTTCGTGGAGAGCATCAGGGATAAAGAGTTTCCTGTGAGTTGTCGGAGAGCAGTTTTGACTCTTTTACCTAAAAAAGGGGATCTCTGCAACATTAAAAACTGGAGACCGGTCAGCCTGCTCTGCTCAGACTATAAAATCTTTTCTAAAGCGTTGGCTCTTCGTCTGAGGACTGTCATGAACTGCTTGGTGGCCTTTGATCAGTCATACTGTGTCCCTGAACGATGCATTTTTGATAACATTTTCTTTGTGCGGGATTTGGTATCTGCCTCTGAGATTTTTGGTTTTAAGGCGGGTCTCATCTCACTGGATCAAGAGAAGGCATTTGACCGGGTAGACCACCAGTATTTATTTAAAGTTCTAGAGAGGTTTGGTTTTGGTGAGACCTTTCTAGGATATATTAAATTAATGTACACAAATGTGTTTAGTGTTTTAAAAATTAATGGAGGATTAGGAGCCCCATTTTCTGTTACAAGGGGCATTCGTCAGGGGTGTGCACTCTCCGGTATGTTATACTCGCTGTCCATAGAGCCCCTGCTCCACAGACTTCGCCAATCACTTCACGGCCTGTCATTGCCTGTGTGTCCCACTGCATCCTTTAAGGTGGTGGCATATGCTGACGATGTCACAGTTGTCATCACTGACCCTGATGATGTTGTTCTGTTGCAGGACTGTTTACAGGTGTTTCAAACGGTGTCATCTGCCAGGGTCAACTGGTCCAAATGTAATGCCTTTCTGATGGGCAGCTGGAACTGTCCTCCCCCAAGCCTTCCAAGTGCTTTAACATGGAACTCTAATGTATTTAAACATCTGGGAATTTACATTGGGAAGTCTGGAGCCACAGCTGATAACTGGGAGGGTTTAATTGATCAAATTCAGGGGAGACTGAAGAAATGGAAATGGGTGGTCGCCAATGCTCTCTTTTCGGGGTAGGGTGCTTATTATTAATAATTTAATTGCTTCAATGCTTTGGCATAAATTTAGGTGTGCAGATCCTCCAGTTTGGCTGTTAAAAGAAATTCAGGGGATATTGCTGGATTTTTTTTGGGACAGACTTCATTGGGTTAAACACAGTGTGGTACATCTGCCTGTGGATGAAGGTGGTCAGGGCTTGGTGGACATTCTGAGCAGAATTGAAGCTTTTAGGCTGACAGATTTACAGCGTCTCTTGTATGCCCCTCAGCCTTTACTGTGGAGGAGTTTAGCATTCGCTTTTTTTCATAGGGTAGGAAATCTTAATTTTGATTGGCAACTCCTTTTCATCGATGTCAAGCGATTGGCGCTATCTGTGCTGCCCACCTTTTACCGCAACACGTTATTGATTTGGCACACCACAACAAACAGAGTGGGTATTAATCTGGAGTCAGTCTTCTGGTTACTTGAAGAACCGGTAATATGGAATCCAATGTTGGAGTTCAACTCGGTCAGTTTAAACTCACTGCTTATGAACAAAGGCTTTACCAAAGTAGCCAACTTTATTGATCCGGTCAGCAACCAGTGGAAGTCTGGGGCAGCTGTGGCACATGAGCTTGGGATTAGGTCTGTCCGTCTTGGAGGGTCAATAATCAACAAACTTAAAGTCTCTTTAGTGCAATTGGGTGCAGGTCCTCTGTGTGAGGATTATATCTCTGGAGATCTCATAAAAGAGGCAGAACCTCCTGATTGTGTCATTACAATTAAACCAAATGTAAAAGATTTTATCAGTTCTAATAACTCAATTTTAAAAATGAATCACATAAATGGAATTTCATTCCAAAATTTGTCAAAAAAAGAATTATATGACTGGTGTCTTAAAGTGTCCCATTTTATGCATTTAAAAGACATGACTGATACCCTCTGGAGGAACACTCTGTGTCTGCATGACACGACATCTCCAGCATGGAGGACTTTATATAAACCGCCAATTGAGAAAAGAGTTGGGGACCTGCAGTGGAGGATCCTACATGGAGCAGTAGCCACCAATTCATTTTTAAAAACTATTGGTGCCAGCGCAACAGATCAGTGTCCATTCTGCCTTCAAAAAGCAACAGTTTATCATTTATTTCTGTATTGTACCAGATTACAACCTCTGCTGCATTTTCTTGATTTATTGTTGATGGATTTGGGAATTATATTTAATGAACTCATTTATATTTTTGGAATGTCGGTATCAAGAGTTTGTAAAAGACAATGTTTACTTTGTAATTTTTTGTTAGGCCAGGCCAAGATGGCAACGTTAAAAACGAGAAGGAATAGAGATAAAGATCAGACTACTACTGATGCTCTGTTAATGTTTAAGGTCCTTCTTCAAAGGAGATTGAGAATCGAATTTGAATATTTTAAACTTATTCATTAATTAGATGTATTTAGAGAAATCTGGGCTGTAAATGATGTTTTATGTTCCATAGAAAGTGAATGTCTAATACTAAAGTATGAGTAGGAAAACAGTGTTATTAAATGTTGTTTAATTTTGACTGTTAATTTGACTGCAATTATGTTATAATTGTTAATAAAGGTCTGTTTAAAATTTAAAAAAATTATCTATCTATCTATCTATCTATCTAACACACATGTGAGATAAGAATTAAGCTCAGTAATCATTTATGAAAAAAATGTACACTACATAGGAGAGAACCCATCCTTGTATGGTGTCTGTTAATTTTTTACAATTACAATATAGAGTTAAAACACACTTGCTGGCTGCTGTTCTTAAGAATTTTGTACAACCACATATTAAATTTTGATTAATCCTAAATTAAATCAACTCAGCTGCAACTGTTGACTGAGAGGTTAAATGCATTGCTAAAATCCACAAACAAAATCTTGACAAGGTTTTAAGCTTTCTCCATGTATTTAAAAATATTGTTTAACATGGATAACAGGACATTCTTAACACCATTTGTTGCTCATATGGCATACTGGTTTGATCTAAAAGGTTGTGATCTATGGGAGAAGTTATTAAAGTGAAATCTGTTCAATAGGTTTAATTGGCACTAACATTAGAGTATGTAGATGCAGATTGTTCACTTCTTTTGGTATAGTATATTTTTTGTTTTCCAGGAGAAACATGAAGAATAATTTACTAAAATTAAACTATGAAAAACTTCATTCAAAGCAGAAGTACCAGTTATAATAGAACTAGGGTAACAGATTATCTTGAAAGAAAGAAAGAAAGAAAGAAAGAAAGAAAGAAAGAAAGAAAGAAAGAAAGAAAGAAAGAAAGAAAG
>JANRMT010062854.1:102578046-102604303 GCA_026402145.1 Polypterus bichir lapradei | reverse complement strand
AAGAAAGAAAGAAAGAAAGAAAGAAAGAAAGAAAGAAAGAAAGAAAGTTGCATGTTAGCTTATATTTTTATTGTGGTGAGTCAGGAGTCCTAGGGTTACCAGATAACTGCACACCTAAGGGAGGACAAAGGAGAATGCGTCCCTTTTTATTCACGGAACACAGTGTGGATAGTGTGTTACAATGACAACTTTTAAAACAATTCATTTGACAGGTCACAAAATGAGTCATCATAATTAAAAGTTATAGTATAACTATGCAGTTTCATATTTTTCAGATGAGGCAGTTCATCGTTCCACATAGGTGTGGAATTCCAGACAAGAAACGTTCTTAAAATTGTACTTAGCAAGAAGAATTCCTCTGGCAGAGATGATAGACAGTCTATTTCTTTCTTTTGTCCACTGTGTGTTGATCAAGGAAAATGCTCTTTCAACGCTGACATTGTGTCCAGGAATACAAAAGAAAAATTTGCAGATTTTAAGCAGCTCTGAGTAACAGGCTTCATCTACACAACTTAGAAAGTATGAACACCACTGTTCATGAAGGAGACTGTCAAAAAACTTTCTATCCTGGTCAAACAACTGAACATCGTCTACAACAATACCTTTTTTGCTGATAAACTGTACACATGGCAACAGATCATCGTACTGTCTTTCACTTTGTTTAAAAACATCCAACAAAAATTCATCGACGGGTGTCAACCACTTTTCCAAATTATCAATGCACGGACTGAATTCCTGTCAAGAATGTCTTGCATTCTTCATCTTGGTCGTCTTCACACAGTTTTTTCAGAAGTTCTCTCAGTTTCAGGAAATAATAATTTCACTCTGTCTGCTAAGCAGGATTTGCTTTATCGACTGTAGGAAGTTATAAACCTCCAATGCCGATGTTTCTTCCGTTTCACTGGCTGCAATTTTCACTTGAAAAACTGACATCAGCAAATGCAAAAACCACAAATATACTTCTGAAAAACTGTTCTCGAAAAAATTCTTGATCAGTACCTGTAGCTGATTTATGCTCTGAAAGTATATTTTCAGCGCAGGTAATAACTGCAATAGCCTCTTAATTGCTGGAAATAGGCTGAGCCATCTGTTCTTGCTGTGGTATAGCAACTGCTGATACTTAACATCAATGAATTCACAGAAATCTTTTAGAGCCTCTGTGCGAACAGTATACATAAAAAAATAGGTGAACACCTTCAGCACAATTGCTTCAACATTGATTGCCATTAAATCTGCACCGTGTCTAAAACAGTTGTGAAGAACATGGGCTTGATGTCCAAGGCCCACCAATGGCTTCTTAAGGCTTGTGAGAAAACATTTTTGCCTTCTTTCCTGTTGATGCCCCCAAAGTTCATGTTTGCATTGTCTAGCATTTTGATGACATACTGTATTTCTCAAGGGTTTCCAGCAGGTAATTAGATCCCGTTTCAGACATTTCATTTGGTATGATGTCCAGTGCAAGTAATCTAGTCTGAGTTACACCAGCTTTCCAATTAAAATACTGAATGATTATTGGGAATAATTTCTCTGCACCATGGTTACTGGCATCTGTTCCAATTCCAAAGCAGTTAATGCTATATAATGACTTTACTACCTCCGTAACAGTGTGAAGACCAATGACATTGTCTACAATTGCCTCCATTTTTGTCCTGGCACATGAAATATTTTTAGCAGTTTTGGAGCCACCAAACAGCCTAAACATTAGACCAGCAGTGCAATTCATAGACGACTGATGATGAGCGACAGTGTGAAATGCTAATGTTGCTTCAGCAGCATGTGTCTTCAAAGATTCTGCTGAATGTTTCAACTGAAAAAGTGGCTCTGGCTCTGGCAAACAAAGCAGATGTCTTTACCATGTTTCTGTGTTTTTTGTTGGTAACATGTTGTTCTAAATCAGTGGTACCCTTGTTTGCAACGGACACGTAAGAATCACAAACCAAACACTTCACCAAAGCACAGATACTTCATTTTCATGTGGTCCAAGAATTTGCTTTTCCTCTTGTTAGTGTTACTGCTGGATGACATTTTTAGATAAAAGACTACTGCATATTCATATAACAAGTACAGACAACACAAAATGGTGAAGTGGGCGCAGGCGTATGGCCGTGTTTTGTTTTTAATAAAACATAGATGATTTATGTAAAACATAGAGATTATAGTGTGTGATTTCAGCCAATAACATGTTCAAGTCATATAAGTAGGCATCCACATCAGGCAGCTCTTTTTTCTAAAACAAACACAAAAGAAATAATGGACACACAACATGAAAGATAATGTTTTACTCCTTTAGGTGACAAAAGAATGTAATTGTTTACAGAGGGATATTGCAGCCTTTCCAACAGTGAGAAGAAACACTAGCCGAATGAACGAGCAAAGAGAAGAAGTGCCAACCCAACTTTGCTCTCTTTTAGCTACATAGACACTGCTTGGACAGTCAAGAGGCAATTTTAAAATTGTTAGTATATGTTTATACAGACCAGGGGGTGGAGGAGTATACTGATCCTTTTTCTCTTTCCACTGCAGACCGATTATGGGAAATTCCGCCTGGGTCCAATGACCTCACTTCCGTTTCTGATCCTGATGACCTCAATTCCGGTTCTGGCCCTGATGACCTCACTTCTCTGCTCTTTCTTAAAACTGCCACCTTTGCATCCTTAAGTCAGTTTTGTTTTGGACTCGTATCTGTACACAATGTACTCCCAATTTAACTCTTTCGCAGCCAGGAAAAATTATACAGGTGGCTGGTTCAAACCTTTTTTGGACTCTATATTTCATTTATATCATCTGTTATTTTAAATAGTTTCCAAAGGAAGATGAGTACCACTAAATTAATTCCATTATTTATTAAAAACCTCCAAACTCCTTTGAACTGCACGTTTTGTATTTGTATTTTAAATATACAGTTTTTGGAATACTTGAAGATGAATGAAATGCATACTATTAAAGAAAACAAAGTAACTGGGATGGTCCCCTTAGCCTGGTATACACCCTCTGTTCTAAAATCAGGACTTCTTTGTAAGGCTGGGGTACACCTGCAGCACTGCACACACAACCGTCACAATGCTGCACCACTGATATGACCCAGTAATTTCTGAAGACAGCAGAGTTGGATTTTATAAATATACTAGCAAAATACCCGCGCTTTGCAGCGGAGATGTAGTGTGTTAAAGAAGTTATGAAAAAGAACGTAACATGATTGTCAATGTAATTGTTTTGTGACTGTTATGAGTGTTGCTGTCATCAAGGATTTGATTATCATTATTTCTTTCAATCAGGTTTGTGTTTGGAGGATGTATTGTGTTCAAGTTATATTCCGTGTTTGTCAACCATTGTAAAGATAACAGGTTTCATTCATCGAAGTGTTCGCTACTCGTGAATCTAAGATGTTTAACAGGCATTCCCGGTATTAACTTGTGGATTTGCCTGCAAATATTTAGCGGCAGCGTGTCTATGAACTTGTGGAATCGCCTGCAAGTATTTAGCGACAGCGTCACTATGAAGTTGTGGATTTGCCTGCGAGTATTTAGCGGCAGTGTCTCTATTAAGTTGTGGAACTGCCTGCGAGTATTTAACAAGAGCATGTCTATTAAGTTGTGGATTTTTCTGCGAGTATTTAGCGACAGTGTCTCTATGAACTTGTGGATTTGCCTGCGAGTATTTAGCAACAGCGTGTCTATTAACTTGTGGATTTTTCTGCGAGTATTTGGTGGCAGCGTCACAAAGTTGTTTCCATCTAGCTGCATCAGAAAATGTACCACAACGTCTGACACGCCTCCTTTTTACTGTTTTCTCACAGCTTGGATTGCTGCTGTCATAATCAGTTTGAGTTTCATGGTTTGTTTTAATTACGTTAGTATTTGCAGGACTTGTGTTGAAGTGACATCTGTCAAGCGTTGTAAGCATACAACTGGCTTCATCGATAACTTCGCATCCAGCTTTTGAGAGTTTAAACATTCATAAACATCAAAGTGTCCACTACTCAAATCGTCACCTGTGAATCTAAGATGTTTAAGACGCATTGCCGGTTGTCCAAAGGTGTAAAATATTTGGCCATTTCGGTACACTTGAAAGTGACAACTGAACAATTCAGCAGCAGCCATCAACTCACATGCAGAACCATAGGTGAAGGGCTTAAGCATTTCACTCTTATACTGCCCCTGTGTAGTATAATTATCTCCTGTACCGTCATCAGTCCACACCTTGAACCTGTCCCAGTCATTCAATACATAAGACACAATGTTCCTCCGGATATGGATTAGCCTGCGAGTATTTAGCGGCAGCGTCTCTATGAACTTGTGGATTTGCCTGCGAGCATTTAGCAACAGCGTGTATATTAATTTGTGGTTTTTTCTGCGAGTATTTGGCGGCAGCGTCACAAAGTTGTTTCCATCTAGCTGCATCAGAAAATGTACCACGACATCTGACACGCCTCCTTTTTACTGTTCTCTCACAGCTTGGATTGCTGCTGACGGACGGCCTTATATGGGCAGGCAGTCAGTTACATGGGAGGCGTGGGGATGGGGGACGCAATTCCGCCTCACACGGCAACTGAGCTGCAGGCTATGGACGTATATATGTACATAAGTAGTATTCAGTTATGACCGTTATGCGTAGAATTTCGAAATGAAACCTGCCTAACTTTTGTAAGTAAGTTGTAAGGAATGAGCCTGCCAAATTTCAGCCTTCTACCTACATGGGAAGTTGGAGAATTAGTGATGAGTGAGTGAGTGAGTGAGTGAGTGAGTGAGTCAGTCAGTCAGTCAGTCAGTCAGTCAGTCAGTGAGGGCTTTGCCTTTTATTAGTATAGATTATGTTCCAAAACATTGTGGGTTTGCTAATTCAGTCACTGTATTGAGGTTACTTACCGGTGTAAACAGGTATGCACAAATCCACCAACACCCATTTGCCATCCCCCACCAAACTCATTTTTACAGACTGCTGAATTGGCTCCAGTGTGGGCATCATGGGTACTCTCAGGCCACCTTGCCATAATAATAATAACAACAGTAATACATTTTATTTAATAGGTGCCTTTCTTTGCATCCAGGGTCACCTTACAATGAATTAAACAACAGTAATAAAGATAAAAACAAATAGGACAATAAAATCAAAAAGCAATAAAAGTCCAGAAATAGTAGCAAACATCAAAGATAGCTGGCTGTAACTGTGATAAACTCATAGTTAGTATGCCAGTTTAAACAGATATGCTTCAAGGGCAGTTTTAAACTGTGTTATTGAGTCTAGCTGACAGATGTGAGAGGGAAGAGAATTCCAGAGTTAAGAGAATGCTCAAGCTCACATATAGCAGAGTTTGATGTGTGGTACAGAAAGTAAAGCTGCAGATGAGAATCTGAGGGGGCAACAGGGAGAGTAAATCTGTAGGTGATCAGTGAGGCAGGGAGGGACAAGATTGTGGAGAGCTTTAAATGTTAAGAGTAGTATTTCGAATTGTATTTGACAGTAGACAGGGAGCCAGTGAAGCCGCGAGAGAGCAGGTGTGATATGTTCAGTGGGTCTAGAACAGGTTATTATCCTAGCAGCAGAAATTTGTATGAGTTGTAAGCGATGTATAAAGTTTTCAAGAAATGCCAGATATAATAGTATTACAGCAATCTATACGTGAAGTGACTAAGGCATTAACCAATACTTTAGTACTATGTTGTGTAACAACAGGACGAAGTCTAAAAATGTTTCGGAGATGAAAGAAGGCAGTTCGAGAAACATTACTTATATGGGGAGAAAAAGAGAGGGTACTGTCTAGAATGACTACCCAGGCTCTTAACCTGGGAAGAGATGTTTGTGATGGTAAGTAAAATGGAATAATGGTTAACCTTATCAAGTGTAGCTTTAGAATCAATGAGGAGCACTTCAATTTTATTGCTATTTAATTGAAGAAAATTATGAGTCATCCATGTCTTTATGTCTTGGAGACATGCCATAAGAGTATTTGGAGGGAAAACAGAAATGGATTTAGTGGACAGATAAAGCTGTGTGTCATCAGCATAACAACAAAATTTAATACCATGGTGTCGAAAGATATTACCTATTGGGGAGATGTAGATGAGATGAGTAACAACTGCATTCTCTGACTCAAAGCACTTTGCTTGAAAAACTGCCCAATGTCAGTGAGGTAGGAAGAAAACTGTTGATGGACAAGGTCACAGACCCCAAAACTAGCTAGACGTTTAAAAAGTATCTAATGTGATATGGTGTCAAATGTAAAGCTGAGGTCAAGAAGAACAAGAATTGATAAGAGTCCCATGTCAGCTGCTGGAGAAAATTATTTGTGATTTGACCAGGGCAATTTCTGTGGTGTGTTTAGGATGGAAGCCAGATTGAAATTGTTCAAAAAAGGTTATTTTTTTTGAAAGATGGAACTGACGTTTGGAGACAACTATCTTTTTGAGAATTTTTGATATGAATGGAGCATTTAAAATAGGCCAATAATTATTAAGGATATTAGGGTCTAAGCCAGGGTTTTTCAGAATTGGAGTAATTGAGCTCATTTTTAATGAGAAGCCAGTAGTAAGGGAATAGTTAATTATAGTAGTTATCATGAGGGAGATATATGATAAACAGGATTTAGCAAAGCTTGTAGGTGTTGGATCCAAATGGTAAGTGGAAGAATAAAATTTTGTTATAAGCTCCAAGATATCACTTTTACCTGGTAAACTGAACTCTGAGAATAAGGTGATTGTTAAGGGAATATGGGTGATAGTGGAAAGTATGTCATTTTCTACAGAAATAAAAGAAGCATGTTGCTGGTGAATTTTTTTGGGAACAACGTTGTCTGGTGGTGTAATTAGCCTGTTGGCTTCTTTGTGGAAAAAAGAGTAATATACAGCATAAAAAGTTGTTGGTGTTTGCACATCACCTGCACGTCCAAAGCTGACTCGGCTCCAAGGGGCTGACAATATGAATGGCTATCAGCTACGGCCCAAAGGGTTAACTTAAATTACGTGTAAGGAGTGGGCTCTTTCAGGTGGTTGGAGATGCAGGTACAGGATTTAATGGATATTCTGATCAGTAGATTTTTTTGCAGCTGTATCTCTCTCTCTCCAAACATAAAAACTCCAATTCTTGTCCTTCCTTTTTCATTATTCCTGCTTCTCTCCATAACCAATTGCAATAAAGAAAATGCTTCTGTCAAAATAAAGGTAATAGCAAAACTTAGAATCCAGATTCTTCAAATGTTTTAAAGAACATATAAATATTATCCACATATAAATGTGTAATTATTAACATCCAAAATAATTTAAATGAATTTAACAATTTTTCTACAGTATATCATATCTTACAAATGCCCTTACTGCATTTCATCAATAAAATACACTATGTAAATATAAGTTTTTTTTTAATTATTATGATCGAATAAAAAAGAAATGCATTATCCCTTCAATTTGAAGGTAATAATAATCCAATTTTGTTATAAATCAGGATTATTATTTGCTTCAACTTTCAGTTACAAATGACTTGTTTTATTCAGTAAAACAAAACGGTGAAGACTGATGTCTCTGAAGATCAACTGTTCATTCCTGAATCTAACTGTAGCAACATCCTAATTTGAGAATATGATTCTGCCCAGGCTGGACAACTGAATGAATACAAGAACACCCTTGGTCGGTTGACTTGTTTCGACCCAAGTTTTCTAAAACTTAACTTGTTTGTATGGAATGTTATTTGATTTTAATAAAATCAAAAAAAAAAAACACCATTGTTGGCCAAAACTGGCACAAGATATAAAAATGAAATCTTGTTAGATACGTAATCCCAAACAGTTTTACTTTTATAGTATATTCCACTGGCCACAGCAGTGGGAGGTAATCTCTTTAAATGTTATTACAAACCTACTATATTCACAAGGATAAACTATTTTAGTCCTTATTAAATGCCTTTAAGAGTGCACATTTTATCACCCTATAAAAGATGCCTTGAACAAAAGAGTTCAGTTCCATTTTTATTAAGCAGTTTTTTAGGTTGCAAGACTTCCATAGAACAATAAATTCTGACTGTGAACCTCAATTTGTTTCCATATTCTGAAAATATTTTATGTCTGGTTATCAACTTGAAGGCAATGATGAGACAGAACATGTTAACTAAGTTCTTCAAGGATATAACACATGTACAGTATGGTGAATTCAAATTGATCTGATAGAAAAGATCTGCTAACACTAGCTGAACTGTTCCCGAATGTTTTAAAAACCATTGCCACAGGGAAGCTGTCATTTGCCATCTTTGTTTTCTATTAAGGCTACCAATTCATCTGTTATAATCTTACTGATTATTTTGAGGAACAAATGGGCAACAGTTTGGGGCAAACTGCTGATGGCTGAAGTCTCAGCCAAGGTAATCTCTGACAATTGAAGAGAAGTTGCCCAGATTTTAAGACTGGACTATGAGTAGTGCTTGCTACTTAAGAGATCCACCTGAGGGTTCCATCTGGAAAACTCACTGCCAGATGTGCTGTTCCTTATAATAACAATAAAATAATAATAATAATACATTTTACTTCAAGGTGCCTTTCTAAACAGCCAATGACACCATACAGATAATAAAATCATAAAACCAACAAAAACATGCATGTACACATACACATATACATAGATCTACAGTATATCTATGGAACTGAAAATACAGCAATAAGGATACAGCCTAAGGTCATGTAGTGTAAGCTAATCTAAATAGATAAATCTTTAGACGAGATGTGAAAATAGGTGGGGAATCTGTGTCCCGAATGTTTTGTGGTATTTAGTTCCAGAGACGTGGAGCACTAAATGCCCTGGAACTCATGGTGATCAGGCGTGCAGGGTGGGTGATGAGAAGACCAGATGTAGAGGGACCTAAGGGTGCGATGAGGTGTATAAACATGTATGAGGTCAGAGAGATATAATGGAGCAAGTCTATGAAGTGCTATGAAGGTAAGTAGAAGAATTTTTAGCAAAAGCCAATGAAGCTGTTTAAGAGATGGGGTAATGTGTTGCATGGCAGAGGTCTGAGGTATAATACGGGCAGCTGAATTCTGAACAAGCCTGAGTTTATGGAGAAGCTTATGTGGGAGACCAAAAAGAACAGAATTCCAATTACAATCATCAATGCGGAAAGTGACCAATGCATGAGTAAGTATGATGGTGCTATTTAGTGTGAGGGAAGGTCGCAGGCGTGCAATGCTATGGAGATGAAAAAAAGACTACTGTGTTTGTGATTATATGGCTAGTTTGTCGAGTGTCTCATAGTTTGGATGTCCCTATTCAAGATTCATCCATCATTCCACATTTTTCATTCTTCCCTTTTAACAAGAAAAGTCATTCTTCTTTTTCCTCCTCCAGGTAAAACATTATGACCATCAAGACTTTAGCAGATGAATTTAAAGAAATAGAAAAGAAAAAAGTGGAGAAATCTAAAAGAGAAAAGAGATAACCAGTGAGCAGCTAAAGAAAGGACAGTTCCAGAACATGTGGAAGAAGATTCCCAAAGTGTTAAATGGCCAAAGTGCACAGAGCATGTCGGACTCCAGTAAAACGTAATCTAGGAGAAAAGCAACTTCTGTGAACAGAAGCTTCAAGTTTTTAAAAATAGTATGCCAGCACAAAGATGATGGAAGATCAGAATCCAATTTATGCATTATAGGGACAGTGATCTTACCAGTCATGTAGGGACTTGAATAGAAGAAACAGCCTGAATGGAAGAAGCTGAAAGAGGCAGTGAAATTAGAGGGGATGGGTTGGTAAGGGAGCAGAAAAACAAATTCTGTGCATCCTGAGAGTGGATCTGAGTGTCAGATAAAAGAGAAAGTAGAAAGACAGAATCAAAAATTTAGAACAAAGACACTGGAACGTGAGGAAAGCTAATTTATCTTATCAGTTGCCCAGCATGTATATTCCAAAGGAAACGGTGAAATGATGAAAGAAACAATGAAATGAAAAAAAAAACACTATGATGAAGTGCCAACATGCAACTGACCACTGTTTTGTTTAACATTTTCCTCCAAGTCACCACCATTTTGTGCATTGTTTTTAAGGGTGCTGCCATTTCATTGTTGGCAACAGCTGTTTCTAGTGAGAAAAAACAACACAACACAGCATAACGGTTTGGGGTTTTTGCCCCATATACTGCAGCAAAAAAAGTGTAATGTCTCCATGTATTTTGTTACAAGGTCAACATAAGACATATTATGAAGGGAAGAGGAACAATTTATACAGGGGGACTGTAACGATGCGGGTTCTGCTCCATGCTCCCATTGGCTGTTCGGAAGCCCTTGAACCCAACACCGTCGATAATGTCACCGAGATGAGCTAGAAAGTGGAGGCAACAACATAGCAAGAATATGTGCTATATAAATAAATGTTGTTGTTGTTGTTGTTGTTGTTCAAAAAGGTGCAAAGTGCTTTTATTTAAAAATCCAACAAAAACAGTGTTCAATAAAGTGCAGTCATTCAAGGTTCCATAAATAAATAATCCATTAAAAGAAAAACGTGGAGGTAAAAACAATCCTTTTAAAACCAGAGGTTAAAATGTTCCTACAGAAGCAGTCTTTTAAAAACCAATAACAAGCTCAGTGCTTCTTTTCTATTAGTGTCTCACCTACTTCTCCCACTTGGGCTTTGCAGCCGGCGAGACACTCTCTGCAGCTGCCCTTTTCTACATCACATCCACACGGGTCTGGAGACCTCCCGATCCCTGGCTTCGGGATGGCACTCATCCCAGTCCCGAGACTTGGTTCATATCCAACGGCCAGAAAGCTCACGTTGGGTAAGCCACCACCAAGCCAACCGACTCCCGCTGCCTTTCCGGCCTTCCGCGGCCAGTCGCCTTTCCCTGGTCACTTTCGCTACCTGATCGCTCAGCGGGAGCGACTTCCAACTCCAACTCCTGGGTGTAGGCCTAACACCCAGGCTTCCTCGCAGCTGCCCGCGAGCGCTCGTTCACTCGCTTGCCCACACGCTCCGTGTGTGTCTCTCTCTCTCTCTTGCACCGACTTGTTCCCTCGCTCCCTGTAACCTCCGTCTCCTCTTTTCCTTTTTCTCGTTCTTTTTCCTTCCCTCTTCGAACCGACTTGTGCTTCTTTTATAGAGCAAGGGGCCATAGCAGCTACAGCACATTAGCCATGGGAACAATCACGGATGTGGGCAGTCCCTCACCTGTGCACTCGGTGAGAAAAGCCCACAGCGCAGATCGCCATGTGGCTTGCTATGGCCACCACGCCCACTCACTAAGCCGCCGCTAGTGCGGTGATTATTTATTTAAAAAAACGGCCTTTGCTTAGCAAGCTGTGGACCCATAACACTGCAGGGACCGGAAATTAGAAGGTGGAATGCTGGGAAAATCGTGATGCAGGATGGGTGATTGACGTCATCATAGGGGAACTGGAGGGTAGAAGGGAACCCGGAAGTATGGAGGCTTTTTGGCTTGTCCGGGTGTTGTTACGGTGGCGATTCCTCATTCTGGCTGAGAAAACAAGAAAATAAAGGTTAGTGCGCCGCCTTTGCCCAATGGCACGACCTGTTGCGATGCGGCCCGGGTCCTTAAACTGCTCCCCATGCGCTTGAGCATGACATGACCCCCCCCTCCAGCCCCGACCCACCAGGTTGGACGGCCCAAACCGAGAGGTTGTGAGCCCGTTAGAGGGCATCCGCGTTCGCCTGAAGGTTACCCTGACAATAAGTGACGGTGAACTTATACGGCTGCAAGTCCAAAAACCACCTGGTAACCCGAAGATTCGAATCCCTGTGGAGGGCCATCCACTGGAGGGAGGCATGGTCCGTCACCAAGGTGAGCTCCCGGCCCAGCAGGTAGCACCGCAGGTGAGTTACCGCCCAGGTAACAGTTTCCGGCTCAGGTAAATCACAGGGTGTTCGACACCATCGATACTTTGGCTCAACACGGCACCGAGGCCAGTGTCCGAAGCATAGGTCTGGAGGAGAAAAGGAAGTGAAAAGTTAGATGTTCTCAAAATAGGTGACAATGTGAGGGCCGTTTTTAAGTCACTGAATGCTTGTTCCGTTACTTCCGTTATTCCACACCACATGCAAAGGGGCCTTCTTTTTTGTCAAGTCTATCAAGGGTGCTGCCCTCTCCGAGAAACGAGGTACAAACCGGCGGTAGTAACTCGCTAACCCCAAGAAAGCCTGCACCTGTTTCTTGAGCATCGGATGGGTCCATTCTAGGATGTCCTTTATTTTTGAACACTGCGGTTTCACCATCCCCCTCCTACCAGGTAGCCCAAATATCTGGCCTCGTTCAACCCAAAGAAGCATTTCTGGGGATTGATACGCAGGCCGGCTTTCACTAGCGTCAGGTGGACAGCGTAAACCTGCAACACATGCTCCTCCCAGGTGCCAGAAAAGATGACAACGTCATCGAAATAGGCGGCACAATAGGACTGGTGGGACCGTAGCACTCTGTCTACCAGACGCTGGAAAGTCGCTGGTGCCCCGTGCAGCCCAAATGGGAGGACCTTGTATTGCCGGTGTCCACTAGGGGTACTGAAGGTGGTTTTTTCTTTAGCGAATGCCATTAAAGGAATTTGCCAGTACCCTTTGGTCATGTCAAGAGTAGTCAAATACCAGGCCGTTCCCAACCTCTCAAGGAGCTTGTCAAACTTGGAGACCCGATTAAGACGTCGGAAGTCGTTGCAAAATCTCCAAGAGCCGTCTGGCTTTGACACTAGAAAAATGGGACTGGACCACGGGCTGTGGCTTTCCTCGATAATGCCCATGTCCAACATCCGTTGGACCTCCAACTCCATCTCAGCCCGTTTTTCCTCTGGGAGGCGGTAGGGTCATTCCCTGACAACCACCCCCTGGTCTGTCACAATATCATGCTGAATCAGCGAGGTTCAGCCTGGTGCTTCACTGACCACCTCCAGGACAGATAGGATTGCTCCTTTGAGCTCCTGTCGTTGGTGGGACGTCAAATTGTGGGCGAGGTTAAGCGTGACTTTTTCGGAGAAAAGGGAGAGGGTGGGCTCGGAAAGAGGTTGTTCCTACCAATTCCCGTGTGATATTTTTTGTGTTAGCAGCTCGCAGGGAAACTGCTTCTGGGTATCGTGTTGCGTAATCCACCGTGACCAATATGTATTTATGGCCTCGGGCCAAAGCCTCTAGTGGTCCTATGAGATCGACTCCGATCCTCTCAAAGGGAATGTCAATAAGGGAAATCGGGACTAGAAGAGCAAGGTCCCTCCAGGGAATCTAGCGTAACTGACAGACTGGGCAAAACTGACAGAAACGGCAGACCTCCTCGTTGGTCCCGGGCCAATAAAACTGGAGTTTTATCCTCTCCAGCCTCTTTTCGGCCCTGAGGTGGGCGCCTAAGAGGTGGGCATGTGCTAGGTTGCAAACCTCCCGCCGGTAGGTTCGCGGCACTAACAGCAACTTCCGCACCTCGCCTTCATGTTCCGCAACTCGGTACAACAAATGATTTTCTAGGACAAAGTAGGGTCCTGGTGGTGTGGAATCTAGTGACGCTAGGTCGTCTATGGATACAATAGCATTCCGGGCAAACCTCAGGGAATTGTCATTCCACTGCTTCCTTTTAAATGACACCGGCATTGAGCGAAATTGAAAGTCTATGCCAGCTAATACATCAGGTGCACGGTCTGGAGCAGCGCCCGCCGACCTCAGAACCCCACCCGGCTGTACTTCCGGGTTGGAGTCTGTCGCCGAAGGGCGTCCTCCTGGGCCACCTACTGCATCAATGGTTGCCGATGAGCACGGCGTGGGAGCAGTTTGGAGCGTCCCCTGACAGTCCATAATCAGACCCAGCTTCTGTACAGGAGTGATGATAGTTTTACTGCATTTATTTTTGGACCAGTCTTGTCCCAATATAACCGGATAGGGGGGCTCGGGAAACACCTCAACCAATAGCTGTTTCAGAGTCCCTTTCCAGGTTATAAAACACCTCACGGACCTGTATGACCTGGTCTCTCCATGTACGCATGTTACGCTCATCCGCTTTGTGAGCCACTGTTGCGGTAAAACATAACGGTGAACAACAATGGTAATATTGCTCCCGGAATCAAATAAAGCCACAACCGAATGCCCATTCACCAACACCACTCCTGTATTAGTGACCGCCAGAGGGTTTGACAGCGCACAGTACCTCTCTCCTCTCGCGTAGCTGCAGTCCATAGGCTCTGCGTTGAGGGGACAGGTGGGAAGGATGTGTCCCACCTCGCCACACTTGAAACAGCGTGGCGGGGTGAGCACCCGGTCTCGTGACTTCGCTGGTGGCTCCGTAGCGACAACACGACGGGGGAGCTCCGGGGTGGCAGCCCATCCCTGTCGGGCCCCACAAGCAGGCTTCTCAGACGCCCCGATTTGGTTCACCGCCATTTGTCGCTCTAAGACCTCCAGGAGCCCATTCATATCCCGGAAGGGATGTCTCCGTACCTGCTGGGTGAGGTAATCTGGCATAGCGTAAACTAACGCCTCACAGGCTACCTGCTCGACCATCTGGCGGGCTTGATTGACATCTGGCCGAAGCCAACGCCCGAGTTTTCCCCAGAACTCGAATGCCTGGGCCCTAGGTGGGAGCTCCGGGTTGAACCTCCAGTGTCGCCATACCCTCGCCTGCTGGCCGGAGGGAGAGCTGAGATGGACGCCCACTCCGCCCGTGGCCACTGATTCCTCGTCGCCGTCCTCTCAAAGATGGTCAGGTATGCTTGCAGATCGTCGGTTTCTGTAAGGGGAATGATCGGGGTGGTGGAGGCCGTGCGGGTTCCGGCCTCGCTGCTTCTGCGGCCGCCAGCCATCTCTTTGTCTGTGCAAGCTCTACCTTGGAGGCGGCCTGGTTCACCTTAACTGCCTGGAGCTCGTTCGCCAGAGTGTTCAACACAGCATGCAAGTCCTGCCCTTCAGACATCTTCAGGCTTTATCCTGCTGACTACGCCAATATGTGAAGAAACAACACAACACAGCATTAAGGTTTGGGGTTTTAGCCCCGTATACTGCAACAAAAAAAGAGTAACGTCTCCACGTATTTTGTTACAAGGTCAACATAAGACCAATTATGAAGGGAAGAAGGACAATTTATACAGGGGGACCAGAAATTAGAAGGTGGAATGCTGGGAAAATCGTGATGCAGGATGGGTGATTGATGTCATCATAGGGGAACTGGAGGGTAGAAGGGAACCTGGAAGTATGGCGACTTTCTGGCTTGTCAAGGAGTTGAAACGGCGGCAATTCCTCGTTCTGGCTGAGAAAACAAGAAAAGAAAGGTTAGTGCGCCGCCGTTGTCCCTTGGCACTACGTGTTGCGATGCAGCCCGGGTCCTTAAACTGCTCCCCATGCGCTCGTGCGTGACACTAGTCATGTGGTTCACGATCATTGATTTCATCAGACTGCCCTTATAAAGACACTGGTGACACTCACACAGACTAATGACCAAGCTTTTAAATAAGTTTGAAAAAACACAGAAACTTCGCTCACAGTTATACAGAAATGTTTTCAAACAGGTTTAGAAATTTTGATTTTAATTTCTGTTCAGCATTTTTAGCTTTTCACAACTTATTTTTCTTACTGATTATTTTGGCATTAGATCTTTACTTTGTGCTTGACTTTAGGTTTTTACCAATTGGCTTCTCTCATTTTGTGGTCATTAAATACTCATGATTTTGCATTTGTGTACACAGTTTTATATCGTATCCATAACACATTGCACTTGAAACTTAAACTTGAAGGGTAGAAGTGCTTTATTAGAAACCCAGGAAATAAGTCTGCTTTTTTATGTTACCTAAAATTTGTTCATGCAAAAGAACACAGTGTGCTAGATAAGAGAATGTAAGATAAAAGTATATTATCTAAACAGGGATAGGTGTTGGCACCCTGTGAGCCTGAAATTCATTAAGGGGGTCTGAGAATGTTATATTATTCTATAGTCTACAGTTAAGATGTACAAATGAAAAAAGAGCCCAAGCGCTGGGGCTGAGAGAAAACTCTGCTGTCATGTTGTTTTCTCTGTGTGCTGTCAACACACAATTGCACGTGTGTCACTGTTACCATAATGTTTTACAATGGTCACCTACTCTGGCCTTCTCTTAGTAGTACATGCTCAGCCATCTCGACCAAACTGCTGGGTATGATTACATTGTCATTTGTAGATCTGTGTGGATAGTGAGCAAAGTCTGAGCACATATCACAATGCTGTCTGGATACATGTAGAACAATTAGACATCTAAGCCAACAGCGATGTTATCAATGTTGGCATGTGTAGGCAAGTGATTGCCAGCTTATGAATGAGAAGATTAAGTTTACTGGACATAGAAACGGGATTTTAAATGCTAGGAAACAAAAACTCAGGTTCCCTATATGGTAATGCATCTTCCATTCCGATGGTCAAGATCAAGTAAGACACTACCTACAGAAAATGTGATGAGTCTATTGACCATTTGTAATACTTATTTCACCTTTATACAAAAACCGCACAGGTGAAAAATACATATACAATGAATTCACAAATGAATTTTCCACACATTTAAAAATGGGAGGATATAAAAATGTCTTTAGTTAACCTATGAATTTCAACAATACTAGTCTGCAGTATCATTCACTTTGGCATCTGTAATAGTCTGAGGTAAACATTGCCACATGCCTTTCTATCAGTAACTGAATTCTTTTTCGTGGACCTTCATCCCACACAGTGTGTCAGCTGGCAGCTTTTGTGGATAAAAATCAGGAATAGTTTTGATGCTATTTGTCATTTTCCATTCCATAGATATTGAGATATGGAGGATAAAATAATATGCAGGCCTTATGAAGACTTATTTTTTAAAACCTTCAATGTTTTACATTGTAAACGTTTATTTCTCTTAGAAAACATAAACAAATAAATCTAAACTTTGCCTGTAGGCATGCTAATCCAACAATATTATTAGCAAAGATGCTGCTAATAATATTTATAATAGGAACTTTTTGATTGTACTTGATAATTTAAAATAAAATGTTCAGTGTAGCCACTTGAAGCTGCAGTAGACTTTTATTGTGTCCATCAGTCATACTAATTGTCAGACTAATACCAAAGTAGAAAGTATATACCAAAGTATGGCTCAGGCAAACCTTGCTAAATACCAATCTCTTCTTGCATCCTTTTCTTCTGCCACCCTCAAAGCTAAGGTAAGATTCTATTAAACCAGAATTATCAGTACCACCGACACACACTTTTTGTGCTCCCCTTTCACCGTCCTTCTTAACTCTCCCCCAGCCTCCTTGTCTGCTGATAACTTTGCCATCTTTTTCAGGATAGGTTGGCTGCTATCAGCAGTCAGTTTTCACCCTCACTGCCATCCATTATGTCTCCTCCCAAGCATCAACCAACATTCTCCACATTCTCGCCACACTGCCATTGATGTTTCTGACCTCCTCTCCAATCACCCCACTACCTGTCCACTTGACCCTATCCCATCACATCTTCTTCGGGTCCCCCTCACTTGTTTCTGCAATTACACACATCCTTAATGCCTCACTGAGCTCAGGCACATTTTCTACCATCTTCAAACAGGCTCTGATAACCCCACTTCTCAAAAAAAGCAACACTTGATCCATCCCAAGTTAACAATTACAGGCCAGTCTCTCTCCTTTCTTTTCAAAACACTTGAATGTGCTGTTTCTAACCAGGTTTCCTCCTTCCTGGCACAGAATTGATTGCTCGATATCAATCATTCTGGCTTCAAGAGGAACCTCTAGACTGTGACGTCTGTACTGACTGTGGTTGAGAAGCTGTGATTTGCTAGAGCTACCAACATGTTATTGGTCCTTATCCTTTTAGATCTCTCCTCTGCCTTTGATATGGTCAAACACAACATCCTTCTTGCCACCCTCTCTGACTTTGGCATCACTGGGACTGCTCTTTGAGTTTGAGTTCTACATCTCAGGCAGATCCTAGAGTATGTCTTGGCAAGGTGAGTTGTCATGGATGCATCAGACATAAACAGGGGTGCCCCAAGGATCGGTGCTGGGTCCTCTACTTTTCTCTCTGTACACCACCTCACTGGGCTCCATCATCCAATCCCATGAGTTCTCTTATCAGTGCTATGCATATGATACACAGCTGTACCTGTTCCCTGCTGAGAACAACATGATATCAGCTAGAGTCTCTGCATGTTTTACTGATATATCAACCTGGGTGAAGGACCACCATCTACAGCTCAACTTGGCAAAAGCCAAACTTCTTGTGATCCCAACCAGTCTTTCAACTCCCCATCTCTGTACAACTTGGCTCACTGTCACTAACACCAGCTAAATCAGTATGCAACCTTCATGCAGGTTCGTACTATACAACATGTGCAAGATCAGATCTCATCTGATGGAATATGTAGCACAACTTCTGGTCTAGGCTTTGGTTTTGTCATGTCTGGACTGCTGCAACTCACTTCTGGCAGGAGTACCAGCATGTGTTATGAAGCTGCTGCAGATGATCCAGAATAACCAGCTGAGATGAGCACATGTCACTCCTCTCTTCAATTCACTACATTGGCTCCCTGTAGCAGCACGCATTAAGATCAAATCCCTGATGCTTGTTGACAGAGCAGTCAATGGGTCAGCACCTGCATATGTGGAGACACTGGTGAGGTGCTATGCTCCTTCTTGCCCACTCAGGTCTGCCAAGGAACAGTGTCTGCGAAATGTCAAGTCTCAATCCAGATTCTTTTCCTGTGTAGTTCCTAGTTGGTGGAATGAGCTGCCCACTGCCATCCAAACTGCTGACTTGCTCAATGTATTTAAGAAGCAATTGAAAGTCAATCTGTTCTGTGAATATCTGTTGAATTAAAAAAAAATGTTTGATTTGTTGTTACATTAAGTTTGATTGTTTTAGCAATTGTTAATCTACGTTTGCAAATGTATTAGTTATTACATCTTTTCAGTTGTGGCAATCATCTTTTGTTACCTATACTACACTTGCTGAACAAACAGGCCCTAGCCTAATGTTACTCGATTATGTTTACCTCTTTTTGAAAGTCGCTTTGGATAAAAGTGTCTGGTAAGCAAATAAATGTTAATTGAGCTTATGCTTCTACCATACGAAAACGATCGACAAATGGGAAATGTTACTGATACTGTTTTTAACATTTTTATTGTAAGTTTAATTAACAATAGCACATAATCATGATATAACAACTAATGATGAGCAGATACTGCGTAACAGAACGTAACACACTGAACTGATGAGAACACATCATTCAGTGAGACGCTTGTTCTTGCTTTTCACCTACGATTTTGGATAATCTTGGCGCAATTGGTGAAAGAGCAAGGCTCTTGCCGTCTTTGGGAACTAATCGACATCTTCGCGACATCGGCCGTTTAAAAAAAAAATAATAATCCCCTGAGTAGACGAAATTTACCCTGGGGGTTAATTTATCCCCGGTTGGGAACCTGTTGTGTAATGCAACTGTAACTGTAACTGCTCAGTTTCATTCGGCGACCTGGAAAACTCTACCTCCCACTGGCACAGTACTCTCATAATCTCACTCATCTGAGGACCAGACGACGCACCCGCGTCTTTAAGTGGAGGAGAAGGCGGGAGGACATATGTGAGAGCACGAGCGCGCACACACACACACACACACACACACACACTGCGCGCGTGAGAGGCGGATGGTCTTGCTGCCGCCCTCTGCGGGCTCTCATTGGCAGTTGCCGCAGACACAGCCCAACCTCTCTGTTTTTCTCATCTTGTCTTCTGCGGGCGGAGCTCGGCTCTTGCTTTCCAATGGAATTCAACGGTTGTCTAAAGCTCAGAGAAGCGTGTTGCAGAAAAAGAGAGTCTGTCTGAGGACAGATGTGCGCGGCCCTTCTGCAAAGCAACCCGGAGCAGCAACGCAACCCGCAGCCGAAGGAGCTGAACCAGCTTTAACATGTGGCAGCCCGCCAGCGAGCGATTGCAGGTAGGACCCGGGGCTTCCCGTCTCTTTCCAGGTGTACTAGAGGCACGCCACTGTATAATAACTGCGAGAGACAGCACGGAGATGCGCTTTGGCGGTTTGTTCTTGTGCATTTCTAGCTTTTGCTGTTGCCATCGCGAATGCATTCAGTTACTTCGGTCTGGGTAAATGCAAACATCACATAGGCACTAGAAGGCGGTATTGATTAAGATCACTTTTGTCCTCTGTTGGCCATGCAAACAGAATGTAATAAAGGCCGTTTTTCAGGCTTATAACATGCATCCTACCTGGTACGTGCGCAGTATGCTGTCTTAAATATGAGTACGTGGAGTAAATCTATAGATGCATGAAAAAATATCCATTGCACTCCTGATTGATGTATAACGTACTTTAAAACTAGACATTGATGTGAACAATTTAAATAGCATACTTTAAAGCTAAACGTAAGAGTGGTAATACTCATGACTGTGTATAAAATGTTTGTTAGAGGACCACATAGTCTGTGTGCATGTGTGTGTGTGTATATATATATATATATATATATGTATAGACATTACATATTGTACACGTATACACTGTATGAGAGCAAATGAAGATTGAGGCTTGTCAGTCTAGATATCCGTTTGTGTGTCTTATGATATTGATACACCATATTTAAGGTACTAACTCATCACCAGTATGTTGACCGCACACTGCATGTACAGTATATAAACAGTGTACATACCATGCATGTATATGCTTTCTTTTACTAGATTGAATCGAGAGCATTTTTCTATATTCAATATATTTATTAAATATACAGTTAAACTATGCCTGCTGTGGAGCTGCTGCTAGTCTTGTCCTCATGTTGCTTTGCTGTGTCAGCTATAGATTTTTTGCTTTATGTAATGTCTCAATGTTCTCCTTGTGTTTTCGTTTGGTTTCCTGCTGTGCCAGTGGGTATTTATGGATGGATGTGTGTGCCCATCGTTGATGAACACATAGGGAAGGATTTTGCTTTCCATTCATTGCTGCCAATGTTGTAATAGCACACTGTGATCACAGGCAATCTCTGAAATTGGTTGAGTGTATGTCTGTGTGTGTGTGTGTGTGTGTGTGTGTATATGACTGAGAGATTGTGTATTTACACTATATTCATAGTGCTGCTAATAAAATTTTCTCTCTCATTTTTAAAAGTGAATATGTATCAGTAAGATATATTAATTTTCATATATAGTGCCCTGATATAGTGTTCAGCTAAAAAAAAGTTAAATTAATATTAAGAAAACAAAATTAAATTAAAAAGTACTATTTTAATGTAATACTCCAACATAGAGCATTTACATGTGCATAGTAAACAGTGATATCCAGATATGTTCAGGGTGTATACATGTAATATGTACAGTATTTGTGGTGTATCTATTGTATACAGTAGATATGCGTTTGTGCGTGTGCGTGTTGCATAATAAATGCCTATAACGTTTTCAATTAAGCTAGTTCAGGCTAGTTCAGCGTGTTGTGTGAAACTTTCTGCCACATCTGTTTACAAGATGTTAGGCTTTTCATTACAGTTCTCTCCTTGTGTGATGCATTCCATTTTGTTTCATTTTAAGCACTTCTATACTAAGTATAAAAGTTTTGTTACTAAAAATACAGTTTTGTTACTTTTGTAGGGAAACAATTTTTCTGACATTTATTAAGATCTCAGAAGTCCTTGGGTATCCATGCCTTAATACTGGCTATTCAGACCTTATCCCTAAATGCTGTCCAGATGGTGGGCTAAATATTGCCAAATGAACTTGCACAATCTTACTGACAACTCTTGGCAGAATTGAAAGTCTGAATGTTGAAGTAAACTAGATAGCTACCATCAGTTAATAATTGGGCCATGACACTGTCAATGTTTCAGGGCAGAAATAAGTATGCCTTGACAGTAACATATGTTTCTGTCCAAGATATGATTGAAAACTCTAATGCAGGTTAAAGAAATACTCCACTCAAAAATGATAAATTTTAAAATTTTACTTACCTTTTGTTATTTGTAGTAAAAAAATGTTTATTTCATGTTTTTATTGAGAAAGGAGATAACAGAGTTCCTGATACAATAGTCATCAATGGGGTTTTATGCGGAACAAACGGCAAACAATTTCAGAATGTTCATGAAAAAAAATCTGAATTTATTTATGTCACATAATCCATATGTCAGGTATCCAGTCATAGGCTCACAACATCTCAAACACATGTATTTTTGAGTTAAATACTGTTAAGTGAACCACTTTTGGAAAATCCTCTCGTGAATGACTAGGAAGTGCTTCAGACGGGATCGATCATTTGAATGAATTCTTGACCTCGGTTCTCATTTGTAGGTCTTTAAGCCACAGTGCTGTATTTTGAAACTAATTTGACGTTCTGTTTGTTGAAGCTCCTTGGTTATACACAAATATGAAGCATACTTTACATTTGATAATGTTTTCACTCACTTTTCCTTCCTAATTGTTAACCCCTCTCAGACCTTGCTCTACACTGTTGATATGATGTGAGGTGCCCTGGTAGCCAATGAATAGCTATTAGTGAGGAGGACTCCTGACCAGCGAATAGGGGAGGAGGTGAGACTTCATTTCACCAGATCATTCTTGTTTGATTGTGCTACCCAACTGTAAATGATAGGGTTTTTTGGAAGTGGTTTATTTAACAATTTTTTTTAGCAAAAATACACGTGTTTGGGATGTTGTGAGAACGCAGCTGGATATCTGGCATATTGATTATGTCAAATGAGTAAACATTGACTTTTGAAATTACTCTCCCAGACACCCACATTGGCAGTGCCAAGGTCAGCGTTTCAAATCCAGGATGCTGACCTTTAAGTTCATTGTTTATCGCTGTGCAACCACGCTGCTCCAGATTTTAGTGTCCTGTACTCTTTTTAACAAAAGTACTTGGCAGAAGAGGTGAGCTGCGACACAACCATTTATGTCATACAATAGTTGTTGTAGCAATAATTTTATGCTCTATTAGGGCTGTCAACATTAATTCATTAACACATTTGATTAATTTTCAAAGATATTTACCTTTTTCTTAATCACATTAATCAATACCTCTTGCTATGTAAGCCAGTGGTGTTCGAGCTGAAAGATGCAGCTTTAGCAATGTTGGCATTATTAAAAACATCAATTCCGACTTTAAAGATTGTCTTTAAATTGCCTGGTTTTGAAATAAACATACAGGTAACTGGAGATGTTTTTCAGTTACTGCATAAAAGTAATCATATACTGATGTAGTTATACATGAGAACAGCATAGTACACAAACAGCTGTCAGGTGATACGTGAGGGAACAAAAGAAAAGCTTAAAGACTGGTACGTAAAAGAGCACATATTGTAGTAGCTGAGCATGAATCTTATTTATGGGCTAGATCTTATGGTGTTCCCGCTTCCATCTTTCCGTACTTAAGTCTTTCAAAGCTAACATTGGCCCCATGGTCAAGGCTCCCTTTCGTTTCCACAACTCACACAAAGACCAATGGATTTTTGTGAAAGTGAGTGTCAGGTGAGTTCTGTCTTTCTCAAACTCTCCACTCGCTACCCTCCTACACAGGCAGGCTGCAAAAAGTTTGTGCTTCTTTCACTTTCTTTTTCTCTAGCAGGGCTGGTCTGCAGTATTATAAGATTTTTAATTTTAGTGGTTGTGCGGACAACAATACAAATTTCTATACCGGATTGGTGGAGCCCCGGGTTAACAACGACCGCCACCAGTACTGTTAGCTAACAGGGTGCTAGCGGAAATTGGGCTACTGTTGGCCGAAGAAGGAGAAGGAGAAGAAGAGGGGGGAGACGTGTCCGGAGTCAGCAGGAGAGGAGGAAAGTAAAGAGAGTGGAACTGAGGGTAGGAACTTTGAATGTTGGCAGTATGACTGGTAAGGGGAGAAAGTTAGCAGATATGATGGAGAGAAGGAAGGTTGATATATTGTGTGTGCAAGAGACTAAATGGAAGGGGAGTAAGGCCAGGTGGATTGGAGGTGGATTCAAATTGTTCTATCATGATTTGAATAGGAAGTGAAATGGGGTAGGAGTTCTTCTGAAGGAACAGTATGTCAAGAGTGTTTTGGAGGTGAAAAGAGTGTCAGGCAGAGTAATGATTATGAAGCTGGAAATTGGAGGTGTGATGATGAATGTTGTTAGTGCATATGCACCGCAAATTGGGTGTGCGATGGGTGAGAAAGAAGATTTTTGGAGTGAGTTGGTTGAAGTGATGAACAGTGTACCCAAGGGACAGAAAGTGGTGATTGGAGCGGATTTCAATGGGCATGTTGGTGAAGGGAACAGTGGAGATGAGGAGGTGATGGGTAGGTATGGTGTCAAGGAGAGGAATGAAGAAGGTCAGAGGATAGTGGATTTTGCCAAAAGGATGGACATGACTGTGGTGAATACGTATTTTAAGAAGAGGGAGGAACATAGGGTTACGTACAAGAGTGGAGGAAGATGCACACAGGTAGATCATCAGCAAGAAGGGTGCTTGGCGTGACATCTGGAAAGAGGAAGGAGGAAAAGGAAACCTGGCGGTGGAATGAGGAAATACAGGAGAGTATACAGAGGAAGAGGAATTGCAAAGAAGAAGTGGGAAAGTCAGAGAGATGCAGAAAGTAGACAAGAGTATAAAGGAGATAAGGTGCAAGGTGAAGAGAGAGGTGGCGAAGGCTAAAGAAAAGGCGTATGATGAGTTGTATGAGAGGTTGGACACTAAGGAGAGAGAAAAGGACCTGATTTTCTAGACAGAGGGACCAAGCTGGGAAAGAAGTGCAGCAGGTTAGGGTGATAAAGGATAAAGATGGAAACATACTCACAAGCGAGGAGAGTGTGTTGAGCAGATGGAAAGAGTACTTTGAGAGGCTGATGAATGAAGAGAATGAGAGAGAGAAGAGGTTGGATGATGTGGAGATAGTGAATCAGGAAGTGCGAAGGATTAGCAAGGAAGAAGTAAGGACAGCTTTGAAGAGGATGAAAAATGGAAAGGCCATTGGTCCAGATGACATACCTATGGAAGCATGGAGGTGTTTAGGAGAGATGGCAGTGGAGTTTTTAACCAGATTGTATAATGGAATCTTGGAAAAAGAGAGGATGCCTGAGGAGTGGAGAAGAAGTGTACTGGTGCCGATATTTAAGAATAAGGGGGATGTGTAGGACTGCAGTAACTACAAGGGAATAAAATTGATGAGCCACAGCATAAAGTTATGGTAAAGAGTAGTGGAAGCTAGGTTAAGAAGTGAGGTGATGATTAATGAGCAGCAGTATGATTTCATGCCAAGAAAGAGCACCACAGATGCAATGTTTGCTCTGAGAATGTTGATGAAGAAGTTTAGAGAAGGCCAGAAGGAGTTGCATTGCGTCTTTGTGGACTCTGGAGAAAGCATATGACAGGGTGCCTCGAGATGAGCTGTGGTATTGTATGAGGAAGTCGAGAGTGGCAGAGAAGTATGTAAGAGTTGTACGGGATATGTACGAGGGAAGTGTGTCAGTGCTGAGGTCTGCGGTAGGAGTGACGGATACATTCAATGTGGATGTGGGATTACATCAGGGATCAGCTCTGAGCCCTTTCTTATTTGCAATGGTGATGGACAGGTTGACAGACGAGATTAGACAGGAGTCCCTGTGGACTATGATGTTTGCTGATGACATTGTGATCTGTAGCGATAGTAGTGAGCAGGTTGAGGAGACCCTGGAGAGGTGGAGATATGCTCTAGAGAGGAGAGGAATGAAGGTCAGTAGGAACAAGACAGAATACATGTGTTTAAATGAAAGGGATGTCAGTGGAATGGTGAGGATGCAGGGAGTAGAGTTGGTGAAGGTGGAAGAGTTTAAATACTTGGGATCAACAGTACAGAGTAATGGGGATTGTGGAAGAGAGGTGAAGAAGAGAGCACAGGCAGGGTGGAATGGGTGGAGAAGAGTGTTAGGAGTAATTTGTCACAGACTGGTATAAGCAGGAGAGTAAGGGAAGGTCTACAGGACGGTAGTGAGACCAGCTATGTTATATGGGTTAGAGACGGTGACACTGACCAGAAAGCAGGAGACAGAGCTGGAGGTGGCAGAGTTAAAGATGCTAAGATTTGTACTGGGTGTGACAAGGATGGATGGGATTAGAAATGAGTACATTAGAGGGTCAGCTCAAGTTGGACGGTTGGGAGACAAAGTCAGAGAGGCGAGATTGCGTTGGTTTGGACATGTGCAGAGGAGATATGCTGGGTATATTGGGAGAAGGATGCTAAGGATAGAGCTGTCAGGGAAGAGGAAAAGAAGAAGGCCTAAGCAAAGGTTTATGGATGTGGTGAGAGAGGACATGCAGGTGATGGGTGTAACAGAACAAGATGCAGAGGACAGAAAGATATGGAAGAAGATGATCCGCTGTG
>JANRMT010062854.1:102417714-102464862 GCA_026402145.1 Polypterus bichir lapradei | reverse complement strand
CACACAAATAGCACGTATAAGAACACATACAATACAAAGCATTTAACATACTACTTTAGTTACAATGGGATTTGAGAAAGTAGTAAATTAAATGATTTTAAGATGAAGTTTATGACGTTCTACTTTAAAGTTTCTCCAACACTCTATGTCACTCGATCAACTTCCTTTTGTTGTTTATACCACTGTTTAAACCAACAAATAGTATGTTTTTCCTTGCAGCCACTTTGTATTTGGTGGAATTCTTCTATCACCTATCCCCAAATGATTTTGCCATTGTCTTTTCACATAATACTGAAGTTAAGGGCTATTTATATTGATTTGCATATTCAAACAGGAGTAATTCTGGGAGGAGACGGGGTGGAATGACAGAAGCGTGCACGTGCGTTACTTTTCACGCTGACCGGGATTTATGGAGTGGAAGAACGTGGAAGTTGGCATATGCACAGATTTATGCATCTGGATTTTTTTGTGCTCATGCACATATCCGCTTTTGTCCGTACGCCAAGTTTTAGCGTGAATTCTGTGCATGCAGTTATGTGCCGAATAAAAAGCCCAGGAAGCCAGCAGTATCGTGCCCTTATTTCAAAGAAACACAGAGTCCTAGTTCAGGAACTACAGGTATGAAGAAAATTGTGGGGTTGGATGGGGACCATTTGGAGCCTGCCTCAGTAGCATTGGCAGCAAACTAAAAACCAGTCCTAGACTGTGCAGTAGTCTGTCCCAGGGTCCACTCATTTACAAACCAAATCTTCATTCAGACAAGGCAGATTTAGAGGTTTGAGATAGCCTAACAAACATGTCTTTGGGATGTGAGAAGAAAATCCATACAGACACAAGCAGAATATGCAGACTTCACAGAGACATCGAGTAGGCACAGGATTCAAATCCAGGAAACTAGATAAATGACACAGCAGAACCAACCTGTCAACATACTGCCGTACATCATCTATTGCAATACATTATAAAATATAAACCTCTCATGCTTTTAATGCCACCACCTTTTAATGCATGCATAGGTGGAGAAATATAAGGGTATTTGATAAGAATTCAGCTTGTTGATGGGGATGATGTTTTTGAGATTAAAAATAAATAGTCTTTAACATGATAATTAAACTGTAAATTGTAATATTTGTTAGATATGTAAAATATTCAAATACAGTGGAAAATATGCTTGAATAACGCTATTATAATGTCAGTGTTTTAGTCTGAATTTGCTAACTAGGTGACTGTAATAAAGCAAACTTTTCTCTGTGTTATTTTCCTGATTCCGTCAAATGAAACAGACACATTAACACATTGTTTACGTCTAATGCAGATTTTTTTATTAAATTATTTATGGTTATGTTAATAAAGCAATCATGAAGAATGTTTCAGAGTTAATTTTCTTAGACAGGGTCTGTTTATTTTAATTCCTGTTTGCTATCTATAATAATTTATCCTTTTATTTTGCTTCATATATCTGTATTGCACAACAAAATACTAGTAAAAGTATCTTTATATATTTTGTATATTTACTGTATGAGAAATTTCTGAATTAAGTAATGGAAAAATGCTGACACATTTTTTGCCATTAAATAGAAAAATTAATTGAATAAAATAATAACTGTTTCCAACATAAACTGTCATTACACATCTTTCTGTTTTATATGATTTTTACTCTCTGATGTAACAAGTATGCCTATTCTTTCTTTTCTATTAACCACAGTAAATCTTCCAGATTAGTCAAGCCTCCAGCATCTTAATTTGCAGAATTCTATAGGAGATGCCTATTGATTTCTTTGCCTAGTTTGAACATTTGTAGAAGTCTATACAGGCACTACATTGTTGAGAATTTTCAAGATAGCTGTGAGACATGCACCCTGGGTGTGTTGCCTTGGTTACTGCTGCATCCATCTGCCCAAGAAACCCTGTTAGAATGGCACTGCGTTTTTCTTAGACCTCAATAGCTTTTATTTTAAATAGGGAATTGAAGTACACACATTCAAGGCTGCTTTTAACTAAACTAAAAAATTAGCAATTGCAGACAATACGTAAAGCGGGAGCAAGAAGCATTTTTAACAAGTTTAATTTTTATTTAACAGTAATTAACTGTTTCTAGAAAGACTTATTAACATCTTAAAATTGGATATTATCTGAAGCCTACATTTAACTTTTTTTCTATTCCAGAGAAATACGTAATATTCAGATTATTTATTTTCATCACTCCCACCCCACCCCCAGCCGTTTTTACCAATTCCCTTTTACCAGTTCCCTTGGGTGTTTCTGCCAAAACAAGCAAAATCAATGAAAGGAAAGCAGTCTGCAATTCAAATATAAAAATGTTTGACAAGAACCCTTTAGGTTTTTAGAAAACATTCTTATTTTTTCTGGTTTCTGGCTATTTCTTCTGGTTATTTGAATTATACAAAAAAAAGAAATTTATACCTAATTGATTTTTTATCTCCTTTCAAAATACATACTTATTGATATAGTTGTAACACTGGAACAGATTTAAACTAGTGTCAGAGATACACATAAATATATTTTTGCTGAATTGCTAGTATGTGTACGGAACATATTTTGATCGATTAGTTTATGCAAACACTTGGAAACCATTTCCTCATTTCTGTGTGTTAACACTGAAAGGTGGAGAATTAGCATTATTGAATCAACAAACAAACTAAAGGAATTGCAGCTTGGCTGAATTTTTGCTCACTGTTCAACAAAGATTTTTTTTTTTTTGTTTTTCTATACAGCCTTCTTAATTTCTTGATGGAGTTTAGGAGAATTAACATTCTGGCTTTGTTTTGGCAAAACTGATAATTTATTTTTCATTTGAAACATTCAATTGTGTGAATTTACTTAAGTGTTTTGAGTAGGGATGGGTGATATGAAGTTAAATTGAAATTGTGATTATTTTGAACCAAAATATAATATTTGATATGTGTCTGTCTTCTCAAAACGCCTTAAACATTGCAGATCAGCACTATCTAGACATGTATATGCACATTTTCTATGCAAAGTCCAAAACCTGATATATTTATATAAAATATTAGCCAAGTAAACTATTTTTTCCTAAGAATTTAAGTTTCATGAATAGCCGTGTCTCAAAAAGTATCAAATGATATGTTTTTCCAGCCATTTTTGTTTTGAGTCTCCTAGTTCTTTTCAGTTTCCATTGTATGTACTAAGTTCAATATCTTGTCTGCTGAGCTGGCATCAGTGTCTCCTGTCAGTAAACATTGTTCTCTCTCCTTTTGAGTGCTTTACATATGGAAAGACAATGCTCTTGATTCTTTACTGCACAGATCACAGATCCTAATCCTTTTATTGCATATTTTCTAAATCTAAAGAAATCCAGTTCCTCAGTTTGATGACATTTATTTATATGTGTGGTCTAAAGGAAACAATGAAACATAACAGTTAAATCTTGCCAAATGATGAGTAAAATACAGTATCTTTAAAAGTGCTTTAGTCTTCTCAAGTTAAAGTTTTGAAAAAGTTATCCAGTCCTTGAAACAGAATTACAAAGAAAAAAAATCTAACAACAGAACCTACAATTAAATAATTTGCATTTATCCACAAGGCAAGCTGTGCTCATGAAGTACGAAGAAACTCCATATCCTAAATGCTACTACGTACTGTGTTTAAAAATGTGAATGAACATTTGCTAGAAAGGTTATATATAGGTGTAAATATAGACATGATAAACATTGTATACACATTAGCTAATATTTTAGAACAGGTTTTTTTTTTTTTTTTTTAACTTATATACATTTGATCAACAACGCACTCAACTTGGAGAAGCCCTACAATTTAAACATTGGAAGGTGGCAAACTGCTGTTTGTTAAAGCTGCAACACATAAGGTACGAGATGTACATAAGAACAAAGTAGATCACTAAAATAGATGGAACAACGCAAAGATATAACTTTAAATCATTTAGCACAGACCTTCCCACAGTCATTAGGAAGCTCAGTTCACCTGCTAAGCAAAAATACAAACTGAAATAAAAATAAAATGGACAGTAATATAGGCACATACACATTGAATAATTATATCACACATACACAAACCTATGAAAGCTACTGCTTTTGTCCCTGCTTGTAACATTTCAGTAGCAGAGAACAGGTGAAATGGAAGGATAAGGGAGAAGTATTCAGCTGCAGTCAGGACACTTTAGGCTACTTTCTCTACTTACATAGTGTACTTCAGACACTATGAGGGCTGGAACCTCTTTGTATTCATGTGAGAAACACACCAACATTTAGTACTACCTCTTGTATAACTGTACGGTTAAATAATTTACTAATTTGATACAGTAAACACTTTTAATGCAATGTGTTGCTATACCTAGAAAATCAATATTTTTTTTTCACACATAAAAAAGTAAAGTTGACTTATAAGAACACACACACTAAATAACAGAAGACACGTGCATTCTGTGGTTTTGCTTCTGATGCAGAACTGAGAGATCTCTATAGTTTGCAAGTTTTAATAAATGCTAAATCTACATGCCTCAATTACAGGTTGCACTGCTTTGAGAACAGGAACTTAAAAGAATTGAAAGTGACATGAGGGGTGTGTAATATAGGTGTCAGTACCATGGCTAAACAGGGGAGTAGTTCCTGGAAAGTCTGTGGAGTCGAGAGATACCACTGACAGGGCTGTCATCTTATGGGCCTCAGAATGTCTCTGGTTGCTGAATCTGTCTGAGGCTTCAGATTGTCTCACCTGGACTCTATTGAGGTGCACCTACATGGAAGGCTTTTTCATATATGGTAACATGTTTTATTTCTAAGTGTGGTACTGTTTGAACTGTCATTGTGGGAAAAACAAACCACTTGCAGCAGCAGAGCGAACCCTGCCTGTTCTAAACTGTTCGTGTCCTGATTCTTGCTCCATTTTTCCTTGTTCATTACAGCCGAGTGCAGAGTTGACATAAACACACTTAAACAGAGTCGTGGAGGCTTTGTGGATTTTATGTACCATTCAGAAGAAGTTGTAGTGTGGAACATATTGACTTTTTTTAATATTGAGTTTTATTAAATAATCTGATGCATTGCCTAGCCTTATAGTTTTGAGTTGTGCTATTGAGTTTTTTTACTAGCTTGTTGAGTTTTTTTTTTTTTTTAAATTTGGGCCTCCTTGGTACATTGGCTTAATGACAACAAAACGATTCAAACCATAAAGCTCCTTCCCAGTAAAATCAGTAGGAGCTTTAAAGGTATTTTTAGTGTTTGCCAAACATAATGCCTGACATAGCAACAAAATAATTCCAGGTTTGACTTGTATATCAACAGTGCTGAAGTTCTCCATTTATGCACCTTTCTTAGAGACTGCTTTGAATATTCCTTTGTGAGCACTTGACCTACATTTAATAAGATGCCCTGGTCTTGATCATTTGTTAGTGTGTTTTGTCTTCCTCCAGTGAAGCAGTTTTTATCATTTATATATTTTTCTCACTTTCCACTATATATGACAGTCTCTTTGAAAGTGCTATAGCCCTCTAGATGACCTTTCTGACTAGATGCACAGGACAGATAAAATAAAATTACCGGGGATCCATTGGCTTCCAAATAAAAAATCTTAGGATCCAAATCGTGTTTTTTAAAAGCTAATATAATACTTTTTTTGTCTCTCTGAGCCTACTTATTCCACATACAGACTTATTGGTCTGCACAAATTCTACTGCCAAGATGGAAAATAATGGCAAGGCAAAACATGAGCAAAAACATGGTCCAGAATATCAGAGAGTAACATTAAGTTTAAAACAGGTAGGGTTCAGAAAATTAAGAAGGCAATGGATACCGCAACGGCAATGCACAATATGCAACCCCAAAAATCAAGGTAAGAAAACTTGCAAAATCCTAACTCTAACACAATCCAAAAAAGTGTATTCTATGGATAGCATGTTGTTGTCTTAAGTATTGTTGGTTTGATAATGTCATGTATTTTAATTCCTGCCTTCATATTGTAGCAAAGTGGCACTTTTGCCAACAACATCATGGCTGCAGATATTCAAAAATGCATTAAATGGTTTTCCCTGAAATTGATAACAAAATACAAAAAGAAAGGAGAGAAAATATGTATAAAATAACTAAGAAAAAATCATATAATATGAATGAAAATAAATTTATAAAATCCCTGCAGTATTGTACTTAGATAACAGAAGAAGCAGACTGATCTGTGAGTTAAAATATTACTGTTTTTAAAAAGAACCTGCTTCTTTCAAAATTTAATTACACTGGTTATTTATTTTATTTGACTAGACTTGACTAGAATTACAATTAGTCTTGAACTTTTTTATTAAAATTCTAATATGTTCAAGAGTTTGTACCTTAAAAACATGCAGCAATAATTAGTAATTTTAATAAATATCCATCCATCCATCCATCCATCCTCTTCCGCTTATCCAGGGTCGGGTCGCGGGGGAAGCAGCTTGAGCAGAGAAGCCCAGACTTCCCTCTCCCCGGCCACTTCTTCCAGCTCTTCTGGGAGAATCCCAAGGCGTTCCCAGGCCAGCCGGAAGACATAGTCCCTCCAGCGTGTCCTGGGTCTTCCCCGGAGCCTCCTCCCGGTTGGACGTGCCCGGAACACCTCACCAGGGAGGCGTCCAGGAGGCATCCTGATCAGATGCTGGAGCCACCTAATTTGACTCCTCTCGATGCAGAGGAGCAGTGGCTCTACTCTGAGCCACTCCCGGATGACTGAGCTTCTCACCCTATCTTTAAGGGAAAGCCCAGACACCCTGCGGAGGAAACTCATTTCAGCCGCTTGTATTCACGATCTCGTTCTTTCGGTCACTACCCATAGCTCATGACCATAGGTGAGGGTAGGAGCGTAGATCGACTGGTAAACTGAGAGCTTTGCCTTATGGCTCAGCTCTTTTTTCACCACGACAGAACGATGCAGAGCCCGCATCACTGCGGATGCCGCACCGATCCGCCTGTCGATCTCACGCTCCATTCTTCCCTCACTCGTGAACAAGACCCCGAGATACTTGAACTCCTCCACTTGGGTCCGGATATCTCCCCCAACCCTGAGAGGGCACTTCACCCTTTTCCGGCTGAGGACCATGGTCTCGGATTTAGAGGTGCTGATTCTCATCCCAGCCGCTTCACACTCAGCTGTGAACCGATCCAGAGAGTGCTGAAGATCACGGCCTGATGAAGCAAACAGGACAACATCATCTGCAAAAAGCAGTGACCCAATCCTGAGTCCACCAAACCGGATCCCTTCTACACCCTGGCTGCGCCAAGAAATTCTGTCCATAAAAGTTATGAACAGAATCGGTGACTAAGGGCAGCCCTGGCGGAGTCCAACTCTTACTGGAAACGGGCTCGACTTACTTCCGGCAATGCGGACCAAGCTCTGACACCGGTTGTACAGGGACCGAACAGCTCTTATCAGGGGTTCCGGTACCCAATACTCCCGGAGTACCCCCCACAGGATTCCCCGAGGGACACGGTTCGAACGCCTTTTCCAAGTCCACAAAACACATGTACACTGGTTGGGCAAACTCCCATGCACCCTCCAGGACTCTGCTAAGGGTGTAGAGCTGGTCCACTGTTCCGTGACCAAGACGAAAACCACACTATTCCTCCTGAATCCGAGGTTTGACTATCCGACGGACCCTCCTCTCCAGAACCCCCGAATAGACTTTTCCAGGGAGGCTGAGGAGTGTGATCCCTCTGTAGTTGGAACACACCCTCCGGTCCCCCTTTTTAAAGAGGGGGACCACCACCCTGGTCTGCCAATCCAGAGGCACTGTCCCCGATGTCCATGCGATGTTGTAGAGACGTGTCAACCAAGACAGTCCTACAACATCCAGAGCCTTGAGGAACTCCGAGCGTATCTCATCCACCCCCGGGGCCCTGCCACCAAGGAGTTTTTTGACCACCTCGGTGACCTCAGTCCCAGAGATGGGAGAGCCCACCTCAGAGACCCCAGGCTCTGCTTCCTCATTGGAAGGCATGTTAGTGGGATTGAGGAGGTCTTTGAAGTATTCCCCCCACCGACCCACAACGTCCCGAGTCGAGGTCAGCAGTGCACCATCCCCACCATATACGGTGTTGACCCTGCACTGCTTCCCCCTCCTGAGATGCTGGATGGTGGACCATAATCTCCTCGAAGACGTCCGAAAGTCGTTCTCCATAGCCTCCCCAAACTCCTCCCATGCCCGAGTTTTTGCCTCTGCAACCTCCGAAGACGCATTCCGCTTGGCCTTCCAGTACCTATCAGCTGCCTCCAGAGACAAGGTCCTATAGGACTCCTTCTTCAGCTTGACGGCATCCCTCACCGCCGGTGTCCACCAACGGGTTCGGGGATTGCCGCCACGACAGGCACCGACCACCTTACGGCCACAGCTCCGGTCAGCCGCCTCAACAATAGAGGCACGGAACATGGCCCATTCGGACTCAATGTCTCCCACCTCCCTCGGGATGTGGTCGAAGTTCTGCCGAAGGTGGGAGTTGAAGCTACTTCTGACAGGGGACTCTGCCAGCCGTTCCCAGCAGACCCTCACAACACGTTTGGGCCTACCAGGCCTGACTGGCATCTTCCCCCACCATCGAAGCCAACTCACCACCAGGTGGTGATCAGTTGACAGCTCCGCCCCTCTCTTCACCTGAGTGTCCAAGACATGTGGCCGCAAGTCCGATGACACGACCACAAAGTCGATCATCGAACTGAGGCCTAGGGTGCCCTGGTGCCAAGTGCACATATGAACACCCCTATGCTTGAACATGGTGTTCGTTATGGACAATCCGTGACGAGCACAGAAGTCCAATAACAAAACACTGCTCGGGTTCAGATCAGGGGGGCCATTCCTCCCAATCACGCCCTTCCAGGTCTCACTGTCATTGCCCACGTGAGCATTGAAGTCTCCCAGCAGAACAAGGGAGTCCCCAGAAGGTATGCCCTCTAGCACCCCCTCCAGAGACTCCAAAAAGGGTGGATATTTCAAACTGCTGTTCGGCGCATACGCACAAACAACAGTCAGGACCCTTCCCCCCACCCGAAGGCAGAGGGAGACCACCCTCTCGTCCACCGGGGTAAACCCCAATGCACAGGCTCCAAGTCGGAGGGCAATAAGTATGCCCACGTGTGCGTCGAGGTTGTCCGACTATATCTAGCCGGAACCTCTCGACCTCGCGCACTAGCTCAGGCTCCTTCCCCTTCTGAGAGGTGACATTCCACGTCCCAAGAGCCAGTTTCTGTAGCCGAGGATCAGACCGCCAAGGTCCCCGTCTTCGGCCACAACCCAACTCACACTGCACCCAACCTCCTTGGCCCCTCCCATAGGTGGTGAGCCCATGGGAAGGAGGACCCACGTTACCTCTTCGTGCTGTGCCCGGCTGAGCCCCATGGGTGCAGGCCCAGCCACCAGGCACTCGCCATCAAGCCCCACCTCCAGGCCTGGCTCCAGAAGGGGGCCCCGGTGACCCGCTTCCGGGCAAGGGAAAACGTCGTCCAAAGTTTTTGCTCATCATTGGAGGTTTGTTGAACCGCTCTTTGTCTCATCCCTCACCTAGGACCAGTTTGCCTTGGATGGCCCTACCACGTGCATAAACCCCCGGACAACATAGCTCCTAGGATCATTGGGACTTGCAAACCCCTCCACCACGATAAGGTGATGGTTCAAGGAGGGGATATTCATTTTAATAAATATCTCTAAAATAATACATGTTTATTATTCACTTATTAAAACATGTTTTGGTGTCATAAATTCACTGTAGAAAATGTAGTAGTAATAGTAGTAGTATCATTCTTTTCTTTCTAATAAAAATATTCTTATCAGTCTGTAGTGTTCATTAAGTAGTTAGCATCAACATCAAAAATGGTATTGAAGCATCCCTAATAGAAGCAGCATGTGTTTGGCGTACAACAAGAAATAGGAATGGCAGGCTCCTTACTTTGAAAGAGAAACCTACTGTAGACTGATAACTGTTGCCTTTCTCACAGTTTTCTTGTGAAAGAACAAGGACCATGAAAGGGTGCTATATATTAGCTGTATAAATGACATTGTGGGATTAAATCATAAAAGGCTAACAACACAGCTATACAGATGTATTTATCCACGACCAATTAATGATCAAAATATATTTTTATGACTTAATGCTTGCCCTGATTGGGTTTATTCTTCACGCGACATGACGCATGCTGCAGCAGATGCTCTTGCTACTCAAGTGTTGTACTGTTTATACTTCTGCGCATACTTTATGTAAATCTGGAGGAATCCACCAGGTGGCAGTGCGAGATATTATCATGGTGAGAACAGGTTCGGCTTCGCTGTGTTGTGAATTGCCTGGAACACCCATTAAATTCCGATGACACCTTACCACAATATCACTGAAAAGGATGTTTAATGATTAAATCCATCAATCCAGGGATGTGTCCATTCCAGCTAGCACTGGGCATGAGGCAGAAACAATCCCTGGACGAGGCATCAGCTCATCATAAGGTGAATACAAACATTCACATACACTAGCGTCATTTTAGTGTTATCAAATCTGTATATCTTTGTAAGGAAACCGGAGCACACTGTGGAAACCCAGCAGGAATACATGCAAACTCATGGCAGAGAATACCAGCGACGTGACTCCCTGCGAGACAGCAACTCTAACACTCCGCCACCGTGTTACCCCATGTGTGTAATTATTAACAGTGTTCATTATTTAAACGAAATTAACGATTTATCTGTAAAATGTAACATACATGCTTTAATGCATTTCATCATGAAAGTGATATCTATACTAATAAAAGGCAAAGCCCTCGCTGACTGACTGACTCATCACTAATTCTCCAACTTCCCGTGTAGGTAGAAAGCTGATATTTGGCAGGCTTATTCCTTATAGCTTACTTACAACAGTTAAGCAGGTTTCATTTCGAAATTCTACGCGTAACGGTCATAACGGTCGACAACGTCTGCCATGTTGAACTTTCTTATTTATGGCCCCATCTTCACGAAATTTGGTAGGCGGCTTCCCTGCGCTAACCGAAACCAATGTACAGTACATACTTATTTCGGTGGTATGACACGACTGTCAGCTGCCATACTGAACTTTCCAACGGTCTTTGTTACTTATCGGCCCATCTTCAAGAAATTTGGTACGCGGGTTCCCAACGCTAAATGAATCCTACTTACGTGCATATATACGTCCATAGCCTGCAGCTCGGTCACTGTGTGAGGCGGCGTTGGGTCCCCCATCCCAACGCCTCCCACGTTGTTGGCTGCCTGCCTACTGTATATAAGGTCGTCCGTCGCTCCGGTCTCTACATTCCCTTCCTTGCTTCGCCACAGGATTCACGTCTCCCTGCTGATACAGTAACTACAGCCTTTTTATTTAATCCACAGCTTCTCCGCTGTTTTATTGTTCGTTTATTACGATTATATTTATTGTGTAGGTATTTTAGACTTACTTTACATTATTGTTCAGGTACCCATTTCCTTTATTGTTCCAACCGTACCCCCATTAACATGTCTATCGAGGTGATCACCATCAATCAAAGAACTGTCACTTATTGAGTGGTTTCCATGCCCGGAGATGGCACCTGCCTTTTCCATTCTCTTTGTTATATATTGCACGGCCATATCAGGCTCGCTCTTGATATCCGGAGGAACATTGTGTCTTATGTATTGAATGACTGGGACAGGTTCAAGGTGTGGACTGATGACGGTACAGGAGATAATTATACTACACAGGAGCACTATAAGAGTGAAATGCTTAAGCCCTTCACCTATGGTTCTGCATGTGAGTTGATGGCTGACGCTGAATTGTTTGGTTGTCGCTTTCAAGTGTACCAAAATGGCCAAGTATTTTACACCTTTGGACAACCGCCAATGCCTCTTAAACATCTTAGATTCACAGGTGACGATTTCAGTAGTGGACACTTTCATGTTTATGAATGTTTAAACACTCAAAAGCTAGATGCGAAGTTATCGATGAAACCAGTTGTATGCTTACAACGCTTGACAGATGCCGAATTTCACTTCAACACAAAAAGTCCTGCAAATACTGTCGTAATTGAAACAAACCATGAAACTCAAACTGATTATGACAGCAGCAATCCAAGCTGTGAGATGTGAGACAAGATTACTTTTTACATGGCCAACTGTACGTTGCATGCTCAAGAGTAAGCTCAGCGCACAGCTTGGTCATATTACAACCGGAGGGCCGAACTGACAATGTGGTATACAAAGAGATCATTAACAAATAATTATTGGTATATTTTCCCTCAGTTTAAAAAGGTTTAATTTTCTTCTTAATAAAAATTTTAAGGCAGTACTTTGCCACTGTGAAGCGCAGGTATTTTGCTAGTCAAGTATAAATCTTAGGATTCTAAATGTGCAGTAAGTTGGAATATCTTACATTTAATGTGTTCTGTGTGGCGATCTATAGCTGTTTGCCGCTGCTATCGGGTCCGGAGGAAGCCACAGAAAAAAAAATGTCACATAAGACGGTATGTGAGACTTTTAAAATGTATCATTTGTGTCATTACGATCGGGAATATGCGACGCTTGAATATAAAAGCACCACGAATGCATCTGTATGTCGGCATTTTGCTTCACCACATCAAACCATTCATCAAACATTGAAGGGCGCACATTGAACCCGTAGATCTTAACCAGAGACTCTGACGTCACATTCCAACTTTTGGAACACTACGCCCCCCGACTTTTTCCTGGTACTGCAACTCGTGCATGCGTCGTGTTAATTTCTGAAGACCTGCTCAGAGGACGCGTGAAATGAACGCTGGGAACGCATGGCAGCCATGATGCGTGCGTGTACGCGTTCTGAGCGTGAAGTATAAACGAGCCCTAAGAGGAATTTTTGAAGAATGCAATAATTTCAATGAGTGGTTAGAAGACTATCCAACTTTCTTTTACTTTTAGCAGTAAAATATGCATTTTTAATGTGGTATAGCTTTATGTGTTTGCTTGTGGCTTTGTGCTTGTACTGGTGGAGTATTTTGTTAAGTTTCTGTAACCGTACCATTGCTTCTCAGATTTTTTTTAAACATTCCAGTTTAAAGGTTACTGTTACATGTTTTGGATTTACTGAGTATAATTGAAGTAAAGGCCATGTTTTTGATCACGCAATATGCCATTTGTTGTATACAAAATCGCCTAATAGTACATTCTGATAGTTAAACATATTGGAGGGTTAAGCAAAATGTCTTCCTTATGCTGCCACACTATCAGAAATTTACTATAATTAGTTTTGCGATTGAAATCTGAATAGATTTACAGTGAATGCCATATTTTCTTTACTTCATTAAAACTGTCATGTCTTTGGTGCTTTTCAGCAACTTTTACTAGACTTTGAATGTTCCTTGGTGCCATTAACCTGAACTCATGTAAAACAAATTACCACTAATTGTACACAGGTGGAATGTATTCTATTTATTAGGTAAATGATAGAGGCAATTGCACCAGAGACTACAAGGGTTATTTGTAACAAAGAGGGAAACTACATACAGAATCACTTATTTTCAGTTTTTAAATTTTTTAATTCTTAACCTGCTTTGAAAGTAATTTAAAACATTAATAAAAGTCAGTAATATAGATGCTTTTCCATAATTTACCAATTCAGATATTTAATTTGGTTATTTCTTCATATTGTCTTTAAGCTTTGTAAATATTGCCATAAAAATAATTTCAATGATAAAACGTAGATTTATATATTACCAGTTGCAAACAGCTTTTCAGGAAGTAAAAAATATTTTACTGATTTTACACATTGAAAGTTTTGTGTTGAAATTAACTTTAAATGCAGCCATTATACATCATATTTTCATTTTTGCTGCAGTGGATTTACAGTCCAGAGCGGTTTATTATTTTTTTGACTACTTTGTCTTGCATTTTTTCCATCTGTCAGAAGGTAGGTCATTTCTTTGTCTTGATTACTTTTACCGACTATACTGTGTCTTTACTACATATTAATTAGGACATGATATTTTTGAGAAATTATGATACCAAAAAAAATTAAATAAATAAAACTTCCTCAGCTAAAAAGCCAACATGGTTTTATAATGTACAAGTATCTAGGATTTCACAACTGGGAAGCAGTACCTTTCATTTTTGTTTATTTACATTTGTTTTTGTGGTTATTTATATTTGTTACTGTTATTCTGGCAATGTAATTTTCTGCTTTGTTTATGGTGAAGGCCATATTATTTACTATCACTCTGCCTGTTTCTGATCAGGTGACTTGGGGGTGTGATACATAAAAAATATATTGTGATACATTATTGTAACATCACATTTTTTCTAAAATGGTGGCATGCCACTGTCAAACATCCTAGTGTTAGATCTTATACATTTTGTTTTGCATCTTTTCTTTTGATTGATGGAAGCTAAAAGGTGCTTCCATGAAGATGTTACTGTTTAAGATCTTCTGTTGTGTTTTGACTTTGTTTGTAGAATTTGCATTTTTGGTTTCATAATTTTTTTTACTCTTTCGGCCTTATGTTTACCTTCTTATGATGTCCTCTGACCACATGCGTGCCTGCTTCATTTGGTGCCTTACCATCTCTCAGTTAATGCCACTTTCTCTGTTTTCTTCCTGAACATCTCCTCCTCACAAGGTCTTCACAGTAATGCTGACTTGATGTAAAAGTTGCCATAGTTTCTTGACTTCTGATGCCCATTTCATGGTTGCTCCTTTTTATATTAAGATAGGCGCACATATATACTCCTGAATGATCAGTGTCAAGGATGTGCTTTAAACTCTTTCAGACTCTTTAAACAATTTTTATTATATTGCTTTATTTTTTTAAATTATTTTGAGCATGTTAAAGGAGGTCCGTGAACTTTTTTAGTATTTGAAATTTCATTTTAGAAGCAAAAATAAAAATGAAAGGAATTTTCAGATTTTGATTTTTGATTAAAGAAAAAAATGAGGGAAAATAAGGTATTTTTTGAATTCTGTGGTAACAAATAGCAGTCCTAAACTTAAAATTACACATACTTTTTTGGATTTATTTGTGATTCAAATAATGAAAGTGTAATAGCTCAAAAACAAAACAGATGCAGTACTTCTTCTTCTGCGTGATTTTTGACGACACGTGTGAACAGTCCTCCTCACAACACATCGATCAACGGCCTTGAAGTTACACTGGCATCAGCAGAGGATGAACCATTATGCTGTTTTTCAGAACAGTAAAATAGTGATACTCCGTGACGAGGACATGACTGTAGAAAAACTGAGTTGCATCTCAGTTTAAGGTTTTAATTGTAAGCATATATATATATATATATAGGTATTGGTAGACATTGCCAAAATGTCTAGTCATACTTCTAAATGTTCAGTTCTGATAATAATCCCATAATAATAAACCTTTTGTTTTTTTTCTGGGCTTAAAATACTATTTGCAGTTACAATTGAGCATTATGAAATAATTATAGATAATTATTGATTTTTGAGTAATATAGAAAAATATATTGTGATTCAAATTTTTGACCATATCATCCATTACTAATGGACATTCCTATGCATTTTGACCTCTAAAAGCAAAGACAAGTGTTGCAATAGAAAAAAATATTAATGAGTTTAACATGTTTCAGTATTTGCAAGCAACTTTGTCTGGCTTTATTATGTGCAGTACAGGTAGTGGAAGATATTCATATGCACATAGAGAATCATACTTTTGTAAAAGTCTCTCATTTTGTCTGTCATGTTTGTTTGAGTTTTCATGTGCTTCTTTTAAGGAACATTACCTGAGTCCTAGGCACTTTGTACTTTACAGAAACACTGCAAGCAAAAGAATAAAACTATCAATAACAAAAGTATAAACTGTACATATGGTATGAATGTACTGTATATTTAGCACCTGGAATATTTAACTCATATTCAAGTATATTTTAAAAACATACTTATTTTGTAATATGAGTATTCAAATCTAAAATTATGGCTAATTTGATTGTCCTAGTGTTTAGCTGAGAACTTCTTCTTTTGGCTGTTCCCATTAGGGGTTGCCACAGCGGATCATCTTGTACCATATCTTCCTGTCCTCTGCATCTTGCTCTGTTACACCCATCACCTGCATGTCCTTTCTCACCACATCCATAAACCTTCTCTTGCCTGGCAGCTCTATCTTTAACATCCTTTTCCCAATAGAACATGAGCCATAAAAAAATCATTTCAGGAAGCCTTTCTTGTTCAAGTTTCTTTTTTCTCAAACCATTGATTATGAGTGATTATAACAGCATACAGTGCATAACTTGCAATTGAGGTTTCCAGAGGAGGGACAGAGTCTGTTCTAGGATCATTGGGTGCAAGGCAGGATCAACCCCTGAATGGGAGCCAGTCCATCGTAGTGTTTTCTTGGGAACACATCCCCTCACTAGGCCAATTTGGAATTTCTAGTTAACTGAATTTGTAGCTCTTTTAATAGTGGAAGGAAAAACTAGAATATCTGGAGAATGAGAAGGCTCCACACTCAAGTGGGCAGAGGATTCAATGAAGCAGTAGTGCTAGCCACTGAGCCGCTGTGTTGCACATATGTCCTTTTGTAGCCTCTTAATAATTGTCACTTTCCACCTAGGAACTTGTAGTTGAATGGGGCATGTTTTGAGACACAAAGTGGAGAGATCAAAGAGGAAAGTACTGTACTGCACGTAAGAAACCCAGACAAAAGAAAAAGTTACTCGAGCATGGAAGATTCTGTTTAAGTGGTGTTTGTTAGATTACAGAGAATCATAGTAATTCCTAATGCAAAAAAAGGTCAGTGATATTTCACATACAATGTAGATCATTGATAACCTCTTATGTTGTGGTTTACACAATTTCCATTAATAGGCTTTTATACAAAATAAAAAACAGCAGTTTGAAAAATAAAATAGGTTATAAACATCCAGGAGTCCTTTATTCAAGAATAATAGTGGAAAACAGATTTAGTCATTTTGAGCCAGATTATGGAACTCTGAGTCATTCTAAGCAACAAATCCAGTTCAATGACACTTAGGGAATTTCTGTCTGTTTTGTGCATTTAGAGTAAAATTTCTTAGAAGCAAAATTAATTCAGAAAAAAGACATAAATGAAATATTGGTAGTACACAATTAGTGTGAGTGAAAGTATGGCTTGTGTTTGTGTAAAGTTTAATGGGCCTCTTTTTGAATAGTTTACAAATCTTTGCATTTTGCTACTGTGATAGCATAAAACTCCAAACGAGTATATTCAAAGATGTACATAAATGCTGGTTTGTTAATCGATGCATGCAGCAGATTTTTATTTGAAGGCTGCAAAATAACCTTTATTTGTCCCTGTAATTAGTTAATTTATATGTTTTTTGTCTCTTTTTAGCATTATAAAAAAACTAGCGCTAAATTAAAGCTGCCACTTGTTCACTGAGAGTAAATCACATGATGGTTTCAGTGAAATAAGCATTGTGGAAGATCACATTTTCCAAAATGTCTAGCTGTCGTAACTATAGTATACTAGCAAAATACCCGCGCTTCGCAGCGGAGAAGTAGTGTGTTAAAGAAGCAATGAAAAAGAAAAGGAAACATTTTGAAAATAACGTAACATGATTGTCAATGTAATTGTTTTGTCACTGTTGTGAGTGATGAGTGTACATATACATACACACATACATACATACACACACATATATACACACAAATACATATATATATACATACAAACACACATATATAAACATATATATACATATACATACATATCTACATATATATACACACACAGCTATTTCGTATCAGTGCAATACGCTGCTTGTTAAAACGGATAACTCCCGCTCTTACATGCAAGTCTGCGTGTATATTATGAACTATCGTATTTGTTCAAGTTCTATTTAAATTTTAAATAGAAGGAATTTTTATTTAGTCGACAGAAATATCTTTGGTAGGAATGGTAAAAACAGACACGAATATTATTCCTGAATAAATCAACTCAAACCTTAAACAACTTATAATATTTTGCTCTCCATAAAAATATATCCTGTCTAAATTATACAAGTTAGAAATAAAGTAAACGTTAAAAGAACATACATTCAAATTTCTTTACTCTTATGTAATTTTATATAAAAAATAAACTTAGATTTTAAATATCCCAAAAGATTTTGCTCTCCATAAAAATATATCCTGTCAAAATTATACAAATTCAAATATGAACATGCTGCATAACAAAACCTGGAAATATAAATAAAATGTGTTCTTTTCATCAATAACAAATCAAATCATTCAGTTGTCTTTGCTCATATGTCATTTTAGAGCTGGACGCCTGGCATCTTTTTTTGGCAACAAGTTCGTTTATGTTTGGTGTGAGGTTCTGTGTTGTGGAGATTCTCAGGATGGACTGCAGGTGCTCATCAGTGAGGCGACTCCTGTGTGCTGTTTTGTTAGTCTTTATCACTGAGAAGAGCTTCTCACACAGATATGTGCTACCAAACATGCACAAGGTTCGAGCCGCATGTAGACGGACTTTTTTTGTTCTTCAAAGTCACCAAAGCGCCGTGCAAACTCAGTGCGCTCAGTTTATCAGCAAAGTGCGTATTTGGGAACACCGTAGTGACGACTTGGTTCAACATTACTTGGCAACAGGGAAAGTGGGGCAAGTTGCACTGGTGCATTTGTGTCTCCCATAAAAGCAGCTTCACTTGAAATCACTTTGTGATTGTGCACGGGTAAAAACATCCGCTGAAGTGTCAGATTCTTATTTAATTCTTCTGCTTTCTGTATCTTCTGCATTGCATTCAGGTCTTTCAGGTTACCCTGATGTTTTGTCTCATAGTGCCGTCTTAGATTAAATTCTGTAATTACAGCCACATTAGCTCCACATTAGTTCGGCAAGGCAGCTGAAGCGCTGCATTATGGGATCTGTAGTTTATTGTGTTACCAGCGCTTCATATACCCGGGCCATTAATAACAATAATACAGTATATAAAATGATCTCGCGGGCCGGATATAATTACACGCCGTGCCGGATGTGGCCCGCGGCCCTGGAGTTTGACACATATGGACTAAATAGAACTTGAAAAGATATATTTTTTCAAATGTGATTGCGCAATTCAGATAGAGTTGACGCGCACTACAGCCTGCATGCCTCAATAAGTCATCCTCCCCTCGCTCTTACTTTTTTACCGTTCATCTAATGAATACACTGAGTATGGCTTTACCAAAACAATCATTGATTGCGAATAAAGTATCCATTATTCGAGTATGTAGATCGGGGTATATATATACATATATATATACCCGCGTATCGCAGCGGAGAAGTAGTGTGTTAAAAAAGCTATGAAAAAGAAAAGGGAACATTTTAAAAATAACGTAACATGACTGTCAATATACAGTATTTGTTTTGTGAGTCTTACTGATTGTTGCTGTCATCAAGGATTTGATTATCATTTCTTTCAATCAGGTTCGTATTTGTAGAATGTGTTGTGTTCAAGTTACATTCCGTGTTTGTCAATCGTTGTAAAGATGACAGGTTTCATTCATCGATTCGTTTCTTACCGCATCAATAAACAGCTCGTCTTCTTCTTTATCTGAGACCTGACACACTGCATGCACTGGTTTTTTTTTTTACACTGTCTTCCTTTAGCGGGACATTGACTTTTTCCACCGTGTGCTTTGTTTCCACAGTAGCTGGATTTATGAATATGCTTGTATGTATCATTTATGAATATGCTTGTATGTATCATGCTTCATATTTTTTTGCTGCCTTTTCAATTGTGTAATTCGGTTTTTGTTCAGCGCTCTTTGGAACTGTTGTTTTTTGTCTGTGCACTGCGTCAGTTCACGTGAGCCGCTCGGTGTACATGCATCGAAGTTTCCCAGCTGTGCTGGTGCCATGTCGTGCTATGTCCATGGCTCGAAGTCCCGGCACTTAAAACTTTCTCTCGCAGTTTCGCTGAGTTTGTGCCAAACACCACCCTGACCATGTCATCTTCCTCTGCATAAGCACAGTCCTTCGCCCGTGAATATTTACCCGTGGCAGTTTGCTATTGGATTGCCGCTGACGGACGGCCTTATATGGGCAGGCACTAAATTACAAACGCTAGCGGCAGCCTGTCTATGAACTTAATTTAAAGTTTAGGTTTACATCGTGCTTTGTTTCCGAAGTAGCAGAACTCATGAATATGGTTGTATATGTCACTCGCTCGCTTCTTATTGTTTCGCTGCCTTCTCAATTATATAATGCATGTTTTCTTCAGCGCTTTTTGGGCCTCTTCCTGGTTTTCTACGTACTGCGTGATTACGTGGAAGGCGTGATGATGTCACACGAAACTCTGCCCCCACGGGTTTCAAGCTCATCTCCGTTACAGTAAATGGAGAAAAACAACTTCCAGTTATGACCATTACGCGTAGAATTTCGAAATGAAACCTGCCCAACTTTTGTAAGGAAGCTGTAAGGAATAAGCCTGCCAAATTTCAGCCTTCTAACTACACGGGAAGTTGGAGAATTAGTGATGAGTCAGTCAGTCAGTCAGTCAGTGAGTCAGTGAGTGAGGGCTTTGCCATTTATTAGTATAGATAAAAGTGAAAGGTTCTCTGATTGAGGGTATACAGTACATTTTACACATAAAAAAACTAATGAAACCAACATAAAATATACATGAGACATAAAAACAGGTGCAAGCCTGCTGGTGTCTTTACATCTAAACATAAGGATCTTTTTAGAATAATTGTTTTTTTTTTTTATTTTAAAAGTAAAAAAGGTAAAGAGAAAAGAAATAATGTATTTGAAAGTGACAAGTGAGTCTTAATTGCTGGCAATCTTGGCCATTGGAATGAGAATGTCCAAAAAGTAATATTCATGTTTTTTATTTTGAATATGAAAATGAAATATACATCAGAAAAAGTCTGGATTTCACACAAATTAGAAAGTGAAACCATGAGACACTGCTTTTAATTACCATGTCATCCACAAAGTAAATTAGTGAGAATAGTAATGCAAATATATTTGCAGAACAGTTACCTAGGCATTTGGCAGTGACTGCTTACATTTTCTTGAAGAGATTATAGTTACACCTAGGTTTATGTGTCATCTTCAGTTTTTTATGTCGTTGGAAGTTCGACTGTGTGGGAACAGATGGAGCCTTTCTCTTGTGACCTCTCTATATACATAAACACATGATAACATTAAAGCTGCGAGTACAGTCCCAAACATTCATCTGTCTTCATGCCCAGTTTTCAATTCAGGATCAATGAAAGACCAATTCTAACAGGACCTAACGTGGTGTGAGGTGCCAGTCCGTCAGAGAACACAGTCATGAACACAAAATTCTCTCATATAGGGCCTGTTTTGCAGTGGCAATTATTCTAACATGCAGAGATGGGGAGAAATTGAAGTCTTCACATAGACTGTGACCAGACACAGGATTCAAACCTAGGACACTGAATCTGTCATTTTTCACTTATCTGTAATATTGTCTTGTGTGTAAATCCTCTTGTGTTGACATCAGAACAAGTAGTTTATCTATTCTGAGAAGTACCTTACAAAGGGCAATCTCAATTGAAGAACCAGCAGTATTTTGGTTATGTGCTGTATTCATGCTTGTAAAGGTACTAATGATGAGTCTTCTGCATCACACAAAAGGAGTATTTACTTTATGAAAGTACTCAGAGACAACATGTAACTGTTACTGTCTGGTCCACCTTTTTTGGCATCTGTTATATCAACATCGAATTTTTTGCTTTGTAGATTCACCTTTCTCATCTCTACAGTGTACCTTTTCTTTATTTCTGTTGTTTCCTCAATAACACTTTGTTTTTACATAGTTGGAACTGATTTGTTTTGAAATATTGCTGCAATGCCTTTTTCCTTTATCTAGTGTCACAATTTTGAGAGACTTTTTCTAGGATGCAGTGGTGGGTTGGTAGGGATCTTGAACCATGGATGTTACTTTGAGTGACATCATTAGTGAAACCATGTTTAAGCTGCAGTCGCAGGTAACCTTTTGTCCAAGTTTGTGGATACATTCTGTAAGTCTAGTGCAACTCTTACATAGTACTGATTTTTGACAAATGAACTAAACATCCTGTTTAACTAAACTTGATTGTTGATTTATGTTTTGGCTCAGACAAAAGGTAGACTTGATTTTCTGGTTTTGAAAATGCATGTTTCTGACTTATATTCCTTCATGTGGAATTGGATTCTAAAGTTAAGCACTTCTATAAATGAGAAAAAATATCTTTCCCTCACTAGTGCTTTACAATAGAGGATGTGGGGCATGGAGGAAAAGCTTAAAAACTTGCGAAATTCATCCACTTTTCAAGCCAAGACAGTTGTTGACTAAAAGTCTTAATCTTCCATTTTGTCAGTCAGTCGGAGTAAAAAATAAACGGACTGCTGCAGTGCACTTGACTTTCTGATATCGCTAACTTTTTGGTGCCTAGAGCCTCTGCGTAGAAGAACAGCAGCTGCAAGAACCTGTTGGGCTCACATGAGCCCCTTACAATGCAGCACTGTACCGTCTGCCTTGCCTTGTGCCTTTTCACAGCGGTTTTAAGGCTGATCAAGCAAGAATAGATATGCCACACACATTCATTAAAGATATTAGCCAGACTATGGAATATTAGGGTGTATAATAAACGTGTCTGCAAACATTATATTGGTGACACATAGAGAGACAGCAACAGGCACACGCATGCATCAACCCAGTGTGTGAGAGAGAGCGCAGTCCGAGTTGAGGTGAGGCTCGAAGGTGCCACATCTCACGTTTCTCCCCTGTATTTAAACAGGAAATGAGCCAATTCAGTGATTTTGACTATAAAAATTATCAAAATTATTGGAATAATACAGAAAACAAATTTATAGCAAAGACCAGTGGACACATTTATTTTATATTATCATTATTAGTTTTTTTTTTTTTTTTTGATGTCAGAGGTATTGCAGTCTGCAGCTTCACTCCGTGTTGCACTGATGTGCATTAATGATGCCAGAGAAGTGCTGGACTTCCACTAAGTACTGATCCAGTTGGTCCTGCATTGAAACTCAGAGACTCTTTTGTTTTTCTCGCACGTTGTAGTTGCTTTTATTATCATCAGCGCTGCAATTAAAATATTTTCACGTTACTTCCTCGATTTCTACTCGCAAATATCTGTGCAAAACTCGCCACCGTCAACCACATGTGCTTACTGCTTCAACCGACAAGCCAAATATGCTCAACAAACAAACAACGGTCCTTTATGGAAGTAGCGCCGCATGACTATAGTAAGCCCAAGTTATAAGATCACCACATAGTGAACACCGCAACATAACTGAAGGCTCAGGGTGACTTACAAACAACCCCTCTGCACGACTGAACTGGACTTAACGAAAATGCTATTGCTTTTTATTTTTCGTTTTTACTCAATTTTCTTCTCATTTTAGTTCATTCACATATCACTCATTTGTATTTAGTTTTTGTTTTTCTGTTTGCCTTAATTTCAGTTCTCATTCTTGTAAAACAAAAAACTATATTTTTAGTTCTAGTTCTCGTTTTCGTTATGAAAATATCACTGGTACCAGTTCTACCTGTTCTAAAATTCTTCTTCTGATCCTTGCTTTTTTCCCCATGCTAATCAATGCCAGGTGATGTGGTCCGTGTACTTTTTGGTATTTAAAATTTCATTCAAGAAGCAAAAATGGAAAAACTAAAATGAAAGGAATGTTCAGATTTTGACTTTTGATTAAAGAATAAAATGAGGGAAAATAAAATATTTTTTAATTCTATGGTAACAAATAGCAGTCTTAAACTTAAAATTACACATACTTTTCTGGATTTATTTGTGATTCAAATAATGAAAGTGTAATAGCTCAAAAACAACAAAACAGACGCATTTTCGTTGTCTGAAACTGGAAGTACTTCTTCTTCTGTGCGATTTTTGATGACACGTGTGAACAGTCTTCCTCACAACACATCAATTGACGGCCTTGAAGTTACACTGGCATCAGCAGAGGATGGACCATTATGTTGTTTTTTTTGAACAGTAACAGAGTGAAACTCCGGGACAAGGACATGACTGCAGAAAAACTCAGTCACATCTTTCAGGTAAACATACAAGCTTTGCAAACTTTGCTTCACTGATGTAGCAGTTCTTTTATGAACGTTATTGTTGTTACTTACAACGAAATAAAGGGCATTTTCTCGTTCTTGTTTCTTGCATTTTTATTTTCTGATGTGCGAAAGAAAAAGAAAAAAGTAAATGTTTTGTGTTTTTCATTTTTCCCTTTTAAGTTGAAAATCAAATAAGTATCTTTTTTTCTTTTTTAAATTATATTTTCTGGAATGAAATTTCAAATACAGTGGAACCTCAATTATCCAGTTTAATGACCGGCGCCCGTCATCTGGATAATCAAAAATCACGGATAATCGAAAATAATTCTAAAAATTTGCAAATGCTAGAATAGGTGCTGTACAGTGAAATTCTTACCTTTCTTGTGTTGTTTATGAAGTTTTCCTGAAAAAATCAGACAGGAGATGCTGCTTTGTGTTCTTGCAGCGCTTCAATTTTATTGATGTGCAGAGTTTGCGAAGTGTTAGGATGTCACTAAAATTTGAATCCGCATCCTGCTCAAGAAAGTCTAGCAATGTTTCGGCACAATTTAGTGCGTCTGCAAGCAAAACTTTCTTTTCTGAAGGTTCGTCTTCAATCGCGTCATCGTCACTTTCTTCCGGCAATTCTGCACTTGATTTCGCTTCTGCAGCAATGGTGGCATCGTCTTTCACTTGATATCCAGACTGATCATTATGAGAAAGTAGCCATTCTTCGATGTTTTCTCTGTCGACGTCTTCAAATCCATTTACATTTTGAATTTCCTCCAAAAGCGATGCCGCTGTTATTTCTTGGCTTTCACTGTCATTGACGTTTTCAACACTATCCATCACATCAGGGAACAATTTTAGCCATGACTTTCGAAAGGTTAAGTTCGGCATGTCATCCCAACTCTCTGAACATGAGAAAATTGCATCCTTAATTGTCCAATTCTTGTAAAACTAACGGAGATCTCCGTCTTCTTCCAAGACTGAACGGAGTAAAGATTTCCTGTAACGACGCTTGAATGCTTCTAAGACGCCCTGGTCCATAGGATGCTTAAGCGATGTCACGTTTGGAGGAAAATATGCAATGAAAATCTGGTCATTGCTTGTTTTCAGGACATTTTTGCCAGGATGGGAAGGTGCGTTGTCCAACAGTAACTCTTTGTGTCAAATTTTTGGAGCGTAGATGGTCTTGAACAGCAGGAACAAAATATTTAAAAAAAAAAACAATCTTTAAAAATCTCTCTGTTCATCCATGCTTTGGTCTGATTTTAGTAAAGGACAGGAAAATTTTACATTTTTTTCCCTTAAATGATTGTGGATTCTTAGACTTTCCAATGCATACGAGTTTCAGTTTGTGTGAACTACTAGCGTTAGCTAGAACTGGTATTCGTTCCTTACTGGACTTGTGACCTGGAGTAGACTTTTCTTCTTTTGATATAAGCGTTTTTGACGGCTAAACCTTCCAGTACAAACCAGTCTCGTCAGCATTATAAAGTTGGTCAGGTGAAAGATCATGAGCCTCGACAAATCGTTTAAATTCTGTTATGTAGAGAGCTGCAGCGTCAGAATCTCCGCTTAGTTTCTCACCTTGGATATCCAACTGTCTAATTCCGTGGCAAGATTTGAAACATTGTAGCCATCCTTGAGAGTCAGCAAATGGTTCAGGAATCTTCATCTCACAGTGAAACCATTTCGCTTTTTCAAGCAGCAATGGTCCAGATACAGGACATCCCTCGGCGTGTTTTTGCTTGAACCATTCGAATGCAGCTCTATCCAGATTGTCAAATTTTGAACCCTTTGTTGTCTGGCGTGCACTTGTCCTGTTAAATGTATCAGATGAAGTTATGAACTTGTAGAGTTCATCTTTCTTCCGAACAATATCACGCAATGTTTGATTTCTGAGGTTAAATTCCGATGAAAGCTTAGCAATTGATTCCCCCTTTTCGGCACGTTCAACAATTTGCAGTTTTGTAGCAATTGACAAAACAGCTCTTTTTTATTTCACTCCCACACTGGACCCCAACATTTCAGCACGAACTTACGCGAAGCCGCTTTCTAACCTCGAGGTGCGGACACCATCTGAATAAACTCGGAACAAGGCGTCGCCTACACGGATGGCGCGACCCATACACAATCTTTTCCAAGAAAAGCGTTGAAGCAGAAGACAAACGTCAAAACTTATTGACGAATGGCAGTCATCGGAATTTGGAAAAAGGGGAGGGAGTGTGTTCAGAACGAGTCCTCTGCATCGGATTAAGTCTAATGGTTTTTCACAGCAGGGGATTGCCTGGATGGTGCACAGATGCTATACTTTCACTCCTTTTAGAATAATTCTCAGAAACCCATCAACAAAGAAAGATGTCTAGCAGTTGTTTTTTTTTTAGGCGATCCCGGATAACCGAATGCACGGTTAATTCAAGACCAGATAGTCAAGGCTCCACGGTACCAAAAAGTACACAGACCCGACGTGAGCAGACTCAACATAAACACACTTAAAAAGAGAGCTGGAGACTTTCTCGATCTTAGTTAATATTCAAAGGAAGTCATACAAAATAAAAAATGAAAAACATCATGGTATTGACTTTTGCATATTGATTTTTAATAAATATGAAATTGAATCAAAAATACTCTGGTGGCTGTCTGTTTTATATTTCTTTTAAGTTCCTCTTATATCCTGAGCTCTAGTATTTCTGTCATAGATTAATTTGTGACCTTTACTCAAATGCTTGTTTGATTATTTTTATCACATATGTAACATTATATATTTTTCTATTTGTAAATTTAATAAACATTGGTTATTGTCCAGAACTTAAAGGCGGTTGTTTTTTTGTTTTTGTTCAGTCGCTCTTTCTTTTCAAACAGGCTTTGTAAAATTTGGCAGTGCTGATATGCAGAAAAAAAACCAAAGCAACACTCATCAGCTGAAAAAAGCAGTTTTGTTTTCTTTTTTTTTGGCAGTTAACTATACTACCTCTGATTAGGATATGGATAGCTTCTCATTTTTGATTCCGGATTTGATTTTGATTTTAAGTTATTTATATTCACAAAAAATGCAGCAATTTCACTTTTTTTTTTATTTCACAGACACTTTAATTGTAGGCAGCATGGTTAAACAGTTGTCAATGCTGCTGCCTCATACCTGCACTGATACATTCACACTGTGTCCATATGCGCACTAATGAGATACTGTGGTTCTTCTCATATTCCAAATGTGGATGTTAGCTTAATTGTGATATTGGTTTTTGATCTGGAATGATGAGTTATGGATGTGCATACTTTGCAATAGATCAAGATTCAATCCAGGGTAGAGTTCTTCCATGCAGCTAATACTTCAAGGACAGACACTCACTTACTGTATATGTATGTAGTCTTTTCCCAGTAAATATCAGTTGTTTATTTGTATTAATTTAGTTTTCAGGGCATATGCCCTGAAGTTTGGTTATGAAATTAATTAAAACAACAGAATGGGATAGGTTTGCATTTAGCCTAATGAAATACTAAGTATTCAAAATATGGGTTTGACTAAATTATTGAAAATTACAAAATCTGCAGTATGTCTATGAAGCTTAAGAACTTAATTATGAGTATTGACGTTTTGTTAGTAATTGAACACCGTTCTTACAATTGGTTGACCACAAAGTTTGAAAGTAAAAGTATACGTATGAGAGTAAAACCTGGCAAAACTGACATTAATTCCATACAATAGAACTGACAGCTGTTTTACATGTTGTTAAAAAGAAACTTCAATATAGAGTTTTTGAGTGATTTTAAAAACACATAGAAGATGTAATAAAAAAATGTGATGCCAATGAAATGATAAAATAATAAACTCAGCTAGTTTAAACAGGGAGATTGTCTTTTAGCAGGAAGGATTATAAGTGTGTTTTAATCCGTAGTATCTCTACACCAACCTGAATAATACAGTTATTTTTATTTTCTAATACTATAACTTATTCATATATCCCTATGAGTAGAAGCTTTAATATTATCCTGACTTCACATATTCCTTTAATTAAATACACATTAACCATTTGCATTTACAGAAGTTTTATAAAGCATAATTATTTTAGATAATTACCCACATATCCATATTCTTAACTGCTTTTTCCATTACAGGATCACAGGGAGCTGAAGCCTTTCTAGGCAGACTCTGGAATAATACAGGAGCCAACACGGGATGGAGTGCCTGTCCATTGCAGGGCAGTCTCACACATGCACCCACATTTGCTCATACCAGCCAATTTTAGAATCACTATCCAAATTAACATGTATGTGCTTTGAATGTAAAAGCAAGCTACACACTGTTGCTTCTGTGACATTTTGCCTCATTTTCTATTATCTTTCAAGTATAATTCTGTCAATGTGTAAAATTAATGTCAAAAATTTGGCAAAAAATATAAAATCCTAGAGCTATGTGTTTTGCTAACTTTTTTTAATTATACTGTTTGTCTTTTTCCTAATTATTTATTGTAATATTTTCACAGAGTTCATTTCTGCCATTTTTATGCATATGCGTCTTTGTTTTATTTTGAACATTTTTTGTGTTTCTTTGTTGTCCTAATGACTTATTATTTGCTCAAAAAGAAGCTTAGCAATGCAATGTTTAGCACACCAGTCATTTTTTTCTTGCCATTCAGCTTACTACTTGTTTTTCAGTGTATCACAATGCAGTTGATGAAGAGAACCATGAGTTATAGTAAGAATGCACAAAACATGCTACCTGAGGGAGCACATGGTTTTTATGGATAATTTAACTTGAATATTATCATTTGTAGACTGTGCACCCAGTGCTGCCTGAACCCCTCCAGATGCCCCCACGGCCCTAAATTAGTTTAACTGTATTTGAAAATATACTGTATATACACTATGTTTTAGATACAAATTTTTATTTCAGAATTTGATTGGATTTGTTTCTTTACAGGTTAAGGTAAAATGTACAGTGTGTGTGTATTGGAAATAAAAAAGACCTATACTGTATTATAAAACATTAGAAATTTGATAGACTTTACTACTACTCACAGTTTGAATGAAAATCTAGTTTTGTTTGCATAAATATATATACTGTATATTTATATGTCCGTTGAGTTTCATATCAAAAGCTCTACAGACGGTGGCTTGCAAATTAATTATTGTAGTTAGTGTTTGTTGGAAAATGAAATTTCATCCTTTGCACTTTGGAAATATTGTAGCATAATTTTTATCAGTATAATTAATTTATTAGCATCCCCTATAAATGACAAGGTTTTTCACAAATACTTGGTACATTATTGTAAAAAAAAATGTAAAATGTAATTTGTTTTTTTTTTTTTTTTTTTTTAAGAAATTTCATTTTTCATCTGTGTGTACTCAGGGAAATATAAGTGCACTTATTGTTATTAACATGTATGATATAGTGACACAGTGGTTCACACCACTGCCACATAGCTCTGGTTACTTGTATTCAAGTCCTGGCCTGATCTTGAATATACATGTTCTCTCCTTGGCTGTATTGGGTTTTCTCCCACATTAAAGGTTTGTTGACTGAAAATTTGCCGTCTATGATGACTGAGAGCATTCATGTTTTTGATTGAGCCCTGTATTGGCATCCCATCCAGGTGTGTTTTCTACCTTGTGCTGAATGGACACAGAATCACAACCACTTTGTAGTGAATTAAACAGATACAGGAAATGGATGGTTATATTTATCAGTTATTGCCTCATCGTTTATTAAACAGCATGGCACCTCCATTCAGATACATAAAACTCTCATTATGAGGTTGTGCTTTCATCTCTCATCACTTTTTCATTTGTAATTTTTTCTGATGGTGTTGACTCCAATAGCACTTGCTAAGAACTGGAAGAGTTTTAGTGATCAAGTGACAGGGCTACATAGAAATGTCAATATGTCTGAAATGATGAGGGAAATTTTGCATACACAAAACTGCAATTTTATTATAGTCAGCAGATTACTTATTGAGTCTGTTTTATTTCATGTTACTATACTTTTCAATGTGACAAAAAATAATTCTACTATACAATGAAGTACTCATTTAAAGTATTTCCCTCACAGGCTGTTACAATTCAGGATTCTGTGTACATTAAGTTATGTAATCTGCTGAATGCCATTATTGGCAGCATCAGTATGATTCTCATGTATGTGTGATATGTGTGATTGGAAAATAACCCACAAATGCAATATTTGGTCTGACTTACTATATCCGTTTGATACATTGCCTTTAATAAAATTATGAATATATTAGTAATTCAGAGTAGTAGGGATTTTTTCATTTGGCACCATTTGCATATCCAGCTTTTTCCTGTTTACAAAAACCAGATGTAAAAAACATTATTAAAGAGATATGATGCAATCAAGAAACAGAAACAGTTTCTTGGAATGAAATAAACTTCTCAGGAGTACTTTACATCAGTATTCATTCCAGATGTATTATAGATGTAATGTATTATTTTTAACAGTATATTAATTCAGACTGTCCTGGGAAATCATATTTGTTTTGGCAGGTGACTACAGCATTAAGGGTACTGATCTAAGTTAGTAATATACTGTAGTGGGAAACCGTCAATGGAGTGCAAAATCTTAATATGTATAGGCTGTGGTTGGTTCAGAATTAACTTTTTAAGCCCTGAAACATAAAGGTGTTTTCAAAACCAGTATAATTTCTTGAAGTATGGTTACTATTAACAAAACGGCTACTGTGAAATTACATTCAATTAACAGCATGGCACACAAACTTTCTGGAATTTTTACAAGGTACTGAAACTTACTATTTTAATACATAACAAGTCAGTGTGACTGAGTGTTCTTGTTGGTAAATATACTCTAACATAGGTTATGCAACAAAATGCAAGTGTGTTGTGTTATGCAGTGTGAGAGTTAATTAAAATAAAAAATTTCCTTCTAAAAACATTGTTTTGGTTGGTCTAAGGAGCATTACAAACTTATTTTCCCCCTTTAGAAAGTTGCTTTTTTTTCTCATGTAGAAGAATGTTTGGGGATGTGTTTGGAAAGTTTCTTGTTACTTGTGCTTGTTCTTTTTGCTTATATTTAAAACTAATGTTGGAGAGTTGAAGCAGGGCAGAAAGTAAATAACCAGTGTTGTAGTATCTAATAGTTTAAAGTAGCAGAGATTTATTAATGGAAGTTAAGACATATAAAGAATAGTTGAATGGTGCACCATATGGCATTCAAACAGTAATGCATTATTGCTTATAGAAAGCAAGGACATATGTGTTAATTTCTTAGGAAGGAAGTGTTTATTTTAAGTACAGGTAGGTGGCTGACTTCAAAGCAGTTTAGAGGGGGGGGGATCTGTGGTACACAGACAGGCATCTAACGAGAGAGCACTGATCAGGCACAAGCAACAGTAGAAACCGACAAGCGAAAAAGTAAATAACTAGCAGCAGATATTTAGTAACCATGTTTTCACAGTAAGAAGGAAGCAATGTGTTAAAAGGTTTACTTGATAAAGCAGTTCTCAGCATTCAGGAAAGCTAGCATAATTAAGTAGGAGACAGCATAAGAGTTCATAAATAGGAAGTAATGTAAATGGTGTCAGTGGAGAGCTTCAAAGTAATGAAGTAGATAGATAGATAGATAGATAGATAGATAGATAGTAATAAGAGGACGCAAAGCTGGAGAAAGGGAAAGGTAAAGTTAATAATTTCAAACAAAGACACAGAAGAGGCAATCGATGGGTATAGTATTACAAGTGCTTAAGGGGCCAGAAGGTGTTAAATTACTCCAGTAGTTTTTTAATCTATCCATTTATTAATTTTAATAACATAAATGATGCAATTTTTATATCAAATTTAATTAAGAGTTGAGCAGTGCAGTAATCCAAAGACAAATTTTAAAAATGAGTCCTGTGCAATGCAAGTCCTGTTTGAAGTTGGTCGTTTTGGAGAATGGCTTGAAGGAGTCAGTCCACTAGAGTGGACCAGTCTGCAAAAGATTTCAGCTGATCCAGCACGTCAAGCTCACCGTTTCTGAACTGGAGGAGAAGCTGGCTGATCTGTGTTGTAGTAAAGAATTGGCTGACCTATCCCAGGTGTCCTTTAGAGATATAGTGTACACCCCTAAGGTGGCTCACCCCTAAGGTGGCTCCAGGGGTTACAAAAGCAGTAATTTATAGGTGTAGTCAATGACTGCTTTTAAACAAAGTATGTTAAAGCACCAATATGGGGGTAAGCCTGTCTAGATTTAGTATTTTGTAATAAACAAGGCCCTCATATATAAATGGTGTGTACACCTGTTTCCACGCTCATTCGAGATGTATAAAAACTAAACTTCCCATTAAGCCATGCACATTTTCTCAGCTCTCTCTCACCAGGTGTATGGACTTTTCTGCTTGATTTTGCAAACTGGCAGTACCCAGCGTCAAAGCAGTGCTACTGTTTCTGTGGTCCTTCTGTTTTAGATTCACATCCATAACGCAGGTTTTATCAAATACACAGAAGTGAATTGCATAGCGTTTACAAATTCAACAATGTAACAATATAATGGTGCATGCAGTGGCCAAACTGTTTCAAATACCATAGCTGCTTTAGCGTTGTTACTCTCAGTGCACAACTCGGAGTATTATAACCCATTGTATCCGAGTATGGAATCACAGCTGTACAGCAGCTGATCAGAAAGCTCTATGATGGGTTGTGTTGAGAGCATAGAATATTATCGGGATACAGCTTCCAGCCTGGAGCACATTTATAGCACATGCTTCCTTATTGAAAGCCATCAGCATATCTGCATGTATTCCACTCAGCCATGCCACAGTCTGTTTGAACTTTTCCCATCCGGCAAATACTTCAGAGCCTTTTCTGCACAGACTTCGAGGATCAGAAAGTTACATACCAAGAGCTACAAATACACTACATTAGTCCATTAGGTGCTCCCAGTAGTTTGTAATTATAATTACAATTACCCCATTGTAAACTTGCTCTACAATTGTAATATTGCAAAACCTTAATAATATGTACATGTACATTAAGCCTATGTTTTCATATTGTATATTTTTCATTTTTATTCTGTTATTATTATTGTTATTGTTATTTTATCTTTCTATAGGAAAATAAGTTTATGGAGGATTTGCAAATTGAATCTTATTGTACCATACAATGACAATAAAGGAATTCAGTTCAATAGAATGGAGTGCATATTTACAGATGATGACTGGCTTCTAAGTCGATTTAGACTTGCAAGAGCTATCTACTTGGAGCTGTGTGCTATTAGACTACTAGGATGTATAGTTTATATCATTTTTATGCTGAATTGCATTAAAGAATGAATATTACATTTTACAGATAAATTGTTAATGTAATTTAAATAATGTATACTGTTAATAATCAAACATGTGGGTGCATGGTAGTACATTATGTGGCGCATTATGTGGCACCCCTTTCAGGAATTGGTCCTGCCTAGACCTGTGTTCTAGCTGGGATTGGCGTGACCCTGGATTGATAGATAGTTGAAATAAGTAAACATGTGTAACGGAAATTTTTCAGTGTTCCTTAAAAGGTTTGAAGAATCAGCATTCTAACCTAACAGCTGGTTTTACATTTATTACAAAGCTTACTGTGTGGCGATTGGTTATTTGGAGAAAGAAAACGGAAGGACAGTAATCGGGGGTTAATACATATGACAGAAACAGTACTACTGCAATACATTATTCCATTCAGGGTCACGTACATCCCAGCAAGCACCTTGTGGAAGAAAGTAACAATTCCTGGACCTGGGAGGTTAGATCAATCCCTGGACTGGGCACCATCTCATCACTTCCAGTGCACTACCATGCACCACATGTTTAATACATGCTTTAATGCTTTTCTTCATGAAAATGATACCAAGTATACATCTTAGTATACTAAAATGTACAGAGAGCTGTAATATCATGAATGCAATGTACTCTGTGTGGTCATCACTGCCTGTGCACTCCTTTCTGCTGAAGAGAAAGCCCATTTAAGAAGCATGTAGTGATTCACATACATAGAACACATAGAATACAAAGCATTTAACAAACTAATTTAGTTACGATGGGATTTGAGAAACTCTAGTAAATTAAACATCGATGTTAAGATGAAGTTCACGACGTTCTACTTTAATGGCAAAATAAACTACAAGATTAAAGTGGAAATTTTGTGATTAAAGTCAACATTCCAAGCTTTTTTTCTTCACAGGCATTGTGCGAACTTGAACTTTTGATTGTCACTCCGTCAATTTCCTTTTGTTAGTTATACTACTGCCTAAGCCATCAAAAAGAACTTTTTGCCTTGCCTCCACTTCACTGAGTAGGACGTCCACTTCACATTTGATAAAATTCTTTTTTTATGTACTTGCTTTTACCATTGTCTTTTGCGCAAACACTGAATGAAAGGGGCTATTTATATTGATTTGCATATTCAAATATGCAAAATTCTGGGAGGAGTTTGGGTGGGCTATAGGCGTGTGTACATGAGTTAAATTTTACTTTCAAGGGGATTTATAAAGAGGAAGTGCATGGAACTTGGCATACGCACAGTTTTATGCATCTGGATTTTTTTCTGTGTATTCATATTACCAGTTTTGTACGCCATGTTTTAGTGTAAGTTCTATGCACAGTATTGTACCTGAGGCCCCATGATAGAATTAAGAGTGTAGAGATGACTGAACTGCTAGGGTCAAGTGACCGTAGTATAATTCAATTCTCAATGTTTTGGCATAGCGTGGATGAAGCTTTTAAAATGTTTAACATATAATGTAGGACAGGTACATGACTTGCAGTGGGCAAGTAAGGCGATTAAAAAGAAGCTGCAAAGGAAAAAAAACACCTGTGTAAAGTGTGAAAGACAGATAACTCCAATATGAGTCATAAGATGTATGAGAGCATGAGGCCAAACATTAAGAAGGAAATTAGGTAAAGCTAAAAGACAGTTAGAGAGGAATATTGCAGATAGGATGAAAGATGACTCAAAATGATTCTTAAAGTATTTTAGTAGAAAAAGAGCAGTCAAGGAGGAGGTAAAAGTGTATCCAGAATAGCAAAGTGGAAAATATACAGTACAGGCACTGAAATAGCAGATGCTTTAAACTTGCATTTTTATGAGGTCTCCAAATTTGAGGAAGTGGAAAACATCACAGTGGTAACAGGGACTACTAAGGAGGTATTGAGGCATTTGGAAATTATAGAGGGAGAAGTACCGTTTTGATTAAATAGGTTGAAATCAAACACATTACCAGGAACAGATAATATTTACAGTATCTTTGAATGTTTAAGGAATTTAGTGAGTACATATATATATGTACTCACTAAATTCACTGGGATTGTATGAAGAAGCAACAAAAGGGTATGATCAGAGTGATGCATATATTATTTATCTTGGCTTTTGGAAACCATTTACATGAGAGCATGAGAGGTTTGGCATTACACTAAAAGAGTTGAGAGTTGAGAGTATAGAGTGTAGATGGGTGCAGCATTACCTAAAACACAGGGTGGCTGAGTTGTTTCATTTAAAATTCATTGTGGTAATGTACAGAACCAAAATTTAAAAAAAGTTGTCTCTGTCCAAATATTTATGGACCTAATACAGTTAGGTCCATAAATATTTGGACAGAGACAACTTTTTTCTAATTTTGGTTCTGTACATAACCACAATGAATTTTAAATGAAACAACTCAGATGCAGTTGAAGTGCAGACTTTCAGCTTTAATTCAGTGGGTTGAACAAAAAGATTGCATAAAAATGTGAGGCAACTAAAGCATTTTTTTAACACAATCCCTTTTTTTCAGGGGCTCAAAAGTAATTGGACAAATTAAATAACTGGAAATAATACTTGGTTGAAAACCCTTTGCAGGCAATGACAGCCTGAAGTCTTGAACTCATGGACATCACCAGATGCTGGGTTTCCTCCTTTTTAATGCTCTGCCAGGCCTTTACTGCAGTGGCTGTTTGTTTGTGGGCGTTTCTTTCCGAAGTTTAGACTTCTTCTGCGATCATCCACCACTGTTGTCTTCCATGGACGTCCAGGTCTTTTTGCGTTGCTGAGTTCACCAGTGCTTGCTTTCTTTCTCAGGATGTACCAAACTGTAGATTTTGCCACTCATAATATTGTAGCAATTTCTCGGATGGGTTTTTTCTGTTTTCGCAGCTTAAGGATGGCTTCTTTCACCTGCATGGAGAGCTCTTTTGACCGCATGTTGTCTGTTCACAGCAAAATCTTCCACATGCAAGCACCACACCTCAAATCAACTCCAGGCCTTTTATCTGCTTAATTGATAATGACATAACGACGGACTTGCCCACACCTGCCCATGAAATAGCTTTGAGTCAATTGTCCAATTACTTTTGAGTCCCTGAAATGAAGGGATTGTGTTAAAAAAATGCTTTAGTTGCCTCACATTTTTATGCAATCGTTTTGTCCACCCTACCGAATTAAAGCTGAAAGTCTGCACTTCAACTGCATCTGAGTTGTTTCATTTAAAATTCATTGTAGTAATGTACAGAACCAAAATAAAAAAAAAAAAGTTGTCTCTGTCCAAATATGTATGGACCTAACTGTAAATAACAAACTGGTTCATTTTGAACATAACACCAAGTTAGATGGATTAGCAGATAATCTAGAATCCATTGAATCATTACAGACAGACTTGGACGCCATACAGTCTTAGGCAGATTTCTGGCAGATTAAATTTAATTTAAGTAAATCATTACAGGGCAGCACGGTGGTGCAGTGGTAGCGCTGCTGCCTCGCAGTAAGGAGACCTGGGTTCGCTTCCCGGGTCCTCCCTGCATGGAGTTTGCATGTTCTCCCCTTGTCTGCGTGGGTTTCCTATGGGTGCTCCGGTTTCCTCCCACAGTCCAAAGACATGCAGGTTAGGTGTATTGGCGATCCTAAATTGTCCCTAGTGTGTGCTTGGTGTGTGGGGGTGTGTGTGTGTGTGCCCTGCAGTGGGCTGGTGCCCTGCCCAGGATTTGTTCCTGTCTTGTGCCCTGTGCTGGCTGGGATTGGCTCCAGCAGACCTCCGTGACCCTGTGTTAGGATATAGCAGGTTGAAGAATGACTGACTGACTAAATCATTACACTTAGGAAGTAAAAATGTTTTTAGTTTTTTTCAAAGATTTTGCCGTTACATGATGTTTTTAATAGGTATTTTGTTAAGCATTTCATGCTACCATTAAACAATCAGGCTGCCTGATTTTGTATCAAAAGAAAATATCAATGTACACTAGCAACTGAGAGCCCGATCAAATCGGGCTACAAATTCTACGTTTGTGAAATCCATACTTTCTCTGCAAATAATTATTTGTTTTTTAAAGTCCTTGAAATGATTTTGTTATCATGGCACTGATTTGTGCTTAAAATAGACCTTTTCGGCCGATGTAATGAGCTTCCTGTTTAAACAGGGGTGTGAGACGTGAACTCAGCTCTTCGGCGCACCTCATTTGATTTTTTCCGGCAAACAGATTTTCAAAAGAAACCGTATTTTACGATTCTAATCAGAGTTGGAGTAATAATTATGTTGGCGTGGTCATTTTAGAGCTGAGATCAGCTGAAATTTAAACAATGACCGTTGTTAATACCCAGCCGTCATTACTTAGTTTGCCAATAGATGTCAGAAGGATGGAAGCCAAAACCGAACTGCCCAAAGATAGATTTCGACGTACCAAGCAAATGGCGATACGTTCTAAATTACTTACGGTTCTGGAGCTGTTGAAGGGTTTAAGTCAGTCGACGATGTTAGTCCTGGAAAGTACGCCCCACCAAAGAAACGTTCCAAAAACCAACCGAACTTACTGTTACCTGCTTGAACCAACACCGACTTACTATACTCGGCTGTCCAGCGGCGTCACTGAAGCATTCGAACATTCTTAGCCAATCATGCAATACTGCGTCCGTGTTTGCCACGTTATGTTCTAACTACAGAGGCAGTGTCCCATTGTATGGTTCTAAATTGTATTGAGTGGAGGTATTGACACGAACACCATACATACGGATAGTATCAAATTATATATAAGGATATCACTATGTTCGGTTAATTCTGTATTTGCAAACTTTACAATTGTAAAACAATAAGCAGTTTAATTAATAAAACCAGTTAATTTCAAAACGTGAATTAACCTGTAAGCCTTACAATAAAATACTGAGGTAGTCCTACCTAAAAAGTGCAGAACATGGTTCAATAATTGACAGACCTGCAACTGATTAATAGATGGTTATAGTAAAAACCTGCATCTACTACAGTTGTGGGCCCCAATTTGGAGAATTTATTTCACATTTGCACAAATTACTTTTGATAAAATGTCATACACTTTCACAGCAATTGAATAATCAAATACTTTTTAAAAATATAAAACCTTCCTGTTTTGCTATATGGCTGCAAGATATGGATATTATGCAGTGACCTGAGATGAAGACTGGACTACTTTGGTACTGTGTCTTTTCGGAGGCAAACTGCTGGTTTGACTTTGTGTTGAACAAGAGGTTGGTCACAGAGTCCCAAATGAGGCACATTACCTGCATTGTGAGGGAGCGTCAGTTACAGCACTATGACCATGTGGTGCAATTCCACAAAGGTGATGCAGCTTGCAGGGTCTTCATTGTTGAGTACCCAAACGGCTGGACCAGACCAAGGAGATGTCCACATAACACCTGGCTGCAACAGATAGATGTTCTTTTGCGGAGGGTGGGACTGGACCGCGTGTCTGCCTTGGGGATTGCCAACTGGGATCCCAAGCTGTTTTGTTGTGTGGTGGGTGTGGGTGCTCCCCAACCTAACCTAACCTGACCTGACTTGTCCAAAGAGCCCAGCGCAATTTTGTTGCATCGTAAGAAAATATAATTTGAAGAAGTAAAGAGTTTTTACCTATACATAAACAATTAGGAATTGAATAAAGCAGTCAGTCAGTCACTCAGTCATTTTCTAACTCACCTTTTCCTCATCTTGGTCGTGCAGGGTGTAAGAGTATATCCCAGCCAGCATAAGATGCAAAGCAGGAACAAACCCTGGATAGTGTGCCTTGAAAAATAGCAAGTTCAGAAAATTGATGAATGGGTAAATAATAAGTTCATTGTTGATATCATTGTTCTAATATATAAATGGAAGAGTCTCACTGCACTTTTCTGTCCCCTGCTCTGACTTGACTACAGAATCAATTTACTAAAAAATTATTTGACTATGAAATTTTCTAAATTTTGTGTTTTTATTTGGACCTTTGTCAATAATAAACAAAATGTTGGTGATATCATGTAATAATATTGTGGTATTTATCATAATTTACCTAAGGTCTAGTACTATTAAGTCCTTAGAATTCATTCTGCAGAATACTGCACAGTAATTTGACAAACAGATCTACAGCAAAATGGGAGTTGACATTTGGAAATTGGATTGCTTCAGGCCTGAGGCCTACAAGATTTATGACCCTTTAAGACTGCCGGCAAGGAACTGAAACTGATCTTCACAGAACCATTGTTTAAAGCTTTGAGTTTGCCCTGGTGAATTTCTAGTATAATGTCCATCATATGTGCTTTGCAGTTATAGTAGAAGGAGTTTGCATATTGAAAATTATTTTTAAAGATATGGTATTTGATTTCTAACCTGTTTTCTCCATTAGTATTGCTGTGCCTTAGTTTTTTTTTTTTTTTTTTTTATTAATTTTTATTTTAATTAGCTGTCCAAAATAAAGTAAGAATTGTGTAGATTTGTGGATGCCAAATAAGCATGCAAGACATAGTTTATTGATGTTTATTAATATAAATCTTAACATATACATATTCACATTTCTTCCTTTATTTCTTTATTTTTATTTTTGCATAAATCAAAGCCATGTTGGAACTGTTCAGAAAAACTGAAAATCCTTTACAGGCTTACCAAAAATTTGGGTACAGAGACCATACAGATTGCTTGAGGAACATGTATCCTTGTGATGCTGTAAATGCAGAGAGAAAGTTCCAGCCCCAAAAGAGATAAGGCTACTCCTTATTTGAAGTTAACAAAGAAAGATAAGAGAAAGAATAGACAAAAAATAACTGACAAATAAATTAACAAAAGAATCAAAAAATAGAGAGTTTTGTCAATTTTAAATCGGCTAAGGCTGAAACAAAACAAATTAAATTGAAAAACCCATACTTATGTATAACTTAGAAAGGAGTATCTAAATATCAAAACTAGAATTCTAGTTCTTAAATCTGCAATCTCAAACCTTAACTGCTGAAACAAACCTCTAAGATTCTAAACCAGAAAGTCAAACTCAAGACATGAATTTTATCCTGAAGCTCCAATGCCCAGAAAGACAAAATGAACAGAATTTAACTCTCAGCAAAGGGCTGTTGAGCAGAGTACAATGAATACAATGTCTCAGCAACTGACTGAGGCATAGTCCACATTTATATTAGATTAAACTGGATTAGACTACATTGTGTTAGATATGATACTTAATTTGTAACCAAGTGAAAATTAAAATGTTGGTTTCAGACACCTGAGTAAATGAGCATAATTAGAAACCACCCTCTCAAGACTTAATATAGAAGAAAATAGTTAACAATTAGCCAAAATAAAAAAAAAATTAGAAAAGAGCCGCTACTAGCTAGATTTCCATCAGCAACATGATGCTAAACTAGAAATATCGGGCCTAAGGCAGAAGCCAGCCCTAGCAAGGGTACACTTTTATCTTGGGGCATCTACACTTGTACCAGGATAATTGAAAGCCCCAGCCAACATAGGGAAAATGTACAAATTCTGCATTGGAACCAGGCTATTTGTTTTCTGTTCAAGTGCACTCACTTTCTGAGAGGTAGAGTGGTTATTTTTATATATTATAATATATATTATTTATCCAGATCCCACTTTATCTTGCAGTCTATTTTGATTCACATATGCTAGTATTTCATGTTATGGAAATTTGTTGATTCTAAAACTTTTTTTTTTTGTCCTTCTGCAGTGACCAAGTAAGTTACTGTGTACTATCAGTTGTACAGTATATGAGTGCACATATCAGTGTGAACAAGTTTTTCTTTTAAAATATGAATAAACATTTGACTGATGTATTGTTTCCTTTTAGGGGTGATAGCTCCCTAAATAGCTTCACTCCCTAATAGTGAAGACGCTACAAAAATAAAGACACAGAAAATCTTCAAAACAGGTAAACATTTAATATGGGCAAGAAGAATTAGCTTCAAAAGAACATTTTATTATAAGTGTTAAGCATTCATAGGTTTTCATTTTATGTTATATTCAATTCAGCATGTATTTTTAATTTTTCAGAGTTTCGAAAGATTTTGGAATTTGCTGCATTCAATTCTATTGTTATTTTGTATTTTGGTTTCATTCTAGTGTTGCTAATATTTTTTCATGTTTTTTTTTAAAGAAATATTCATGATTGTTTTATAGCAAATGGCAGTAGAATACTGTGCTGAGAGTTATTCAGGTTTAACACTATAAAGTGCGTTATTAAATGTCACCCTGAGCCTGATCTGGGTTTAACTCTTCTAACATGGAATTCTGAGCCCAAGACAGCTCAGGGAAATTAAAATCCAAGATCATGAATCAAAAATAAACACATTTTGTGGTGTTCAGGATTATTCAGCAGAGATTTTGGCTTTGGTTATTTTTGACTATGAGTTCTGATCGACTTTTTCTCAACATAAAAATATAAAGCAATATTTTAAAGAACAGATAGGTTTGTAAAATGTTGAAATTACATAAAAATACAACACAGTGGTTTGCAATGTTGCAAATATAGTTTTAGTATTTCTAAGGTCGGTGCTGCACTGATTTCAGATTCAGTTGCAGCACATATTAACAATGTGAGCATGTTTTAGAGAGGTAATAAATCCAACTCAGTGTGACCTTACAAAGTGACTCTATTAACTTTGCCTCGTAGCTACCTATGCATGAAGCATCCTGTCACAGCAAATTTGTTTGTTGCAATAAACACACAACTCAATCAAAAGCAATAATGGCATTTTTGTATACCTGGGGTTATCTTCTTTAAAATTAATCATAAGTTTCCATGTTGTCTGCTCTGTTTCATTAGTGAAATATGTGATTTTTGCACATATATGCCAAGGCGAGCAACTTGTCATAGCGGGGTGAATCTGATTTTATCGTAAATCCCACCTATGTCGCACCACATACAGTGAAAGATTTATTACCATTAGGTAGCTGAGTTTCGATGATGTATTGTTGCCTATGGTCTGTCACTTTTACTACATATAACAGCCATGCATAAAAGGAAATACTGTATATTGCTTATGTGACAGCTAATTGTTACGCACCTTTGCGCATTACTATGCCAAAGCTTCTGTGAAAATACATGCAGATTGTTTGGTTGATGTGCAATAAGTCTAAGTTTATACTTCTCTCTTCTTTTTTTGAAAAACTTATAGTTGAGGAAGTCTTAGAAAAAGTTGCAGCAAGTTAGTGTAATAGAATTTGAAGGCCTTGAGTCACAATTGTGACTTTATTGGGAAAGAACTTGATGCTGTGCTTGATTTGGAATTACTGCTTAGTATAACTTTGAAGTGTTGCAACATGCACTTTTACAGTTTAAACGTCTTGGGTTCAATTACCATATCTCCCTATGTCAGTTTTCTAAGCAGTGCTCTTCCAATTTCAGCTTCTTTGCCTAACTGTTTGAAATTTCACAAGAGTAGAATGTCACTGGCTGTGCAAAGTTCTCCGGGGGAACCACTCTTTGATCAAAAGCACCTCTATCACTCTACTCTGGTGCTCGCAATTTCACATGGAGACTGCTGTCCACCTCACTTGACACCACCACCCAATCATACCACGCAAATATATATATTTATTTATATACTGTAGCTGCTAGTGCAACTGAAAGTTTACAGGCTTATCACGTAATGCATCTTTCGCTTGTAGGTTGATGCGCTGAACATTTAAACTTACCTTTCTGTCTTTGAATCTGAGGAAGGCAGCTAATGCAGGATGACATCAATATCAACACTTGCTTGCTGTGCATTTTGATTGGTGAACTGATAGCTCCTGTTCGAAAATGCTTTAGATTGTTCCTGTCTTCACAACAATAAAGCTAACTTTTTTGGAAACCTGGACTCGCCTCCTTCTCTCTTGTGCAAGTGTGTGACCCACACATCACAATATATCGTGTGTGTGTGTGTGTACATGTATACACTTACCTAAAGGATTATTAGGAACACCATACTAATACGGTGTTTGACCCCTTTCGCCTTCAGAACTGCCTTAATTCTACGTGGCATTGATTCAACAAGGTGCTGAAAGCATTCTTTAGAAATGTTGGCCCATATTGATAGGATAGCATCTTGCAGTTGATGGAGATTTGTGGGATGCACATCCAGGGCATGAAGCTCCTGTTCCACCACATCCTAAAGATGCTCTATTGGGTTGAGATCTGGTGACTGTGGGGGCCATTTTAGTACAGTGAATTCATTGTCATGTTCAAGAAACCAATTTGAAATGATTCGAGCTTTGTGACATGGTGCATTATCCTGCTGGAAGTAGCCATCAGAGGATGGGTACATGGTGGTCATGAAGGGATGGACATGGTCAGAAACAATGCTCAGGTAGCCCGTGGCATTTAAACGATGCCCAATTGGCACTAAAGGGCCTAAAGTGTGCCAAGAAAACATCCCCCACACCATTACACCACCACCACTAGCCTGCACAGTGGTAACAAGGCATGATGGATCCATGTTCTCATTCTGTTTACGCCAAATTCTGACTCTACCATTTGAATGTCTCAACAGAAATCGAGACTCATCAGACCAGGCAACATTTTTCCAGTCTTCAACTGTCCAATTTTGGTGAGCTCGTGCAAATTGTAGCCTCTTTTTCCTATTTGTAGTGGAGATGAGTGGTACCCGGTGGGGTCTTCTGCTGTTGTAGCCCATCCGCCTCAAGGTTGTGCGTGTTGTGGCTTCACAAATGCTTTGCTGCATACCTCGGTTGTAACGAGTGGTTATTTCAGTCAAAGTTGCTCTTCTATCAGCTTGAATCAGTCGGCCCATTCTCCTCTGACCTCTAGCATCAACAAGGCATTTTTGCCCACAGGACTGCCGCATACTGGATGTTTTTCCCTTTTCACACCATTCTTTGTAAACCCTAGAAATGGTTGTGCATGAAAATCCCAGTAACTGAGCAGGTTGTGAAATACTCAGACCGGCCCGTCTGGCACCAACAACCATGCCACGCTCAAAATTGCTTAAATCACCTTTTTTTCCCATTCTAACATTCAGTTTGGAGTTCAGGAGATTGTCTTGACCAGGACCACACCCCTAAATGCATTGAAGCAACTGCCATGTGATTGGTTGATTAGATAATTGCATTAATGAGAAATTGAACAGGTGTTCCTAATAATCCTTTAGGTGAGTGTATGTATATGTATACGAGGTGAGAATCAAAAATAACTGGACTGGGCTTTGCACTTTCCTGGAAAACCATCTGGAGGTTAGGCAGATGTGAATCATAGAACTATATTCCCTCCTACATGCCCACTCAAACCGCTGACCGGCTAGGTATATGCTGTGAATAGCCCAGTCAGTATTTGCACAACAATCGCTACACAAGTTGCCACCATAATGTTGGGTGAATAAAATCGAACAGTGAATCAACATTAAATTTCTTGCAAGTTTACTCTTTTTCCGTAAAGCAGTTTTTGCCTGACAAAAACATTCCTGTTCTCGATCATCCTCCCTATTCGCCCGATTTAGCTCCTTGTGATTTTTACTTGTTCCTAAAAATCCAAAGTGACCTGAAGGGAACACATTTTTCTTCAGTGGATGAAGTGAAGACGAAAACGGCAAGCCTGTTGAAGAGCCTCAAGCAAGAAGACTTCCAGCACTGTTTCAATCAATGAAAGATGTGTATGGAGTGGTGTAGAACTCAGGAGGGGGTGTATATAGAAGGTGACAATGTTTAGAATGCTGTAATTCATGAATATTTTTTTTTACCAATCTGGTTATTTTTATGCCTCACCTCGTATGTATATGCATATGTATATATTGTGGCAGGCGGCCGGAACTCTTGCCCGGCCTGGATGCCCAGAGTGTAGAAGGACCGGGGAAGAGAGTATTTTTGGGACAGTTTCTCCCCTGGGCTGACAGAGGGCAGCCCTCCTGGTTACGATCAGGGCCTAGGAGCTCAACCCTGTTAAAACCCATGGCCACCAGCAGAGGGCGCATTGATCTATCCAGGGCCTTATTTGACCACACTTCTGCCACACCCGGATGTATGGCCGGAAGGTATACTATAGGAAAGTATAGGACTCCAGGTGCCCTATAAAAAGGGGCCAGTCCCACTATTCAGTGGCCAAAGTCGGGAGGAAAAGGACAAAGCCTGAGGAGGAGTGGAGGCAGGACTGGCGGTGAGAAGGGACTGTGGTGGTGTGTTGTGTTCAGTGATATTTTCATAACAAAAATGAGAACTAGAACTAAAAATATTGTTTTTCATTTCACCTGAACGAGAACTGAAATTAAGGCAAACAGAGAAACTAAAACTAAATAAAAATAAAAATTAGTGATGTGTGAATGAACTTAAACAATAATGAAAATTGAGTTTGGTTCACTTGTGCAGAAGGGTTGTCTGTAGGTCGCCCTAAGCGTTCAGTTACGTTACGCTGTTCACTATGCAGTGATCTTGTAACTTGGGCTTACTATAGTCTCGTGGTGCAACCTTCCGTAAAGGAACGTTGTATGTTTGTTGAGCAAATTTGGCTCGTCGGGTTGAAGCAGTAAGCACTTGTATTTGTAGATGCCAAGTTTTGCATGGATGTTTGTGGGTTTAAAGCGAGGAAGTAATGTGTGGAAATACTTTAATTACAGCGCAGATGATAATGAAAGCAAATGTGTGTGATAAGAAGAAAAGAATCTCGGTGTTTCAGTGCAGGACCAGCTGGAGCAGTACTTTGTGAAAGTCCAGCACCTCTCTGGCACCAGGGCTGCACTTTTATATAGGGACATGCGGTCTCACCTGTCATCATGAAAAGAAAAAAAAAACTAATAATGATAACATAAAATAAATTTGTCCTATAAATTTGGTCTGTGCTATAAATTTGTTTTCTGTATGATTCCAATAATTTTGATCATTTTTATAGTCACAATTGCTGAATTTGTGCATTTCCTGATCAAATATAGGGGAGAAACATGAGGTGTGACAAGCCACACCTTACCTCGCACTGTGCTCGCCCTAACACACTGGGTTGATGCGTGCAATTTGTGCGTGCCTGTTGCTGTCTCTCTGTATGTCGCCAATATAATGTTTGCACACACATTTGTTATACACCCTGACTTTCCACAGTCTGGCTAATATCTTTAATGAATGTGTGTGGCATATCTAGTCTTGCTGATCAGACATAAAACCACAGTGAAAAGGCACAAAGTGAGGCAGATGTAAGTCCAACAGTTGTTTGTTGCTGGTGTTCTACACAGAGGCTTTTGGCGCCAATAACAGCGCAATATCAGAAAGTCAAGTGCACTGCAGTGGTCCATTTATTTTTATTTTTATTTTTTGTTCCAACTGATTGGCAAAATGGAGGATTAAGACTTTTAAAACTAAAGGAAAATAAGGAGGACTTTTACAAGAAAGTGACGGAGATTTTCGTGAAGAGGGATAGGTGGACTTCATCTATAATAATAAAAGGCAAAGCCCTGACTGACTGACTGACTGACTGACTGACTGACTCATCACTAATTCTCCAACTTCCTGTATAGGTAGAAGGCTGAAATTTGGCAGGCTCATTCCTTACAGCTTACTTACAAAAGTTAAGCAGGTTTCATTTCGAAATTCTACGCGTAACAGTCATAACGGTCGATAACGGTCGACAACGTCCGCCATGTTGAACTTTCTTATTTATGGCCCCATCTTCACGAAATTTGGTAGGCGGCTTCCCTGCGCTAACCGAAACCGATGTATGTACTTATTTCGATGGTATGACGCCACTGTCGGCCGCCATATTGAACTTTCCAACGTCACCAATTTTCAAACTTACCGTGTAGGTAGAAGGCTGACCCCATCTTCACGAAATTTAGTAGGTGACTTCCCTGCGCTAACCGAAACCGATGTACGTACTTATTTCGATGGTATGACGCCACTGTCGGCCGCCATATTGAATTTTCCAAACATCACTAATTCTCCAACTTCCCGTGTAAGTAGAAGGCTGAAATTTGGTAGGTCCATTCCTTACAGCTTACTTACAAAAGTTAAGCAGGTTTCATTTCGA
>JANRMT010062854.1:102360880-102416107 GCA_026402145.1 Polypterus bichir lapradei | reverse complement strand
TGACAACAACACTCATATCAATGACAAAACAATTACATTAACAATCAAGTTACGTTATTTTTAAAATTTTTCCTTTTCTTTTTCATAACTTCTTTATCACAGTACTTCTCCGCTGTGAAGCGCGGGTATTCTGCTAGTTTATAAATAAAGGTAAGACCATAAACGGTTTTCCGTTTTATAAAAAATTGGATCAGACTAAGCAAAAACAAATCCAATATTTAAAAAGTAAATTTTGACCTTAAAATATTGTTTTGTTTTTCTTGTTATCCTTTTGTTGAACAGTCTATATTAAAATTGATTAAAGCTTTGGAATTAAAAGCTTTTAAAAACAACTAAAAATTTCAATTAAGATTATATTTGAAATCCATTTTTTTTTGTGCACCACTCTATACTTTCATTTGTATTGAATGCGTGTGAATTGTGAAATTGCAACGGCAAATTTAGAACACATGGATGGTGCAGAGCTAATGCATTGTCTCCGCTGTCTCTCGCCACTATAAATGTACATTTTTTCTTAGGCAAATATGTACCTTACCTATCAGTGTGTAAAGAATTCTGATAAGATATGAAACATTACCAGTAGTCAGTGTGCATGCAGCCAATTGAATAGTGAATAAGATACTCTTGGAGGTTCATACATTTGTCAATCTGACTCGGAAGGAGTCCATGCCTCACCAGCCATGAACCTCACCGCACATCACTGCTTCAGAACTGGCAACAGAAATTGTAAACATACAGTCTGCTGGCACCAGTGGCCGAGGACCTTGTCTGTGGAACGGCATTACAGGCGCTTGTCAAACAAATATTTTCACTGTGTGGCTATGTGTGCAATGGACATCGTTGCACATGAACAAATCTCTTCAAATGTGTGCTTGTTATAATTTATACAGCAATGTGCTTGCACAGACTGGTTTCTTGGGTTGAAACATTTGATCTTGCTATCTATACTCATTAGGCCACTTAATCAGTTTGATCATTGATAGTCAAGTTGTGTTTAAGGGCATTATGAACTGTGAGTGTATTTTGTTGACTGAAACATAACTTGCATTGAAGTATGTGTAGGCCAATATTTGTGATCTTGCAACAGAAAAAAAGAACTAAAATGATACTAATATTATGTAAAAAAGCCAGAACTAGATAAAATAACTAAAATTTTAAACACAGAACTTAATAAAAATAAAAATTGTTGACTCCACTGAAAGCTAGAATGAAATAAAAATAAAAATTAATTTTATAAAATAAAATAAAAACTAAAACTACAATTAATATCAGAAATGAAATATCACTGGTTGTGTCGTGTCATAGTGCTGATGGTTGTGCACTTTTATTATAAATAAACATGGGTGGTGAATTGAACCTGTGTCCTGCTTGTCTGTGTCTGGGTTAGGGTGGCAGTACGCCCCCTGGTGGCGTCACGTATATGTATATGTATGCATATTTATGTATATGTATATATTTATACAGTAGAACCTCGGTTCACGACCATAATTCGTTCCAAAACTCTGGTCGTAAACCGATTTGGTTGTGAACCAAAGCAATTTCCCTCATAGGATTGTATGTAAATACAATTAATCCGTTCCAGACCATACGAACTGTATGTAAATATATATTTTTTTAAATTTTTAAGCACAAATATAGTTAATTAAACCATAGAATGCACAGCATAATAGTAAACTAAATGTAAAAACATTGAATAACACTGAGAAAACCTTGAACAACAGAGAAAACTAACACTGGAATAGTTTGCACTATAGCGCTACCAACCGCTGGCTAAAAGCACTTTTTTTAATGAGTTTTAAGCACAGGGAAAAAATGAACATTTGAAAAAATCCGTAATGTAATAAACCACCAAGAAAAATAACATTGCAACAATGCACGCTACGAACCGATCGCTGGAAACAGAAGTGAAAACAAAATAAAGCCTAGTGCATTCTTTAACTGCCTTCCTACCTTAATGCGTCCAGCTCTCTCTTGCACTGCCTGTGTGTCTGCATCTCTCTCTCGCGCTGCCTCTGTGTGTGTGTGTGTGTGTGTCGCGCTCTCTCTTGCGCTGCCTGTGTGTGTGCGCGCGCGTCTCTCTTGCGCTGCCTGTGTGTATGTTGCGCTCTTTCTCGTGCTGCCTGTGTGTGTGCGCATCTCTCTTGTGCTGCCTGTGTGTGTGCCTGTCTCTCTCTCTCATGCTGCCTGTGTGTGTGTCGCGCTCTGTCACTCTCTCTCTCTCATGCTGCCTGTGTGTGTGTCGCACTCTGTCACTCCCTCTCTCTTGCTCGCTGCACAGGAAATGCACAGGGAGAGACTGAACATGTACAAACCGAAAGGGAAACTGGCTTGTTCGTATACCGAGTGTGTGGTCGTGAACCGAGGCAAAAGTTTGGTGAACTTTTTGGTCGTAAACCGAGTTGTACGTGTACCGAGACGTTCGTGAACCGAGGTTCCACTGTATATGTATATATGTGTATATAATGTATGTGTGTATATATATGTGTACCATATATACTCGAATATAAGCCGAGTTTTTCAGCACCCAAAATGTGCTGAAAAACGTCACCCTTGGCTTATATTCGAGTCAGGTTCCGCTGCCCCCGCCAACCCAACAGAAAGAGTGTACAGTACTGTACCTGGTTTGGTCTGCGGGTGGTAGAAGAACTGCTGCGGGCTCTGTGTGGTGCTGTGCAGCCTCTGTGAGACTCATTCCGGTCTGTGTGCTCAATTAATGAGCTGATGCCTCAATTAATGTATGGTAATTTTATTGGTATTAATTTTGATTATTGAAACTTACCAGTAACTGCTGCATTTCCAACCCTAGGCTTATACTCGAGTCAATACGTTTTTACAGTTTTTCCAGGTTTTTTAGGTCAAAATTAGGTACCTCGGCTTATAGTCAAGTATATACAGTATATGTAGAAGTACTACTTGATTTATAAATAATTTTGGTAAAAATTGTTCAGATCTTCAAGTTTCCAGATCTATACAATTTAAAGTTTTCTTAACATTAGGCCAGTTTTTTTTTTTTTTTTGCCCTGTTTATAATGTTTATCAGGTTGTAGAGTATTACTTGTATTTTATAGAAGCTGTTTTCATTATAGTTATTAAGAACATATTCTAATCTCCCTGAATATGATTTAGAAGCTCTGTGTTCATGTAAATTTAGTGCCAAATACATTCTGCATTGTGTCTACCACTGAGAGTTTTCAAATAGTTTTAGTAACCAGAGTAAATATGTTTAGTCTAAGGAAACCTCTTGATGATTACAGCTCATTCATAAGCATTGCATCTGCAGACCTGTTATTTTTTAATTTAATAAAGGTTTCTTTTAGACAAGCTTTGCTGAAATTAAGTTGCCACTATTTAGTTAACACCCAGAATGTCTGAAAAGCTTGTGTGTTTCAATCTAAGCCATTACTTTTTTTTTTTTTTGACTAAATGATTTGTTTTGCCATCCAAATTAAACTTGGTTAATATTAAATCTTCAATTTCGACATTTGTAAAGAGGAGCTGCTGGCATATGCCATATTTATGATGCAAGCTAGTAATTGTTTGTATAAATCTAAATATTTTTACTGAGACTTTGTTTAAAGCTGTTTTGTTCTTTACTCTTACACTAACAGTAAACCAATGTATTATGGACGATAGCCATGAATGCATCAATTAAATAGACTTATACTTTATTACTGAATATGAAGTTCCAGGAAAGACATGCACAAATGAACATCAAAGTCTAGGCACAATGCAAATTCTTTTAAAATTTGTTGTAACATAAAATAGTCCCTGCATTCAGTGTTAAATAGTTAATGTTGTGAATTGTTTACATATACTATATACTGTGTAACATAAATATATAGTAAATTAGTTTGATTTTTATTTACATGTTAAAACAACTTTGTATTTATAACTGTTCTGAAGAAGGTGTAGTAAGCTGGATGAAATTTCCATAATATGCTTTTCTTAATTTTATTACTGTATTTTAGGAAGGTTTTTCTGAAAATATTCTTTAGATTATTTTAAGTTTCTAAAATGCCAAAAGTGTCTAATTTTCTATAAAAAATTTGTTGAACAGTGTGGTCCAGGTGTTAAGTAGGTGGAATTTTGAGCTATGAGATACGGAAAAAATTCTTTTAAGTTACCTCTCTTCCAGGTTTTTGAACAGCAATGTGCTAAGAATTGTACCATACAGGTGAAGTTATTTTTGGATGGTTTTTGCAATTAAAAAACTGCTTTGTAAAATAAAGAATGCATGTTTTTACTAAATGAAGACTACTGAAATCACACACTGTGATGGTAAATGCTTATTTTAGCTGGTACATTAAATTAGTATCATATTTAACAGTCCTGACTTGGATGTAAGCCATTAATTTGACCATATTGTTCATGCATTTCCTTTCCTATTTTATTATAAGTTGGCTAGACTTTCCTTCTAAATGTAAGCCATATGAATTCTATTGACATTTAAATTGACAAATCTGCCATTAAAATATTAGTTCCTATGTAGTAACAGTTTCTTATTTTGAAGGTAGGAAATCAATGTTAAGGAAGATGTCTGTCTGGAGGTACAGTATTACATAATATGCCACTGTTTCCTTTTAAAAGCTTCAGATGCAAAAATAGCATTCTCTTCAATGCATATAACCCTGCAAAATGTTTAAAAGCAAGGTAATCTTGATCTTCTCTTTTTAAGGAGCTACAGACATCAATCAGATCCTAACTGCTCTTCTGGTCTTGATATATAAAACCGAAAGGCTTTATTAAATTGGCTTAGGACTGTCAAGATGGGGGTTTCATTTACCTTTTTGTAACAGACAGTATGATTTCTAATCAGTCCTCAATTATAGAATAAAAGCCAGGAACACTGTACATTTGGTACCATAATAGTTTGGAACTTGTAATATATAAAGAGCAAAATGTTATATTCTACACAAATGTTAGTGCCTTAAATTTCTTAAAATAAGGGTGTGTATTTTAATATGTATGATTTGCGGCTTCATTGTTTATTTTTCCAAATACAACAGGTCTTGATTTAAATGTTAATAGTCATACTAAAAATAAACCTATTGAAGCAGGTATACTAGTACACCGCTGCCTCATAAGTTTTTACTTCTTTTTAAGCTTTGTATATCTCTGTCTAAGAAGTATGCATTTGATACATTTACAATTTGCTGATTTAATCCTCTTTCATATGGTTAAGTATAGTTTCATGTATTATGGTTATGTAATATTAATTTTGAAAAGCTTTATTTATGTATTTATTTGTTGATTTGCCTGTTTCAAATTTTTAATCACAAATCTGTGAAGAGCACAGAGTGTTTTTATTTTCCAAGCAAACTTTTTAAACTCTTGAATACGTACATTTTTTTTTTTTTTTTTTAGTAGTTTTTTATTTTGAATTATTTTTTGTCATATTGTATTTTAATTTCTTTCAGGGGTCACATCTTTTAAGTTTTCTAGTTAGGTAGAGCTGTTGTTTCATGAGTGTTACATCTGGCCTTTTATGTTTCCAGAGTTGTCATAGATTTATATTGTACACATTTGCCTGATTAACTGAGATCTGAAAATCGAAAATATGTTTTTAAAGTCTTGTGTAAACATATTTCTAAATATTACTATACTGAATAAGTTATCTTATTAAACTATTTTACTGTGTTTTTTGCCATTCGTTAATATTTCAAATTCTTAAAATGATTTACACTTTATATTAAGCAATATTATACATTACAAGAAAAAAAGACTTATTTGCGTGATTGGTTACTTTTTTGCTGCATGTACTCTGGTGTATTTTCTTGCACTACTTGGTCTTTTCTCTTATAAAGCCTAATATTATATTGAATCAACTGTCATATACCTCACCTGTAACATTTTATTTCTAAATTAAAAATATATAACTTCAGCCAAAATTAAATTCAAATTGTGACTTTAATAATTTTACTTTCAAATATTTAAAAAGGATTTATAATCTACAACGTATTGAAACAAGTTTTTAAAATTTAGAGTTCTAAGTCCAGGTATCTATTTCATTTTGTTTACCATATATGGTTTGTGGTTTCCTTTTTGGCACATATTACAGTATCTAAATTCTCACAAAATAGATATGAATAATAATGAGTAATCCAAATATTAAAATATTTTATTGGCATCACATTAAGGAGCAAGTGTAATATAAAATTCTAGACATTAGCATTATTACTCTAAATTCTTATAATTTATTTGTTGACAAGAGCTGTGTAATACCTATAACTCATTAAATCTTATGACTTACACTATTTAAATGATGAGCTTGACAGAAAACAAGATGTTTTATCTTTTTATCGAGCTTATGTTACAGTATGGAGTTTGTGCAGGTATATAGATTCAGTAAATCCCAAATAAATCAGCTTGCTTTCCTATTTGTAAAAAGCAATATGAAAAAAATAATATTATTAATATGACTGTGCACAGTAGACCTGCATCACACTTTTCAGAGAAAGCATGATTATCATCTGGGTTCACACTCCTTAAATATTAACAACACACCAATTCAGTATTCAAGATTAAGCTATGATATAAAAAATGAATTTATAAATAATTTAATAATAAGAGAGTAAGTAGGTTAACTGATTCTGTCCATCGTGCAGCAGTATTTTTGACATGCGACTCTGTCATAATAAGCAGAGTACAATGGTCACAGCTTCACATGCATATTTTTTCTCAGATTTTTGCAAATACTGTACACAAATGGTAACTGAATTCTCTAACACCATCATTTGCTCTTTCCTAACTATACACCTGTAATTACTCAAAAATTGGATGCACTTTGAGTAGTCCAATAATTTGAGCGCAGAAAATATTCATTATCATCACATATACTGTAATTAGCCATTTTAGTGTTTAACCTGCTATTTGACAGTGCTGTTTGCATGCCCAGTCAGAGCCATTTTTGCAGTTGGTGCAAAATATGACTCGGTATATAATTTGAAATTGGATATATTTATATACTACAGTAAAGACTAATTAAAGAAGTACAGAGTAGCATTTGATTTCTGTCATCCTTTAAAATGCGTATTATGCGCCCTGTAATTCAAAGTGTAAAATGGTTCATTTCTGCCTGGATCTACTACAAGTAGATGTTCAAATCCAAACCTTATACTCACCTTGTCTTGTTGTTTTTTAAATTTATAGCTCTTCATTGATAGGTTTTATCAGTCCCTTTGTTCACTATGGTACTACTTTAAATGTTATCATATATAACATATCATATTGAAATTATGACTTTGAAAGCTCCACTCCCAAGCTTTTCATTTTAACAAGTACTGAAATTTTGTTTATTTTGCCAAATACTCATATTCATAGTATTGCGTTCAAACTAGACTGGATTTGTAAAGCTCCCTTTCATAGTTTTTGCTTTTAAAATTTGTCTGGTATGCCAGTATTCCCCTGTCCTCTCCTTCTGCTGTTTGTTTGTGTTGCACTTATTTCATGTATTTTAATGCTTGTTGCTTCTTTTTTAATGCATCAATCACTTTTTAAATGTTTGATACTATATTAGTTGCTCTGTATAGCTGATAGCATTGTTTTCATTTATGCACACTACAATGTGGAATTTTTGAAGCCTTTCGAACAAATACTGTACCTTGTTTTTCTTTTGCTATTAATAAAAGAGTTAATTTCCATAGCAACAGAGGTGTAAAAATCTTTGTGCCAATAAAACTGAAAAATATAAATGGCTTTAAAAACATTGAAATCAGAAAAAATATGCACTTATGTATTTAAATGGAAGTCAAAAATAACTCAGGCCAAAGATTACATTTTCATAAAGTTAAAAAAAAATTATATTTTCAGTATGCATTTTCTTTAATCCTGTTTTACACATCTTGTTTTGTGTTAGAAACACAGAGGATAGCACAATTGAAAGAACCAAAATAATTCAATACATGATAAATTTTATGAAAAATGCACTATAAAGAAACTACAGAAGCAAGAATGAACTGATAATGCTTAATGACAAGAGCTGACAGTCCAGTAATATCAGAGTCAATATATTCATCTAGAGAAAAAAAAAAATGTTACTGATATAATAGATTCAAATGCAGGAGACAAAAGGTGGAATTTCAAGCGTCATTTGTAGGGCTGCAACAACTAATCGTCATAATCGATTATTAAAAACGTTGGCAATGGTCACTTTCATTGAGTAGTTGATTATGTCATTAGGCTGAGTACATTGGGCTGCACAAATGTGTTGTTAATTCATTCAGTTGTGAATTCATTTGAAAAAAGGCAGATGGTAAGAAAGTGCTAGAAAAGACAATACGACCTAAGAGTTTAGGAAAACTTTACTCTGAACACCGAAAAAAAAGGTTTAAAGTTGCAAAATGTGTAGGTCTGACCTCATATGGCACAAGATCACAATGGAGATGCACAAATATTTGAATATTAAACGTACAGTTACAGGCTACAGAAAGAGGAGGAATACTCACCATAAGTTGAATGTTACTTAAGCGTTATGTGATACAGATATTAGTGAAATGTTTTCTAGGCTAAGCATAATGACATGACTTTCGGTTTAAAGTGAGGAATAATTCAAATCATACTCCAGCCTCTACAATGCAAATAAAAACTAGAATTTGCGAATGAATTTCATAATAGTCAACTAAAAACAGTTTTCATTAGCCACTAGCTAGTAAAAATTCAGATGAAGATGAAGAAACGCAAGTCCATGTCCTACCAGAAAACTTTTCTTTAAAAAGAAATCAAAAACAGCGAGAGTGAGGCAACACACATCGACTGCGACTGAAAAGCGTATCGCTCATTCTGAGTCAAAAGATAGGAGCGGAGTGGAAAAGCCAAAGTTCCAGACTAGCTGGCTATCGGAGTTCAACTGGCTTTTATACAATCTGGAAGAAGACGCGATGATGGGCAAGGTCTGCTGCAGCAAGCCTACTTTAGCCGGTGAAACAGATTTTGTGGCAGGATCACACCGTTTCAAATGTGAAAATCTGACACACTGCTGACAGCAAATGACATGCAGCAGGCTGTGACAGTGTGTTGCCTGCAAGCAAATGTGCCAAAGAATCTGTGGTGGTGAAAGGTTTCCAGACACTAAAAAGACGAATGATGATGCAAAAAGATATGAACTTTCAGTTAAAATAAACACGGCATACTACTTAGCAAAGAAACCACTTATTTTGCTGCAAAACCAAAATAGTCTGGACATTTCCCCAGCATATGTCAACCATGTTAGTTGTGTGAACTAATTTCAAACAATACTGCAGGAAATTTTGTGTAGGTGTTTATTGCACAACTGGAGCCAGAAGTGCTAATAAGTGTTTTATTCTTATTTATTTTAATGTATTATTATGTAACTGTTGTATAAAAACCTTGATCTATCTATCCATCCATCCATTATCCAACCCGCTATATCCTAACTACAGGGTCACGGGGGTCTGTTGGAGCCAATCCCAGCCAACACAGGGCGCAAGGCAGGAAACAAACCCCGGGCAGGGCGCACACACACACACACACACACACACCAAGCACACAGTAGGGACAATTTAGAATCGCCAATGCACCTAACCTGCATGTCTTTGGACTGTGGGAGGAAACCCACGCAGGCACGGGGAGAACATGCAAACTCCACGCAGGGAGGACCCAGGAAGTGAACCCGGGTCTCCTAACTGCAAGGCAGCAGCGCTACCCACTGCGCCACCATGCTGCCCAACCTAGATCTATAAGTAGTTTATTTAAAAAAAAAAAAAAAAAAAATACACTTCTGAAAATATTACACAAATCTGTTTAATTGGTGAAAGGTTCCATTTAATGCACTTTATGTGAATAATTTCAAATAAAAATTGTTTTACAATCCAACTAATCGATTAAATGACAAAATAATCACCAGATTAATTGATTATGAAATTCATTAGTTGCAACCCTAGTCATTTGGGCATGAACGCTGACTGTGCGATATGAACTGAGCTATAGCTTGAGTCCCAGACAATGCAAGTCATAAAACTGTCTAAATTAATTACACTATTGAAAAGTGCAATTTTAAATGTACATCATAAAGTAGTATAAAGAAAGTAGTTTAAACTTATGAACTAGAACTTGTGCTCACTGTTTTTGAAAGTCTGTCTGTCATTCTGGGACCTTGAGCCAAATAAGTTGGTATGGTAAGAATTGATTGATGCTGATATTCAGAATACAAATGAAGGCAGTTGAACACGGTTTATGTTTCAATTTATACATACAATTTCTAAATCTGTAGTATAGAAAAATAATATTCTTTTACACTAACTGTTGTCTTTTTGTTCCATTTTCAGGTCACATATTTAGGCAAAGTGACAACAAAAGGCACACAGTTTTTGTCAGGATGCACAGAATCAGCTGTTATTGGCCTGTGGGAGAAACGTGCATTGACTCAAGATGATGTCACACCAGCAAATGCCATTTTGGAGATTCGACCATTTCAGGTCCGGTTGCACCATCTGGACAGCAGGGGAGAGGCAACGGTCCACATGGACACTTACCAGGTGGCACGTATTGCATACTGCACAGCAGATCATAATGTCAGCCCTAACATCTTTGCCTGGATTTATCGTGAAATTAATGATGACTTAACCTACCAAATGGACTGTCATGCTGTTGAGTGTGAAAGCAAACTGGAGGCCAAGAAGCTGGCTCATGCAATGATGGAAGCTTTCAAGAAGACCTTTAATAGCATGAAGAGTGATGGCAGGATCCACAAAAGCAGCTCATCAGATGAATTCCCTCAAGAGTATGCTGCAGATGATGGCTGAATAAGTACATAAATAAGACGGCAACAGATCATATACCATGGGGGAAAGAGTGAAGGAGACAAGAAGGGATTCATTTTGGGGAAAGGGAAAAAAACTGCCTCTTTCTTGGTTGACTGCTTTTTCAAATCAAAAGAGCAATTCAGTACCTAAAGATATGCTTCATTAAAGTAATTATGTTCCTGTTTCAAAGCTATTGCTGCGACAGTGTTGCAAATGTAAGAATAAGCTTTTTTTCTGTGAAGCTTGACGGATCCTGGGCTCACCCCTTACTCTAATTTGCTTCTTCCAATTTGCCTAATGAAATCTATCAAGCTTTTGTACAGAGTCTGTGGAGCCAGCCTTGGCTTTTGCAATAAAACAAAGCTGATATTCAAGAACCAGAGAACAGGGAAGACATTTTGAACGGGCATTAAAGTGACAGTATTTTTCATCATAAGCTGCTCTAGCTCTTTCAGACACCAGGACAAATACTTCTACTATTCCAAATATGTGGTAATTTTGTTTAAAAGCTTGAATTTAACTCAGAAAAAATGTGCTTTTAGTTTATTTTCTTCATTTCGGCTGATGTGTTTTTATTTCTCCAGCAGAAAGGTAAAAATTTAGCAGCAGCTCAGTAGAAATACTATATTTCTGAAAGATGTGTGTAGTTTTTATTTCCTTAAAGAAGAACAGCAGGTTTTCCAGATCAGTTATTTATGAAAATAATATTGAAGGCATTTATTTTAAAACATACGTGTAAGAAAATATTTGTATCTTTAAAAGTACTGAAACCTATTTTTAAAATGTCATTGTTTATTATGAAGACTACATTTTGGAACATTAATTCTGAAAACAGGAACTTGAAAGTAGTCAGAGAGCATAATCCTTTATATGTGCTCAACATTTTCCTTTGAGATGGCCAGCAATCAGTTTCTTTGCAATTTAAAATGTACTTTGACTAGTTCTATGATAAATAATACACAAGCAAACACATTTTTTAAATGGTTATCTTTTAAATAAGCCGACTGCTCAGTTTATAAGTTTTGAAATATTCTTGTTTCAGCCATTTAAAAGGATTAATTATTTTTGCTTATGAGATGGAATATATTTTCAGTGCTAATCAAATTAAAGAATTGTTGGTTTCAATTTTGAGCTGGTCAGTTCAGATTCTCATTTTTTTCTCCACTTATATTTAATTGTTTCCTTCGCTTAATACTTTGATTAAAAAAACAGAGACAGCTTGTACTATTAGTATACAAATAAATGCTCATATTTGGAAATGCCGTCACAGTTTTGTGACTCTAGGGTGCACTGCGACTAGATAGCACACTGCCATTAAAAAGTAGAAACCTTCAGGATTTTTAAACAGCAATTCTGCTGAAAACAATTTTGAATCATTTTCCAGATGTTTCATTTGGAATGCTGTCATTTCTGTCTGATGCTAATGTAAAATGATTATTGGAATAGCAACAAGTTGGCAGTTTGCGAAGAGCGTAGCAATCATTTGACAGTGACTGGATTATTGTACAGACAGTGTGGCGCACAGACATGTGAAAAAGACCTATGGCTTCCAATGGCTAATTTAGGACAATTTAAATGAATAGTTTGTTTTTGATAAAGATGTTGGCCTTTGCCATAAGTGCACAACACATTCCAAATGTAGAGATTTTTTGCATTTCTAGTATGAATGTAAAAGAACAGAAATAAAAAGATCACCCTAAAGCTGAAAGTTGATATGACAGGCTGATCAACAAAAACATTTTGTTAGAAAATAATCTTTCATAATTAAAATCTATTTTGTTACATTTCGATATTGACTTTTGTTTCATTCTCCCTTTTGAGTTATTTCCAGAACTAATGAATAAATCAAATTGATGTTGGATGCATTTGATTTACAACCCTTTACACCCAGCCTACCTGAGCAAAAAGGGAAAAAGGAAGCAGGCAATAATGTCAGTGGTTGCATGGGGTTTACAGACCATGGTGAACTTAGAGGGAAACTATCTGTGATTGTTTTTACCATGGGTTCAGTTAAATAATATAATGTAATGGTTAACTGTATACATTAGGAAAATGTGGTTAGAATTTCACAGGAAGTAATGTGCCACTGAGTAATGGACTTCACAGTTCCTCACTTTTGAAGTTAAAAAGGAACTAAGACCTTGCCATTTGACAGATTGTTCCATTTTAGCTTGTGGTTTTTAAATTGGCTCTGAAAAATACTAGTTATGTAGCTTTAATTAATTATAAATTCCCCTTCATATCAATGGACAATTCAAAAAATATTATGCAACTTTTGTGAAATAAATTTTAATAAGAATGTGTTTCTTTAAAGCTTGAGCATCACTGTTAACATATATTTTATGATTTTTTTACTTAGTAATACAAATTTGTTATCTTCAAAGTGTTTCTCCTATAAACTAGTTGGAAATGTGTGTTGTTTTTTTTCATCTATATGTGGCTGTTCAAGCAACTTTAGAAAGTCACTTGTCTGTTAAAGCCAAACAGTATTACACACTTTTGCAGTGTCACATGTAACCAGATATAATATTATTCTGATAATCGTATCCCTATTTACAAAATTATAAAAAAAAATAAGTAATATAAGGGAAATTTCTTTATATATCTGCAAATAAAAGAAATTAATCTGTACATGAAATATAAAATATATTGGTTTCAAAATATAACATAATTGTTTATGTTATTATTTTAAATTCAGAACATATGTTTATTAGTCAAATGTGAATATATTAAAATGATATTGTACTGGAATTTTCAATTATTTGTTCAAAGCCATATGTTGCATTGAATGTTTAAAGAAAGGGAATGTACGTATGAAAGTATATAGATAACATGTTTTGTCTATAATAGAAATATGAGGATTAGACTTTCAATGTTCCATGATGATGATTATGTTTTTTGTACACAATATTTGAAAAAAAATGAAAATAAACCATTTATTATCATTATTCTCCTGTTTAAATTAGAAACTGTTATGCTATGAATCACTCATAACAAATGTTATCAGTGTTTTCCTCCCAGATTGTATTTTGCTTCATTTTCCAAATAAATGATATACAGATGATGATCGCTGCTAACACTGACCAATCTATAATTGACCTGACCTGATTTAAAAAAAATAATAATAATTAAACATTTGGTTAGACAACATTAAGAAAATCTGAAAACTGAGTCTCTAAAACATCTTCTGTCTGAAGACAATGTTTTAACATCCACCTATATTAGCATAGGTTTTTTAGAAGCGGAAAAGTTACAATGATGGCCATTCCACAAATTATAAAGAGAAAAAGAGAACAAGTGCATTTTAGAGAAGTTTTAGAGAGCAATATTATGTATCATAAGAAATTTACATAATTAATCTCATTGAAATCTCATTTGCAGTTAGACACTGACATTATATACACCTACAGGAGTCTTTTTGAAGCCTTTATGATGGTTAGCAATTATCTTTAATATGTTTGCATTGTGTTTTCATTGAGCATAGTTGTAAATAGAAGATTAAAATTCAAGAAATATAGATAGCATGTGTTACCAGTTACAAACTGTGCCACACTGCTAGTTTCTTTATCTTTCAAAACACATAATGTTGAAGAGACCAGTACCTGTAAAAACTTCCTTAGCAGTTTTCAAGGAGCATTATTTCTCCAGCTGCTGTGAATATTTGGCATATGGTGAAATTTATGATCGGGCGTTCCTTCTGGGCAAAGAATTCATAACCATTAGAAGAGAAACTGATTTGTAAGATATGTCTGGAGAACATGTAGCAGAGAAGTTATTTAACAGTTAGGGGCACCACAACCCAGGCCAACTGCCATTGTGTTTTTAAATCTTTAATTATTTCATAAGTGTGCACATCACGTTCCTATCCTTCTGTGACATTTCCTAATCTGCTGCACTTCAAATGCCTATGCTGTTGCAACTCTGAAATTCTATTCATAAAAAAATGTGACTGGTGATATTTTTCTTTGCTTTTTTTTACTTGAAAGAGCATTGGTTCCCCAGTTCACACTTGACCACATATTCCTTCTCCTTTTTATTTTGATCAATACACTCCTGTGGCTTTAATTGACATTGCTGAACGTTGTTTCCCAGATGTGAGTTGCTCTCTGTGTTCAGAAGACAACTATAAAGTAAGTAACCAATGAAGAAATGCCACACTTATAATCATTCACTTTGTTTCACTACATGAAAAAAAAATCTGAAAAGACATGGCTGTCCAGTAACTTCACTTAAGTGAAAAAATAACTATAAATTCACTTGAAATGGCATTACAATGTTTTTTACCTTTCCTTTGAAATTGAAGTACACATCCAGCATGAATTCTTCGTTAAAGGAGAACATGTGAAGTGGAACAAAGAGGATGGTGCAGTCAAGCATCAAGTGAGGTCAGATGCTGACTCACTAGCAAAGTGTCCAAGCACTGCAGACACACATTGAATGTAAAGGCAATAATAAGTGGTGGTCTTTCTTTGTGAAATTAAAAGGATTGATACAAAGTTTTACTTGGCTGTAAATGAGACACATTTTAGGATGATTTGAGTACAAATATATATTCAAAAATGTTGGTGTATGTTTTAAATTACACTCACATACAATCACAAATACTGAACCACATGCATATGTTTGATGACAGATGCATACACATGCACAAACAAAAAGTTTATTCTTGTATTTGCATATTTGTACATTTTCAGGTCTGTCGTCTCTTTGAAAACCTTGTAAGCTACCTGCATTCACTTGCAGATTGTTCCGTCCACAATGTACCATCTTGCGTGTTCTTTCCCCACGTAAAACTGATGCGGGCTATGTATTTTACATACTGACTGCTTTGCTGGTATATAAGGCACTTGGCTCACTTCAGGCAGCAGTGCATCATACATTATAAGTAAGGCCAGATATACTGAGATAAGCAGTTGTTGAAATGTTGAAGCCATGTCATGCAGTGAAAGTCAAATGAACATGAATAGTCTGGAATCAAGTTTTTGCTGCTGATGTAAGTAATAAACATACGTAGTAGATACTATTACCTGTTTGGAGAAAGAGTACCTTTGATTGCCAGGGAAGGACAGAGTAACTCGTGATGAGATCTGTGAGCCTTTCACAAGCAATGTGAGAAAAGTCACTGTGGACAATATGTTCACATCACTTTTCACAGGGCTTGAAGTGGGCATTTTCCTTTCTGTTCTCAGGGGTAGCAGCATTGTACAGTATGTGTGCTCACCTCCACTTGTCATTAGGGATATTTAACTTTTGACGAGCTTTCATACTTTCGCAGTTCCACGAGGGCATCTCCACTCTCCAAAATAGTTAGTGTATAAACTTTCACAGCATTATGCTCACTCAGTCATTCTGCCTTCCCTCCTCTGATATACTCCATGAAATATTAAAGTTATGCTGTTATTTTATAAGCTGTTTACAGCTTATAGAAAATACTGTATATCAACATGAACATTTTCTACTTCAGATATTATTTTTTGTGCCCAGATAATTGAAATGTATTGTTTTGCTTTTAAAAAACAAATACTGAAACAGTTTTCTACCCCTCGATCAGGCATCCCCTGGACTTTTTTTTTTTGTATTGAAAATGTATGCTAGCATTTCAAGTGAAAATACATATGAGCAATATATAGTGTGTGCCAAGAATTTATTTATTTTTAAGTGCTCTCAAGCTATATTATGTAATCTGTAGCATTTGGGAAAGAAGGGGGGCTCTTGGGGTTGGGCAATAGGGAGGTGTTATCTGTATGTAGAGCTGATAGCCAATTAGTGAGAAGCAAAGGATTCAAAAGCCAGTTGGCATAGCCTGGCATTTTAGTACTGAGGAAATGTGTGATGGTTCTGGTGTTAACAGTTTCAGTAAAGTGAGCCAGTAACCTTGCCGCTTTGATCACTAGGATAATGGCTGATTGGGCATATCTTTACTTTGTGAAGTCTAATTATCTAGAATTAAAGCCAATGCCTTTATATACTGATTTATACAAATATACATTGTTTTAATTATGGCTTTAGCAAAATAAAGTTAATTTCATGCAGGATAATTCAATATGTTTCTTAGTAGAGCAATATACTGTACTGCCATATGCAAGACACACTGTACTCAAGAAAAACTTCTGTCTGTAAATGGAAAACAGAAAGCAAAGTTTTGGCAGGACAGATATTAGCTGTAGTAGCTTTTTGCAGATGAGGCACCACAGCTGTCAAGAACTGACCCAAGTGATGTTTAAGAGTAACCAACTGCACTGCCTTTCCAACATCAAAGGAAATGAACATGTGGAGTTTGGGTATTGAAAAAAAATTATGACCCTACTATAAAGTATGGAGGAACTACATCATTATCCACATCAAATGCTGTTCATGTCAGAAATGTGGTGGTATTGAATTTATTAGTAAAATTATAATTAAGGAAATTTTAAGGTAAAAATGATGCATCTTGGAAGGTATATAAATTGGACACATTATATTTATAACTAAGGCTCCTCCGGATACTTTAACACCTGAAAGAATAAAAGTTTCATATGATAGTATCTTAGATGTAAACAAAAAAAAATAGATTAACTGTCCTGCTGCTCCTAATTAACACTTATAGCAAGAGGAAAGGTTTGCTAATCTCAAAATGCCCACAGTCACTAATATCTCCCTATTTATTTTTCCTCTAGTATTATCAAGCCTCAATGTATCTCTGTCAGTGAATCTTTGCCCCAGTTTGCTTCTGGTGGGAACTGGTAGGGACTGGTGGTTTATTACCTTTTCTAGGAGTCACATACAAGTAATTTGTTGCCCTTAAGGTCCAGGTACTCTGCTCAGATAGGAATGTGAATGCAATCTGATTCTGCCGGCCAGAACTGAGATAACTTTCCTCTGATAGACTTTGATGGTACAGTATCAGGAAGAGAAGTTAAGGTTTGTCTCCTGCTAGGCCCACAGAACTGCATATTTTGTATTTTACAGTACTGCCTCAAAATATGCTTTTAAATAATTTATGCCTACACAGGTTTGCAGAATGTGCCTTTGTTTGCATATGTAGCTCCATCATAAATATATGCTGAATATTTACAGTGACCTTTCTGAGGTTTTATGCTTAGTTGATATTGAATTTAGTATTTGTGAATTTACAGGTTTATGCATGAACATGTCTATTCAATGGCATGGTGCCCTATTCAGTGTTGTTTTCTGCCTTGCAATCAGTGCTGCTGTTGTATGTGATTTTGAATTCAAGCAGCAGATTGTTAACTGTTACAGTTGTCATGGACAGCCGGGGTCTTTGCCCAGCCTAGACACCTCCAAGTTGGAATGACCGGGGGAGCAAGTGTGGCTAAAGCGTTACCTCCCCCGGAGTGCTAGATGGCAGCCCCCCTTGGTTGCAGCAGTGCCTAGGTCTCCCGCAGGGCTTCATTGCAGTTGGAGTTTGGTGCAAACCTGTTGGGATCCATGGGCACCGCCAGGGGGTGCTACAGCTGCTTCTGCGCCTGTATGGGCGATTCTTTCACCACGCCTGGAAGTGCTGCCAAAAGTAGGTCATCAAGCACCTGAAGCACTTCTGGGTAACTTATAAAAAGAGCCAGCAGACACTACCCAGGGAGCCAGAGTTGGGTGGAAGGGGATAAAGCTTGCCGATGAGGAGTGGAGGAGAAAGAGAAAAGAAGAAGAGAAAAATATTGTGAAGTGTTTGTGCTTTGGGACTGTGTTTGACCTGTGGGAAATGGGTAAAGGCGTTTCGCACGAGGAGAAGAAAAATAAAAACCCCTGTGTGCCTCCTGCATCTGTCTGTGTTGGGTGGCTGGTGCGCCCTCTAAAGTTGTCACAGAGTATATATGAACATTTCAAATGTATGCAGTCAGGATCTGAATAAAATTATTAAAGCCTGTAAGGCATTATAATTGACCAAAAATGCCACCCGAAAATAAAATAAAGAAGCTGAAATATGTTATTTAGTGAATATAGTTATTTAAACTCATAGCACGTTTGGCAGCTTCCTTCAAGTATTTATGCACAAATGTCTCCCAACTTTGCCAGCACTGGGAGCAATTTGTGAATATTCTTCTTTCCAGATTTGTTTGCCCATTCGCTTAAGTTGATTTAGATTTATGGGCAGTAGTTTTCTAGATTTCTTCCAGATTCTTAAGTCACTCCCATACAGCTTTGGTCTAATTTTGTGTATTATTGTCTATTGGAAAAGAGAAATCCCATTACGGTTACATATTTCCCCAGTCATCCAGTTCATATCTTATGTAGCACCATTGATATTATGCATTGTTGGAGCTAAACAGGACAGCTACAGTATGTCCACAAAAAAATACCAAGATACAGTCTTAAGTTCTAAGACAGGCTGTGGTATAATGCTGTTGTGTTTGTACGCCATAAGTGCAGGCGCGATACATGTATAAGGATACAAGGATATACATGGTCTACAGAGAAAGTAACTAGGTTTGAATCCAGTCTCCATGAGTCGTGATGCTCCTGTACCAAACATCATGCCGCCTCAGCATAGAGAATACTGCGCCACAGTGGTGAGTGTTGTTTTTATGAAATCCTTTTAAATTCAGAGTGCACTTTACTAATATGTATTTTGTGCAAATTGTTTCCACAGCATTGGTTCTGAACACTTGAACCCAGGGAGGTGAGTTTTGTCCCTGCAAGCTGCTAATTTATGTTCCTGCCACTTTTTAAATATGATATCACCCTGTGGGTTTACTTCCCATTTAATATGGTATACTGTAATAAGGCCCAGACTGTCCATTTTCATTCTTAGAAAATACTAACAATTTACAAAACTGACAAATTTTAAAAGACAGGTGTCTGTTTTAGTCTTAAGTTTCAGTGCAAAACACTTCTATTGTTAGGTCTTTTTGTTCAATTTCATGTTTTACTTTCAAGACTTTTGTGCTTTAGAGTTTCTTGATAGGCACCCAGTATCATAAAGTGACTTCTTGGGGTTTCCTCCAGGTATTAAATCTGTTCATTTTTCAGCTCAGGTCACATGGTGTTGGCAACAAGGCAAAAACCAACCATGGATGTATATGTCAGTTCAACACATGATGTTTTGATGCACATGCCCACAATTGCTCCTTCCAGTCCAAACTGAGTTGCCAAATAAGCTCACAAACATGTCTTTGTAAGAAGAAGATGGAAGTATCTGAAGAAAAACATGCCTAGATATGGGAAGACCAAACAGACTACACCTACAGCGTGGCACTTATGAAAAATCAACCATTGCTTCTGGAACTGTGAGGCAGCAATGCTAATACTGTGCCTCAAAATCAAATAATTATAATTTAATGCTTTCTGTTTTACTAGCTCTACTCATAAATCCTATACAATTTACTGAACTTGAGTTTAGAGGAACATTGTACAGGGAAATTTTATTTTCATTGTCAAGAGTGGTTGGTGTGCAACATGAATTTTCTAAGTGCTCTTAGTTTACGTCTCTGGCAGGGCTTTACTGAAGTGACAAGTTATTACCTTCTGACTAATAATTACAGTAATAGGCGAGTTTATATTCATTGCCTCCTCTTTCCTTTCATTTTCACTAAAGACATCATATGTCTTATTTCCATTCATAAGCATTTGGAAAAATAACTGTGTAATTAATACACAAATCGAATTTTATAAGTTCCCAGGGTTTTTTGAATTTCTTTAAATAAATAACCAAAACAAAAATAATCACACACACAATAGTCTGAACACGAGAGTAACTAAAAAGGAAAAAAGCTAAAAAAAAGAAAAAAAATAGCCTGCTCTGCCCTTTCTTATATAGTTACTCTGTGTTATGAGACCACTCCAACCTGTCATTGATGTTGACCTCTAACTGCACCACCTCTACATCAACTCCCTGAATGGTGACTGGACATTAAAGACTGTTTGGTGTGTCAAGAGTCAATAACCATTTCCTTGGTTTTGCTGATGTTAATTTAAAGACAATTCTTTCTGTACCAAGAAGCAAAGTTCTCCACCTGACTCCTATAATCTGTCACCCCCCTTATGAATATAGACAGATATACATATAGAGAGGTATAGATACATGTATATATAAATATATAGATATAAATATATTGAGAGAGTTTTTTAATATATTTATACTGTATATTGTGGTCATGAAAGATATTACACTGGATCCTGACAAACAACATCAGCCAAGTTGTCCTATTTAATTAACTGAAATGTTGTAAACAGAAATAGCGCACAATGGTACATATGAAGCAAAGTAAAGAGCTGCTATAAGTCTGCTTTGGAGCTCCATTTCTGTTGAACATTGGTCCAGAATGAGATCCCACCTTCTTTGAGTGCCTTGAATATATGGTCCTCCAACAAAAAGGGGCAGGGTCATTTGCCTTCATGGCTTCTTCTCTTGGCTATGAAAGCAGAAATACAAAATACTGTAGACAGAGCCCCCTCTCACCCTGGGGTAGGATTACTTACCTAGGATGAGCCAGTAGGGTGATCCTCAAATGCACATTTGTGATAATATATATTTATATTATATGGTCAGCATGCCTCTGCAAATGGAAAAAAAATAAAGGTTATTTCCATGCTGAAAAGGAAAGAAAGTTAAAGACACAATGTTTCATCTTTATAGCCTTAATCAGGTGTGCACATGAAAAGGAAAGAGCAGACAGCATGTATAGGAGGGAAAAAAGAACAAAGTCATTGCAGTTGAAAGGAGAAATGATAATATGGGATGCAAGACTTATGTAAAATCAGAGGACTAGTGATTATGTGATGTGGATTTATGGAATACAGTGAAAATGGCCAAGGACTGGGCACTCTGTTAGGAGAGTCAGAAGAAGATTTGGATTGGAAGTATGCTGTTGATGTGTTATTGGACAGACGGAAGTGTGTGGTATTGGAAGGTTACGGAGGTGGGTTGTGGACATTATGGTGTGGGTTTTTTTGCAGAATGAGGAACTGGGAAAGATGGCAGAGACCTGTGTAGTAAACATTTGGGTGGCAGATGCACCTGTTCCTTTTCATATGTATAGGGCAACTTATGGGTAGAATAAGGGGTCTGTGGATATCACAAACTGAAGTTCTGGAGCATAGTAGAAATTGGAATGCTGGCATCAAATTGGGCAGCATGGTTGAAAGGGTATGATACATTTTAGCCTGGATTTGTCTTATGGGTCTGTTTCTGGACAGCCCAAGATGTGCATTGGCACTATGATGAGAGCATGTGGAATGACCAGATAGATAGATAGGCATGAAATGCACTATATAATAGGTAGATAGATGTGAAAGGCACTATATAATAGTTAAGTGCTGCTTCAGTTTGTCCTCCCAAAAATCTGTGCCCCTCCCTGCATTTTGTTTTTGTTCTTTTTTTTACCAGCGTCCACTGGGGCTTAGATGCAATAAACAGTTGTTTAATAAAATTTAGTTCTCTGATAGTGCTCAAGTAGTAACTTTTCAATAGTCTGGAAGTGTGTGTCTTAATAGAACTAAAGCACTTACCAGAAGGCAGCAGAATGAAAAAGTGGTGGCCTGGGTGAGATGGGTCCCAAATGATTTTTTGGCTCGTCATAAACATTGAGTTCTGTGTACAGTATGTCTTCTAGAGAAGGTAACTGGGTGTTGGTCATTTTTTGTGCTGATTTGAAGAGTCTTCTTGTCAGCAACGGAGCAGCCAGCATACCATACCAGGATGCCACAGGTAAGTATGCTTTCTACAGAGCAGCGATAGAAGGACACCAGCCGTTGCTTGGACAGGTTAGTCTTCCTCAGCATCCTTAAGAAGCAGAGCCACTTATGTGCCTTTTTCATCAGAGAAGTTGTGTTAACAGACCATGTGAGGTCCAGGTAAATGTGTATGCCAAGAAATTTAAAGCTAAATACTCTCTCCACTATGTCTCCTCTGATGTATAGAGAAGCAGATTCTTCTTCTGCCTCCTGACCCTGATAATCAGCTCCTTTGTTTTGGAGGTATTGAATGCCAAGTTATTAATGAACCACCATTTAGACAGTTTTCTGACCTCATCCCTATAGACAAACTATCACTGTTATTTCTCAGTCCTACCACAGTGATGTCATCTGCAAACTTGATAATTATTTTTGTGCTTTGTATTGGTGTGCGATCATGAATATATAAGAAATAAAGAAGACGGCTCAGCACACAGCCCTGTGGAGCTCCAGTGCTAAGTGACAGATTCGGAGAGTTGTGTGTCCCCAGGCTAACAGTCTGTGGTTGGTTTATTAAAAAGTCCTTGATCCATCTACATGTGTGCTGTTTGTACAGATTGGTCACCGCCCTGCTAGGGATGATCGTGTCAAAGGCGGAACTGAAGTCCATAAATAAAATGCCTCAGGACTAGCTTCTTGAAACACTTTATTATAGTGGGGGTGAGAGCTACAGGTCTGTAGTCACTAAGGTTGCTGATTACTGTCTTCTTTGGAACAGGCGCAATGATGGCAGACTTAAGGCATTTTATGGTAATTGTATTGTGACAGAGAGAGATTAAAGATGTTGCTGAACACCTGTGCCAGCTGATCCGTGAAGTCTGAGTGCCCTCCCTGGAATTCCATCTGGGTCAGCGGCTTTTCTTGGCTTAACACTGCCGAGTGCTCTTTTGACATCATTCGTGCTAACAGTAAATCCCATACTTCTAGTAGTTGATGACGATGCTATCCTGGTCTCTGCCTCGGTCACCTCATTCACCTCAAAATGGAGACAAAAGTGATTGAGCTCCTGTGCTAGTGAGTCCCTTATAGTTTGTAAAGTGCTTGATGGCTTGCCATACACGTTGGCAGTCTCCATCATTGAAATGACCTTCTGCCCGTAATCTGCTTTTGTGTTGTTAATGGCTGTTTTCAAATTGGATCTGGCAGTACTATATACTTCACCACTGCCAGACCTAAAGGCTGTATTCCACTCTTTTAGAATCAATAGATTCAGAAAATATTCAGACCCCTCTACTTTTACATATTTTGTTATGTTGCACCCTTGTGTTAAACTCATCCATCCATCCATCCATTATCCAACCCACTATATCCTAACTACAGGGTCACTGGGGTCTGCTGGAGCCAATCCCAGCCAACACAGGGCGCAAGGCAGGAAACAAACCCTGGGCAGGGCACCAGCCCAACACAGGGCACACACCTACCTCACACTAGAGACAATTTATGATCGCCAATGCACTTAACCTGCATGTCTTTGGACTGTGGGAGGAAACCCACGCAGACACGGGGAGAACATGCAAACTCCACACAGGGAGGACCGGAAAGTGAACCCGGGTCTCCTTATTGCGAGGCAGCAGCACTACCACTATGCCACTGTGCCGCCCTACAGCTAGTGTCTGTAAGTTAATATACTGAGAAATTACATAGCATAACCTTCTCAAATGTACTTAATCAAGTTCAGAGTTATGGGGGATGATGCCATTTTTGGAAGCTCTGGATGCACACAAGAATCAGTCCGTGGACAAAATATGGTGATAATAAAGTGTATTTTTGAGGCTGCTAAACACAAGTATCTTGATTTCTTGAAAAGAAAAGTAAGAGGTTACAACTGGGACGTACAAATAGGTCACAGACTTACTATCTTGGCTTACAGTGGGGTGTTACTATGGAAATCGATCAAGGCACCATGCCACTTATGACGTGTCTGTGGCAATGCAATTTCTTTCTCTGACTCCAATACCCAGCATTAAAAGACAGCTCTTATTTAGTTCCACAGAGCATAAAAACACATTCTGGAGAGGCCAAGGTACAAGACAATAGTCTGTATCCCTCTAGCATGTGCCATTTCTTTAGCAATAATATTTCTTTCAGGTTCAAGAAATGTATGAGATTTTGTTGTCTTAATTGTCTTCTACATTTAAACACTCAGTTCCTCTCCTCTTCCACCCAAGTTGACAAACTGAACTGGTAAACATATATCTTGGTATCCTTACAAAAATCTTCCTCTAGGATCTCTGTCTTAAAGAAATAATCAGCAGCTCTCAATAACACTTTTTTTTATATACTTTATTAATCCCCAAAAGGAAATTGTCTTTTCGCACTAACCCTTGAGGAGTTAGAGCACAGGGATAGCCATGGCACAACACCCCTGGAGTAATTTTTAGGTTAAGGGTCTTTGTCAAGGCCCCAGTAGAAAGGGATCCCCTCTGTCAGTAACAGAACTTGATCTGGAAATCTTCGAGATTCCAGCACAGATTCTTAGCCTCAGAGTTACCACTCCACCCCGAGTATATTTTTGGAATTAGACCCAAGTATTAAGAAAATATCACTGTAGGTGACTTAGGCAAGAGGCGGCCCTAACTCTTGAATCCTTGTTCAGACCTAATCTAGCTGTTTTGAAGGAGCCCCACATGAACTAGTAGGTAATGTCAAAGTTTAGGAGTCGCCTAGACTTAATTTGATACTACACAAGACCTGAAGGTAGTACAAGAGTATGCAATGGATGAATGGATAGCCTCAAACAAAAACAACATTTGAGATTGAGACACAGAGAGACAAGAGATGGAGACAGAGTGTGCATTGTCAAATGTGGAAGTTATACTTGACAGCCAAAAGAGCAGAACATAAAACAAGTGCTCCCTTAGCAGAAATAGTATGCTATGTCAGATATTATAAAGAAGGACAGTATGACTCTTCAACTATCTATTTTGACAGAGAGGGAATAAAAGAGCAAGGGGAAAATATTTAAAAACATTTTTTGGTGATACTTTTTTCACAATTTCTGGAATTTGTAGGTGGTAAAATTAAGAAAAAAACTGAAAATAAAAATAGTTATAAATTTATCAAATTTATAAGAAGGTTCAGCTTTTCACCAGACTCTAGGCATTTTTGTGCCACACTACCAATAAACTTCATCTATTGTTCAGTTGAGATACTGCCAAATTAGTTACTGTGCAAGGTTTGTATTGCTTTATTGACAAATGACACTGACCTCAAGTTTTTCCTTTCTTTCTTTATTTCCTTACTTTATTCACTTCAAGTATTCATTATACAATACACATATTACAGATTGTCTCAGTAATCAAAAATGTGTATTTTAGGGACTTTATCTAACAATTATACTCTAGTATGATTTCCTTCAAACTCTAGGGAAAAGATATAATTCGAATTTATCATGTTACTTCATATTAGAATTGGAATACAGTAACTAAATGTTGAGCACCAATTTAGTAAAGTGATAAAGGCTTGTTCCTTAAATAATATATGTAATTTTCCTTAGCTTTAGGTGGAACAGAGCTATCATGTACCCAGTTTGTTATAGTTGGTGCGATCAAGTGAGAGTAAGAAAATGCAATTATCTAGAAGTGTAGTATAAGTTATCACTGCAGTTTTTTTTTTAACTCTCTACCATCAGTTGCTGCTACAATTAAAGGAATACAAAACCCAAAAGTATATTTTTAACTGTTATAGTTGTTGTAGTTGTGGCTGAGAAAATCATTCATGCAATATTTTCACAGAGAACAGGGAAACAAAAATAAACTATCAGAAAACAAACAGTTTGAAAATATTTATGAAAAAATCTGAAATGACTTGTGTCATATAATCTCCATGTCAAATATTCAGTTGTATGCTCACAATGTTCCAAATAAAACTGTCAAATAAGCCACTTCCTGAAATTCCCATTGTAAATGACTGGGGAGTGTGTTCAAATGGGATTACATTTTTAATTGAAGACCTGCCGTAAATCAAAAAAACTCACAAAAATCCTGACTACCACAATTCCTAATCACTATGTCATGAAAGTTTGTTTTAATAACTATTTAGAAACTTGGATGAGCAGTATAGTGCTCAGTCATCATCAGCCTGATGATTTCACACATTTTAACTTCTGGTCACTGCATGGTAGCAGAGAGACACGGTCATCAACAATAAATTGTTCAAAATGAACCTTATAAATATATACATCCAAGGAAAAAAAAACATTTCTTAGAAGTGTAAGGTCTATTAAGAAAAAGATTCCAAATGCATATTACAAGAAATTGTTATAAAAAAAAACAGCAAAGGCAATATACAAAATAGTTTCCAAAAGGCAGTGCAAAAAAAAAAAAACAAAGCTAAAATTCTAGAAATCGTAATCAAACTGTGTGAACAAAAACAAATAATGCAACAAAGTTTATAAATATTAGTAGAGAAGGCTAGGACAGGAGAGCCAAACAACATAAGTGGGAACTAATGCCTCAGCACTCGGTTTAGGCATCTGTGATACAGCTATTGCAATTAGCTTCCTTCGTTATTTTTCTAAAGAGGTTCTTGGTGACTATTCTAGGGTTTGAGGACAAAGAATCTGAGCAAGGCATTTATTTCATCCTATCATGGTTCCTGACTAAACTGTAATTTTTTAGTGTCTTATTGGTGCAATGTTTTAAATATTGACGTGCGTTGACAATTGCTGAGTCAACCTCCCAAAAGTACCCGGAAGCATGCTTGCATGATGTCATTCATGCAAGCCTTTAAAAAGGTTATTTATATGCCATTCAGGTGTCCATGTTTTGGATAAAACTAAAAGACTGACTTACTCTCAGGCTTACTATTCTGATTCTTGTCTCACATTTCTAAGTTGGTGAAAAATCAGTTTGTCCCTTTGATTTTGACCCTGGCACATACTCTGTCTTGTTCTCGGTTCATCTTCTGGCAGAACAACAGCATGTCAGAGGTCCATGGTGGCACTAGGTTTTGTTGTTTTTTTTAAAGAACAGTGTGCCCCAGGCATTGAAGGTGTAGGTGTATGCTGTCTGAAAGCTGTGTGGCCCTGTAGTGATTAATAGAGGAATTGGCTGATTGCTCATTTATACAGTATGTGGGTGCATGTAGTTCAGCAATCCCTCTATTATTCTTCATGGGTTATTATGGAAAGCACTTGCACTCACATGGGGAAAATGGGTCTAAAATCAAAATCAAGAGAAGAGATCAAAAATAAAAGGTGAAAAAATTAAAGAACAAAAAAAAAAGAGAGAGAGCGTATTCAAGCCAGTGCGGAGCAGAGGAGGTGAGGTGGTCAGGGTGCTTCATGAGGGAGTGAGAGGAACGATCCCCCAAGGGCAGGTTGTTCCTATTTAGAATTTGGAGCAGTAACGGCTGAGAGCTCCAAGGGTCATCTTGCAGATGCCAAAGGATGTTGGCAGGATGATGGAGTCCATCTCTGAGCATCCCAGCGGGTATTGACACAGATGGGTGGAACAAGAGTGGAAGAGAGAGAAGCTCTGTTCTCCAGCATCTGGACTCTGATTTAAAGATCCAGGTGGTGAGCAGAGGAGATGGGAGAAAGAGAGAAGCACTAGAGGCAAAAGGGAAATGAAAGAGTGAATGATTCTGACTTTAGTAGTCTTGGTTTTAATCATTTATTTATTGGTTTTAACTTCATGATTGCACTTTTTTTGTAGGATTATTCACTGAAATATATGAACTGCACTGCACTTTAGGACGCTGTTTGCTTTAATAAAATCGTTAAGCACTTTTGCACCAGACTTATTGTTTGTCTTCATTCACCTTAGTCCATCTTGAATATGATAATCGACGTTCGAGGGTAAAGGAAGATGCTCTTGGTTTCTTTCACCTGGTGCATCAAAGCATCTCAAGCTTTTTTATATATGCTGTGGCTGCAGTGTCTGGAGGCAACACCACCTTCGATTCAACATATAAGGGTTTAGGAAAACAACAAGTAATATTGACATAATTAAAACAAAAACCAAATTGCTAAATGATTAAAACACACAAATACTCTTTTAAAAAAAAACAATCATAGCAAGGTAAATACACCAAGATCAGGAAAGATAAAGCCAGGGAAAGAACCCTGGTTAAACAGGACAGTGGCGCTCATGAGAAAACTAAATAAAACTGATAAATAAAAAATAAAGTGATATCCATTAATGGCAAGTAAAATAAATATCAAAAGACAAAAAATTATTACATAATGGAGTACATTGAAATAAATATGAATTGGAATATACTGGAAAAGATCTAAAAATTTGGGTACAAGTTTGCTTTTGATTATACTGATTCTCCCCATTCATGCAGACTGTAGGCATATCAATTATTTAATTAATCCTGTCACGTTATTAAAGTTGTCAGTTCTTTCCCCAGAAAAGGAATGTCCTTGGAGGACTAGCTGTGATTTGTTAGCTCCTGAACTTTCTGTTGTTGCCACAAAAGGAGATTACAATGCAACGCTAAACTGGATTTAAAAAAGATGAATGACTACTAAAGGTACTGACCTGCAGGGGCCAGAGAAAGAGTGGAGAAGAGGCTTAGATCACTTTAATGGATCTCAACCATTCCAATGGGAACCCCCTGCTAACATAATATAGTCTGTGCTGTAGGACAAATTGGCATTGCCTGCTTTGCTTTGCTTTGGCACACAAGTCTTTTGCTTAACAGGCAATAGTTAGACCCTCTTAACTTCGGCTCAAGTGTCAGTTCTCCTCACTGGACCCCTCTTTTTTAATGCAGCTGCTTGGTCTCAGCTGATAAAACTGATCAGTCACAGATTAAATGACATCCAGAGGTTTCTCCAGGATGCATCATTTAAAAACTTGGCCAGTGAACAAAAAGCCATAACTCAACGACTAGCAACCTTGATAGACAAATATGTGCACTAGTTAACAACAAAAAGGTTGGATTAATGTGTATCCATGAAAATAATGGCAATATGTCTGCTCCTTCCTCTATAGCTTTGCTCTTGATTTGATGCATAGCAGGATCCCAGTTGCCTATGGTGTGGTTGAAATTAGGGCTGGTGTAATCCCTTTTACTCCAAAGGGTACCCTGGTGCTGGACTGTAAGTGTGGAAGACCGCCTGTAATGGAGATGGATGATGGTACCATGAGTTCAAACTTTGCTAAAGTAAAGCAAGGTCTACAATTGAGAAAAACCTATGTAAAGAAACACATTCATCTGGCCGACATAAAATGTGATGCTAGCAAATGAGGACCACTTTGTGTGCAACCTCTAAACTGCAGTGCCGAGCGTAACCAAGAGGTGTGACCAAGATGAAGATGGAGAAGAGATTCTTAAAAATGAAACAAAAAGACCACTGAACATCCATCTATGTGTCCTGGGGAAAGGCAACCCAGAAGGATTGGGACAAAGCATTGCCTACACCTGAAGTCACCAGTAATCAAACCGTAAGTACACCTACGTTGTTTACAAGAACTATTGACTGTAACTTGGTAGTTAGGATAAAGCATGGTAAAGTATTCTGATTATTGATATTACTGTAACTGAAAAGTATTTACCTTTGTTAAGTATAAGTCACACTGTTCCTCCTGAATCTGAGGTTCGACTATCCGACAGACCCTCCTCTCCAGGACCCCCGAATAGACTTTTCTCGGGAGGCCGAGGAGTGTGATAATTATTATTATGTATTATGTGAGGATATTATTATTAGGATATTATTATTATTAATATTATTAGGATATTATGTGAGGAGTGTGATAAGGCAAAGCTCTCAATTTACCAGTCGATCTACGTTCTTACCCTCACCTATGGTCATGATAGCGAACCGAAAGAACGAGATTGCGAATACAAGCAGCTGAATTGAGTTTCCTCTGCAGTGTGTCTGGGCTTTCCCTTAAAGATAAGGTGAGAAGCTCAGTCATTCAGGAGGGGCTCAGAGTAGAGCCGCTGCTCCTCCGCATCGAGAGGAGTCAGATGAGGTGGCTCGGGCATCTGATCAGGATGCCTCCTGGACGCCTCCCTGGTGAGGTGTTCTGGGCACGTCCAACCGGGAGGAGGCCCCGATGAAGACCCAGGACACGCTGGAGGGACTATGTCTCCCGGATGGCCTGGGAACGCCTCGGGATTCCCCCAGAAGAGCTAGAAGAAGTGGCCAAAGAGAGGGAAGTCTGGGCATCTCTGCTCAAGCTGCTTCCCCCGCAACGCAATCTTGGATAAGCGGAATAGGATGGATGGATGGATAAGTATAAGTCTGTAGCTGTTGAAGGTTGTCTTCCTCAATTTAGCAGGAAAGTTCATAGCAGCATCGCACACACACACACACAGAGGAACTTTGTACATGTGGGGTAACCCAGAGTAGACAAGCTGAGAAGAATTAACACCACCATTAATGCAGGGGCTGGAAAATGAATAACTAGCTAAAGAATTTACCCATCTTCACTTGCTGAAAGATCAGAATTCTTAGAGAACATTTTAATGCCATTCAGAATGATTGATGTTTCCCAAATACATCTTTAGGTAAGAATAAAGGAAACAGAATTCATTAAGTTATGTGTGTTTTTCTAGAAGAGGGAAAAAGATCAAACTAAGCTAGCATAGGTTTATGCTTTGTGTTTATTGTTATATATTTATCTTCTGTTCTGGTGTTATATACAATGTATTCACATTCCATTATGTTATGAATAAATTGTATTACTTGGTTTATTGCAGCATGTGTTTGGATTATTTGTTGAAAAATCACCACATCTGAAGCACAAGCAGGGAGAGTGAATTTTGTTAATAAATTGTTTAGATTGTTTTATGGAGTCCCTGCTGGGAGGTATAACACAGATCCCACACAAACCACACTATAACACATCTCAATGTGGCACACATCTTTCCTCCAAATTCATAATAAAGGGGATTTTCCAAAACCTCTAACTTTACTGGGATGAGATTTACTTTGTCATTCAGTAATTCAGTTTACATTCAAGTGACACAGTAGCTTTACAAAATGTCAGGGAACCAATAAGAATGGTTTACTTCCAGCAGGGTTTTCAGGGGAAATTACAGGATATAGTGATTGATGTCCTTGCTCACCGATCGGTGAGCTTCACAGATTCTTCCCACTTTTGCATGTGCACTGCTTGCTAAAAGCATTTAAAATAAACAAGAAAAGTGGAATTAAAATTAGAAAAAAAATAGTCAAACAAAGGCATTAGAGAAAAAGTGTAGAAGTCATCATTTTCTCTCTGCTTATTTCAAAATTAGTCATCCTGTTCCTCAGCACTATTTCCCAACACCTCTTGGGAATTCCAGTTTAGATAAGAGAGATATTATTCCTTCAGCATGCTCAGGGTCTGCTCCTGGTGTTTGGGGGCATGTCCTCAGTCCATCTCTGCTGGCTCTTCTCAAACCAGAGAAGCAGAGGTTCTATTACAGGGTTCTCCTGTACTGGGGAACACTTCACCCCGACAGAGAACAGCAACCCTGCATAGGAATGTCATTTCAGCCTTCAGTACTCACATTCTCATCGTTTCAGTCACTATCTAGAGGAGAGCCATAGGAGAGGATAGAGATGTAGACTGGCTAGTAACTAGACAGCTTCATCTGTTGACTTAGCTCCTACAGAGGTGCCATGGTCCAATACAATGTTCCTCACAGAATACTGCAGAGTACATGGTTTCTATTAGAATCTTCTTTCTAGCCTCTAGGAGGCTGAGAACGGCTGTTCTCCTGGCCCCTAGTATCACCCTTTTATCCCCCTTTTTAAAGATGGGGGCTCTGGTTGGATCTCACCAACTCCTGTAGCCTGGCCACTACTGATCTTTTTAATCACTTCAGTGACCTCTTCCACCAAGATGGATCCAACCCCAACCAATGCCTTTACTGCCTCTGCTGATGAGGGTGTATCCACTGGGGTAAAGTGTTTCTTCCAGCAGTTGTCATAAATGTTTCCTCACCCTTGACAAGAACAGCCTATATGACGTCCCTTCAACCCATCCTGAGTCATTAAGCGGTTTCCCACAAGCTTTTGAGACAGTCCAAAAGTCATTCCCCTGGCCTTCCCAAACTCCACCCACAAATACTGTAGGCTTTTACTCCAGGCACAGCTGCAGCTGCATCCACCACTGAGATTTTGAACAGGATCCATCAAGATTTTCTTCCTGTTGACTATTCCTTTTAAGGTGCATTTTCTTAATAGGATTTCAGCACATAACGTTTTCTAGTAGCATATACAAAAGTGGGAAGTTCAGGGACCAAAATGATTAACTGCCAAATAATGCACAAATAATGTTCACAAGTGGTGGGCATCAGACAAATTCAATGGGATACTTTACTGTCAAGCTTGAAAGGTATGGCAAGTTTTAATAATTAATTTCCAGAAGTGGGGGGGAGTTGCACTGACCCTCCTTTGTAAATGTTAACAGCAGCTTCTGCATAGCCACCAAATTAGTTGAAAATTAACCGTCCGATACTCATATTAAAAATAAGGTTCAATATCCTGGGTGTACTGATGTACTTTGTAAAAATATTTTTATCATTATTGTTAATATTTTTACCTTTTTGCTTGTGTTGTGTCTGCAAGGCATGAAGTGCTTATGACTTGTGCACAGTTGCCTAAAAAAAGCAGGTGAAAACTGCACCATTCACACAAATATTGCTCCCATAAACACAGCAATTGATAAAAATGTCATTCTTTGAACTGGAACAGGATCAGGACATGAATGATTAACTTAATGTGTGAGAGTTTTATATCCATCCATCATCCAACCCGCTATATCCTAACTACAGGGTCACGGGGGGTCTGCTGGAGCCAATCCCAGCCAACACAGGAGAGTAGTATATGAAAACCTTTTTTTAGCACAACTCCCCAGAGCAGAGAGTGGCTAAGAAAAGCCTGTCCCAGAATTCATTGTAAAGGGGTGTGTTTGAGAAGCAGAGACCTGTCTGTTCTACTATTGATGATACAAGCTAATCATTCAAAAACATGACGAGAAACCATAGGACTGTGCTGGTTTGGTGTGTTTATGTTCTGTATTCACTGCTTAAGTTCCTTTTTTATGTCTCCTTTATTAATTTCATGTATTTTCTATATGTGTATTATATTTATTTGAGTAATGTGTATAATTTTTTAGTAATGCATAGTTACATTTCTTTGTGTGTATTCATGTTCTGTTAAGTCCTTTGTGCTTTGTGAGTCGTTTCCCAAGAAACAGGACTATCTGTCTCCATGTTGAACTGCCCCACTATTTTGACATCAGTTTTTAAGTAAAGGAAATATTTAAGTTTGACACAAACATGTTTCAAATTTGTGAAGTTATATGATAAGCTTTAGTGAAAAAGTGTCCTTCCTTTATATTGCATAATAAAGCTTCATGGTGTTCTCCCCTCAGGTGGAAAATGCTGAAAAAAGCCTTCAGGGTGTAAGAGGTTGCATATGTTAACTGGTAAATCAGATTTGACGTGAAGTAACTGTGTGTGTGTTTGTGTGTGTGTAAAATAGACTAGTGCGCTGACCGTGGTTGTTTTGTCAATTACACTTAATCCTGTCGGGATGGACTCGGATTCTTTTTGACCTTAGAATTGGATTGGGCTGTGGTTTCAGTGGGTGGACTTATGCATACATTCTTATTCTACTGTTCAACAAATGCCAGAACCCTGTTGCTCTACAGTATGTGACCATCAGCATGTCTTCCAGATGTTCAAGTTAGTAAGTTGTTGCATTCTGATGCTGGCTTTCAGTCTGACAGGTGTTAAATCGAGACCAAAATGCTCCAGCTGTTCAGGCGTAAGCCATGTTCTCATTCAGTGGGTACACAGTGTTCCACCAGGAAGGTCACAATTCTGACAGTATCTTTGTGTGACGACCTTTGCTCTTGGCTTGTGTGCATGCAGCACCACAGCTTGCATCAGGTAAATCAGTGGCCGCACTACTCATTGAAACATGCTTGAGAAAAAGTTATTTTATTATTAGTCTTGCTGACACTTTTTTAATAGGACTATCATGCAATTATCTTTACATTTTAGGTCATCTTTGTGTTTATATTTCTCTTTCCAAGTGGTTTTCCTACTCATTAACAATTTATTCTGGCATTAAATAGTCATTTTGTAAATACGGTACAGATTTAAGAAAGAGTGAAATGTAATTGAATAAAGCTTAACTGCTGCTTTGAATTAACTGCTAATTATGTATTCAAACCAACCAACCAAGACCATATTTACCCAATCTGTGAAAGAGTTTACAGAAAGGACACACACTGAGGTAAAGACATGAGAAAATAAACTGTAATAATTATTTCGAAAAGTCTGTTTACTTGATGGCAGCCTAATAATTTATATTTCAATTAACGATCATTTTTGCTTTGAGTGGCTTATTCATACCACCTAAAAAATTATTTATGTTGTTTCATCTGTTTTCAAACCAGTGTGTTAAAATCAGAGTTACAGGAGACCAGAGCTATTTATACAGTTTAATGTATGTGTGTGTGTGTATACTGCTTAAAAAAAAGGATCACTTTTTAATCAGAGTATTGCATCAAGTCAATGAAATTTCTGGGATATTGATCTGGTCAGTTAATTAGCAGAGGGAGTTGTTAATCAGTTTCAGCTGCTTTGGAGTTAATGAAATTAACAACTGGTGCACTAGAGGGGCAACAATGAGACGACCCCCAAAACAGGAATGTTTAACAGGTGGAGGCCACTGACATTTTTCCGTCCTCATCTTTTCTGACTGTTTTTTCACCAGTTTTGCATTTGGCTACAGTCAGTGTCACTCCTGGTAGCATGAGGCGATACCTGGACCCTACAGAGGTTGCACAGGTAGTCAAACTTCTCCAGGATGGCACATCAATATGTATCATTGCCAGAAGGTTTGCTGTGTCTCTCAGCACAATCTCAAGTGCATTGAGGCAGTTACTCTAGGAGAGCTGGACTGGGCCATAGAAGGTCCTTAACCCATCAGCAGGACCGGTATTTGTTCCTTTGGGCAAGGAGGAACAGGATGAGCACTGCCAGAGCACTACAAAATGACCTCCAGCAGGCTACTGGTGTGAATGTCTCTGACCAAACAATCAGAAACAGACTTCGTGAGGGTGGCCTGAGGGCCTGACGTCCTCTAGTGGGCCCTGTGCTCACTGCCTGGTACCGTGGAGCTTGATTGGCATTTGCCATAGAATACCACAACTGGCAGCTCCACCACTGGCAGCCTGTGCTTTTCACAGATGAGAGCAAGTTCACCCTGAGCACATGTGACAGACGTGAAAGGGTCTGGAGAAGCAGTGGAGAACATTATGCTGCCTGTAACATCGTTCAGCTTGACCAGTTTGGTGGTGGGTCAGTGATGGTCTGGGGAGGCATATCCATGGAGGGATGTACAGACCTCTACAGGCTACACAACAGCACCTTGACTGCCATTAGGTCATTAGGTATCAGGATGAAATCCTTGGACCCGTTCTCAGACCCTATGCTGGTGCAGTGAGTCCTGGGCTCCTCCTGGTGCATGACAATACCTAGCCTCATGTGGCGAGAGTATGAAGGCAGATCTTGGAGGATGAAAGAATTAATACCATTGACTGGCCCCCACACTCACCTGTCCTCAATCCAATAGGACACCTCTGGGACATTATATTTTGGTCCATCTGACGCCACCAGGTTGCACCTCAGACTGTCTAGGAGCTCACTGATGCCCTGGTCTAGATCTGGGAGGAGATCCCCCAGGACACCATCTGTCGTCTCATTAGGAACATGCCCCGGTGTTGTCAGGCATGCATACAAGAAAGGGGGGGTTGGGGGGGATACAAGGGGGCGGGGCATATAAACCATGGAGTACGATTTTGAGCTGCTGCGATGAAATTTCGGCAGAATGGACTAGCCTGCCACATCATTTTTTCACTTTGATTTTTAGGGTGTCTTTGAATTCAGCCCTCTGTAGGCTGATAATTTTCATTTCCATCAAATGATGTGGCATCCTTTCATTCCTAACACATTACCCAGTCCATATTAGTAGAGATATCCAGCATGATTTTTTCCCATTGAGATCTGATGTGTTTTCAAAGTATTAACTTTATATATGGTAAATTTGTCTACTTTATAGATTTTCAAAAATCACAACAAAGGCACCAGTCCTAAGTGGAACTCCAACCCATCAAAGAGCCTACTGGCACTCAAGTCCAGTCACACACACTTTAGCCTCTGCAATTCCCTTGAGGGAACCAAAGAGAAAGAAAAAAAATAGTGGCCAAAATAGCAGGCATGCTAGCTAAGAATGAAACTTGGTTTGAAGTGCTCTGAAGAGATTGTAATAAAACCAAATGTGCCATTATGTCACTGTCACTGTCACACCTTCACTATCTTTGTATACTTGTGTGAGCTGTGAAAAAGTGTTTGCCCATCCTGAAACATTAAACATTGAATGTTTTCAGGCATTCCATCAAAATCAAATAAAGGATATTTGCATGTAAAGAATAATACTTTTTAAATGTATATTTAATTTATCTATTGAACAAAAGTGTTCAACACCAATGGGATCTGTGTGAAAAAGTTTTTGCCCCTAGTTAAATAAACCCAAATTAAAGGGCTAATAACAGTCAAGCTTGATTACAGTCAGCTCTGCTTGTAGTCTGTCCTCACTTGACTCTTACCATCAGAATCAACAGTACCATGACTAAATTAAATTTCTGAAGAGATTAAAATATATATATATATATATATATATATTGTGAACTTGGCCCCGGACACAGACAGACGGACATCGTTGGGTCCACCACACACTGTTTATTTTCAATTATTTACAGTTTTCGTGCACTCACACCCCAGTGCCTCTTGCACCGATTCCCCCAAAGTCCAGGGCTCACAGTCCTTGTGCCTTTCCTCTGGCCGCCTCCTGTCCTCTCTCCAGCTCTGCCAACTACCTCCCGACATCCACCGATGACTGGAGAGAGGCGGCCCCTTTTATGGGAACCCGGATGGGCTCCAGCTGCTTCCCGGCACTTAGCGTTGGCCACACCCCTGTGTGGCAGAAGTGCCGGCTGCGCACCCGGAAGCCGTCCGTGTGTCCCTTGTCGTCTTCCCCCCGGCACTTCCTGGTGTGGCGGAAGTGCCGGGCTCCCGGGATAATTAGGCACTGGGGCGCTGCCTGGCGGTGGCCACGGGTCCCTACAGGGCTGGGCTTCCATGCCCTCGACCCGCGGTCCCCAACAGAACCACGACGGACGCCCCCTCACGGTCTGGAGGAGGCACAAGCCCTCCTCACGTCCTCCTGGGCGTGATACAATATACATATATACACTGTGTATAAGAACATATATATATATACTGTGTATATGCAAAGTTAAGTGAACATGACTCAACACTTAGAAGAAACTGGACAAAAGGAGTTTCATTGGAAGGAAGCAAATTTAGAAATCATTGTTGACCAAGAAAAACATTAATGTTATTTCTTATTTACCAGGATGCACTTGGATAATCCCCAAGCCTTTAGGAAGAAATGTTTTAATGGTCGATGAGCCAAAACTGGAACTTCTTTTTATGAAATGAGCACCGTTATGTCTTGCATAAATCATACACAGCATTTCACAATAAGAATAAAATGACAACAGGTAAACATAGAGGCGTGAGGATGCTTTGCTACACTGGACATGGATGACTTGCCCAAATTGAAATAATCATGAATTTTTCTATAATTTTTTTTTTAAGAAGAAAATCTGGTCATCTGTTCAGGGCCATCTTAACATATGGGCATAATGGGTACCTGCTGGGGGCCCACAATGTTTCTGAAGCCTATGTATGTTTCTGTTTTGCTATCATACCTGGGGCCTGTGATGCTGGTAAGACAGCCCTGCATCATTATGTGAGTTAAAGCTGAAGCACAGCAGGTCTTGTAGCAAGACAATGATCCAAAAAACATAAGGAAGTCTACATCAGAATGGCTGAAAAATAAAGTTTGGGACTGGCCTAGTTAAAATCCAGACTGGAACCAAATAAACATGCTGTGGCAGGGCCTGAAACAAACAGTTCATGTTTGAAAATCAAGAAATCATTCTGAAGTAAAGCATTTCTATAAAGGAGAGAGAAGCTAAAAGTCTGCCATAGTGATGCAAAAAACTAATACTGAATGGTGTGAAGCTTTGGGTGCAGACATTACTTCTCAAGGTAATGCAGTTACCTTTTTATATGGTGCCAGTTTGGATTGGATAAGTGTATTCATTCATACATAAAAAGAAAAAAAAAAGTTATCTGTTCACTCAGGTGTCCTTTATCGAATATTAGGTTTTGATTGAAGACCTGAAACATTCAGTGTTAAACATTTTCGATAATCGAAGAAATCAGGAAGGGGCAAATACATTTCACAGTAATATATATACAGACAGGCCTTGGGTTAGATATGTGAGTTACATAATTTTGGACTTCTATATTCTAAAAACTCAGTAGGAAAAATTGTGAGCTATGAAAGTTCCACAGTTTGTTCCACAGAATATGCAACTATAGTGTGGTCCCTCTCTGTCTTTCTGTGTACTCTCCACCAATCGTTAGCTAAGAGAATGTTCACTGTTGAGTTGTTGCCTCTGCAATATCTCCTCATTCTTAAGGGCTTTGTCATCCATGACTAAAATATAATGCCTAAAGTGAGCTTTACGAGGAGTAATGCTAGTACCTTTAAAATACGAGGGGCGTTCAATTATAAACAGGAATTTTCATGCTCTGTTCTTATAAAGAGTGCGAGGTAGACATGACTCATTGGACAAACACATGCATATATAAACTTGACATTAGTAGTGCTAGCTGCTCTTTATCCCACTTTCTGTCAGTTGTAATCAACATGTCAGAGTAGGAGGTACACAGTAGTGTTGCGCAGCAAATTATTATTACATTTTTGACAAATGAAGGAGTCATTCCATCTCATATTTATCTGAGACATAAAACTCAATTTGGGGATGAGTGTCTCACCCAGTCTAGAGTGTATGATTGGTGCAAGTCATTCAGAAAGAAGACTATCATCTCTTTGGCCCACTTAAGGAATTTTTAGGAGGGAAGAAATTCAAGTCGAATGAGGAGGTTATTGACGCTGTGTAAGAATGGGTCAACATGCGGTCAAAAGACTTCTACTCTTTGGGGATCAAGAAGCTCCAGGAGCACTGGAACAAGTGTATTGAAGTGTAGCTCATAAATTCCTGTTTATATTTGAATGCTCCTCATAAATAAAATATTTTTTCTTCAAATATTTTTTTTCCATTTTTTTTTTGAAACTGACAGGAATAAACCCTTAAACACATTCACTGACATATTGATGTAATACCAGGTACTGTACATCATATGCCTGATCTGTGAGGCCTAATTAATGCATGAAAAGTGAGGCTAATTTAAATTTATGTCAATTTCTAGTTTTGTAAGGCTTTCCAGAATGGGACTATTTTATCATTCAAATGTATGTTTATGTATTGATCCTTTCTGCCAACACAGGATGGATTTATACTAACAATAATCACTCAATGGCATGATATTTGAGTTCTAAATGCAGAATCAAAACATTAGTGGTAAAATTCCTTACAAAATGTGTTATCTTCATATATACAACTAGGCAATTACAGTATTTTGAGTGGTGCTGATGTTTTACTCCAAATACTGACAAGGTGTGTTTGGTGCAGGATGGGAGATTGTCTCTGAAAAATGATGCTTTTGTTTAGAAGACTCAACTAGCTGCTTAATCCTTCCCCAAAAATGCAAACCAATCAAAACTAGTGACAAACAGACAAAGAAATCTAAACATTAGAGCAAAATAGCAATTATCTTGAGTTTTAGTATGTGTTTAACTGAAATAAATAGCTGCTAAGGTACATAAAAGGCAGCCATCTTTGGTCCAGTAGTGAAAACGGGAATGTGGTCAATATTCATTTGACTATTGTGGGGCCTTTAGATATTGGCTAGTTTGGATGACTTGGACAGCATCTCCAGAATATATTAAAAAATTCTCAAGTACCCCCCTAATGATTTTAGGAAATGATGTGAATGTGATGGAATCTTTTTATATATAATTTCTGAAAAGAAACAATTCAATACGTTCTAGATTAATATCTGCCAACCACACCATAATGCACGTAAAAGTAGTTCAATTGATCACACATATCTCATTCGACATTGTCAGAAATCTACCAGTGACAAGATCCAACCTTTGTCCACAAGCGCCCACATTGTTATGAAATGTCTCACAGACATTCAGACCATTTTGTACAACAGTTTTTATATATTTCTTTGATAGCCTTAGACTTAAAAACACTCCTAAAGCATGAATAGCAATATTTAAAGTAATAGCAGGTGGATTAAAACTGGTATGAAAAATCATTTCTAATATTCCATACCATGCTACTTACATGAAGACTGGAAGAATTCCATTGACGTCCTATGTTATCTCAGATTGGAAAAAATCTACTTCTCTTTGCAGTGATAAGTTCAGAAACTGTTTAACTATTAGGCAAGAACTCAATTCTGAAGTAAACACACTGTGTCTAAGCTGAAAATTCATATTGTACTTGCCATTTAGGAAGATCAATTTTATTATGATCACATTTTTCATTCTGCACTGTATTATTTTTGTTAAATTCTGATCAATTTATGAATTTGTAATATACAGAAATGATTGGCACTAATAAAAATGGTTTACACCCAATAGTTCAATATTTTAAATATTATCACGTATTGCCAGCTGCCATGTTTTTTTTGTTACAAACGACATTATTTTATCAATGTGGCTGCAGCATTGCTACAGGTGGGCAACCAGACGTATGTGGCATGTGATGTTAGTCATGTGACAGTATAAAGATCTGTATCTCATACTTCCTGGGCATCCAAGATTGCGGATAATTTTAGCAAAAAACAAAATTGGTAGCTGTCTTATTTTCTGATAGAATATTTTCACCTTTGACTCGTGACTAATTTCCTTAACTTCAGTTTCCTGGCTAGTGTTCTGAACTTTGTAGAAAGTAGGACTGACTCGCTGGTATCAATCTCTTACCTTGTTTAATGTTTCTCCCCTGGTTGCTAAAAATATTCTACCTATCTGCCACCTTGAAGTGGCATAATAATTTTAAATTGGACTCTTTTGTCACAAAACAAGTGTTAAGTTTGATGAATTTTCACTAAAATATATTATTAGATTTTCTGTTTTTTGTTGGATATTTTGTTGTTGCACTTTATTTTAAAAAAAAAAAGGGATTCTGTTAGCTTGAATCACAAAAAGGATGATTACATAGAATAGAAAATATGAACAAAGTACAAGACAGTGTACCATTTGTTGCTCCAGGCCTACACCTTTCTCACTCGGTAGGTCTCACTAGAGCAGTGCCTCTCTCAGTGGCTCACAAAATCCAGAGTCCAGTACAGCTGTCCCACATGCCTTCAGGTTTTTCCCTTAAGGTCTGGCTACATTCTGTAAACCAGCCAAGTCTTGGTCGCAGTTCACTACCTACTCGTAGCTCTAGATTCTCTGGCAAAGCGTAGCATTTAAACTCCACCAGGGTAGAGGAAGATCTCATAATGTATACCAGTGGCCCTTAAGACCTGTCCTGACATTTCCAAATTTTGAGCCAGCTTGGAGCCCCCACAGACATCCCCAATATTTTCTGTAAAAGGTAAAATGTCTATCATGCTTTTAGCAGCTTTGGAGTTGCTTGTTCTGGTTTGACATAAAATAAAACCCCATCACACCCCTTTAAGGCCTACTTGCTGTCCTATAACACCATGAAGGACTGCCTCAGGCTTCACACATTTTATAGTTTATGCCTACATTTTGTAACATTTATTACTAAAATATGAAAAAGTTTCTGTTTTAACAATGTGTTTACACAGATTACTGTAGAAATGGAACACACATGAAATGCATGTGTTCCAAATAACAATCTATTATTTCCTCTCTAAAACTTCAGCAGTTCACTCGCTCCCAGATAATCAAACAAGGCATGAGCTGGGAAAACTTAGTGAACGTTCTGCAACGGTGGGAGATGGAATAGCCGGGTGCTTGCTGCTTGTCTTAATCGGCACATTTACAGGACAAAAGACGCTGGCGGAGAGGCACGAACAGATTTAAGGTGGGCCGGATTTACGAGTTTTCTCGTAGGCTCTGGTAATTCTAGTGTTAATCTGTCACAACCCCTCACTTTCTCTGGTGTTCTGCGAGGGTTCCTTTGGAGGGCCTATCCTTTGCTCTGGCTCCACCATCCTCCCATACTTACATGATGAACCTTTTTGTCATTGCCAGCCTAGGTTCTCTCCTTTGTATTCAGTCCTTGGCGGGTCCATTCGCAAACTCAATTCTCATAGATACATAGATTTACCATGTGCCATTGAATTGGACTATTGAACTGGGCATCATCATAAAGTGGATACTGTTTATAAACACATGTGCACACATGTACTGCATGTGCATACATCATATGGTATTTTTTTAACAGAATCTTTATGTAAAATTAGTGAAAAACACCAAATTGACTTTTGACAATACCATTCAGGTTCAGTTTCTTATTACATTCAGCTGCTGACTTGACTCATTTTAATATTGCAGTTATTGCTCATATCAAAGATTATTAGCCAAGGCTTTATTCCTATTGCAAATAATGAAGTATGCTTGATAAATAAAAGATGACATTTATCAAGCAAAGGAACCTGGAAGACAAGCGATTTTTTCTTCAGGTTACACCAATTTACTGCTCTGCAAGGGCTCCAATAAATATTACTCTTAGCTAATTGTGGCCATCTGTTGTAAATGTAAGTCAGGTGCGCTCACATTTTTGATGTCTGATACGAAACGTAAGCGGCCACGTGTTTTGAAAGCTGCTTTCTTTAAGAAGAAGACAGCCAGTGTTAAAAATTAAAAACATGTGAGCGTCTGGGATATGAACTTTGACCGGTGAGTTTTTACAAGATTCATTAAGGAAAAAAGGAGATGTGAGTTCAAGATGTAGACACTGTGCTTCATGTAAATACATTACTATGTCAATATCACAAAAATGATTTATATCTTTCTTGCAGGGCCCAGTGGTGCTTTTACATAAATTTTACTAGGCAAACATTACCCCATGGAACATTTCAGGTTATTTGGCTGTATTTTAAATTGTCTTTTTCATATATTCATGGAGTTGTACTTTTTGTCTGATGATCATGTACTCTCATGTTGAACCCTGACCATTAATTACCTGATTCTTGGACCTCTTTATATTCTGTACAATAAGCTGCAGTGTCTTCCCATGTGTTATATTTTTATTTATTTTGTTAATTTTATTTTAAGAAATTACCACAGTGCACAATCAAGCAGATAAGATCTGTAGGCCTTAAGCAAAAAATGACTTCAAAATCAATCTAGAAAAAAACAACAGAGAATTGAAAAAATAGAAAAACAGAATTAACAAAACCTAACTAAACAAGAATTCAACCCCCACAAGAGACTTAGAAAGAGAGGAGAGCCAAGAGCAGAGAAAAAAAAATCCCTCTATATGAATGCTAAATCTAATTTTATGTTTTAATTAAGTCTCCTTATGTTTTTAAAAAAAGTTTTGGACAGATCCTCTAAGTGAGAATTTGTTTTTTTCCAGTTTCAAATAATATACATCATTTATCCACTGAGTTATAAAAGGTGCGTTAGGATTCTTCCAGTTACACCAATAGTGTGGTAAACTATTACAATCAATTTGTCCATCTCCACTTTAAGCCCATCCTGGATCACACCAAGTATCTCTTTAAACAAGCTAGAGGAGTAATTGTGACACCAAGTCTGCCTGTTAAGTAAGTATTTGTCCACAATTATGTCATTTTGGTGCATCCCCAAAACAAATGGCCTAGTGATGTTGGAGGTAGATGGCAACGCTCTCAAGACAGATCTTGTCGTAGATACATTTTGGACAATTTTGAAGGAGATAAGTGTGATCAATGGAAGGTTTTCAGTTGAATTACTGTGTTCTTGGGGCATATAGAGCTAGAGTGTATTCTGTGTATTGCTGACCTTCACACCTTTTTTGAGATATTAATTGAAAGATCTTTTTCCCACCGTACCCTAGGATTGTTGAAGGGAAAATTCTTTGAGGTGTTTTTATATATTGTTGAGATACTGCCCAAGTCTTCAAGACTGACCAGTATTGCCTCTGGTACAGAAAAGTGTGGTAGGTGTGGAAAATTATATAGGTTACTTTTAACAACATTTCTAATTTGAAAATAGTGCAAGAATTCTGTTGCTGAAAAGGTAAATTTGAAGCATAATTGTTCTTAAGATGCAAATTCATAATCTATATACAGTTCTCTAAATGTCTTAACCACAAGCATTTTAGAAACCTTAAATACTGAGTACGTCTGAGAAGATGGAAAAAGGTGATTATCATTCTTCTTTGGCTCAGTATTCTTAGTGATTGGAGGATTACTTGTTTTTAATAAAAGTTATTATTTACTGGGGCACAAAGCAGAGCATATAAAGAAGTACAGTGTCATGCATGTGTGAGTGGTTGATCATCTTCAAGGGTCGGCTGAGGTACACAATATCACTCTAGGGTGAGACGGTACGTCTTCTTTTTCACCCACAACTCTGAGAAGACACCCAGTGAAGGCATTCAGATCTGACCATGACACCCAGTGCAGGCCCTACCCCTTCCAGTCAAAACACCATAAAAAGGGGATGGCTCTAAAAGATGGCATCTCATTCAAGACATAAAGTCAATAGCAAACAAGATTCCTTGTGAGATTCAGAACACAACTATCAAAGCAAAGGACTCTTTGAGCGTTGATATTGTGGTCAGTCTTTTTTTTTTTTGTGCCATTGTGAATAATTTTTACTTTTCTCTTCAAAATAATTAAACTGAGCTACCAAGTTGGTACTCCAACAGTTCTTGCTGGTTCGCTTCCACTGGTTACAACAGCAACATTTAATTTTCATTGCTGACCAGGCTGGTGTAAATTCCTTAATTTGTGTCCCAATTTCCAGGACTTTATAGTGTTTATATTTGCAGCCCACTAAAAAAATTGAAAATTAAGTCATGCCATGCCATCTGCTTTAGGCCTTTTGAATATGTGGACATTTTGAATTTTACATAAATTGGGTTATCATTGAGTCTAGTTTCTTTGTTGATGTACTGTGTATTGGGATTCTCTGAAATAGAAATAGAATTTTAGGAAGGTTGCTTACCTTAACAGTATGGATTCTCCCTGCTAAGATGAGATGGCCAGTAGACCATTTGGTAATATCTTGTTTGATTTTTTTCCACACTGTTACCAAAATTGTGTTAAAATAGCTTTATATATACTTGTGATGTTTATCTCTAAACATGCGAACTATTTTGACATAATGCACATATAAGATGTCGAATCTACTATGATGTGTTGGAGAGTTCACTGGAAAAAGCACGTTTTTAATCAAATTAATCTTGAGTCCAGATGTCTTTTGAAATTCTGCTAATGCTTTAAGACTAATGTAAAGATATTTGTGGGTCCTATATATACTGTATGTAATCTCTGTATAGTGATATGTTCTGTTCAAGTCCTTCTCTGTCAGCCCCTTTTATCTCTGATATATTTAGAAAATGAATACCTTTCTCAAGTACCATGTTCTAGTCTGAAGTAGTCATAGTTAGTGTTGTTAATATGAACTGAGACTTCTAGACCAGAGGTCCCCAAACCCCGGTGCCGTCTGACAGCCAGGCCACGAGACTCTCACAGTGAAGGGCTACAGCAAAAAGGCTTCCCCCTTCACTGAGGACACTTTTCAGAACTCTAGGCGGGTGGGACTTTGCAGCACAGTACTGCACATTTCACATGTAGGAAAAAAAAAAAAAATATATATATATATATATATATATATATATATCCCTCCACCAAAGCAACAACGGGACACCACCATATATATACGCAACAAACCCTCCCTTGCCCGTGTAACATATAACAAACAACAATGAATAACAACAATGTATGAAATACGGAATGAATGATCATGAACTTGAGTCCGAGAATATTACTGTCCTGAATGCGGATGACTGGTCAACAGATATGTGATGCGTTTGTATTTCCTGGAACAAATGGAACAACCTCACTGTGAATCCTCGGCTTGTGGTGGATGATGAAGTCCGACCCCGGGGTCTCTAGCGATGAGGGAATTGAAGCAAGTCCGGCGGAATGAAAAACAAACTGGTTACCAAAAGCGCAATGTGGAAAACAGCAGGTAAAGATGGTTCGTGGTCGTGAAAATGAAAATCTCTGTCTTTCTCCTCTCCTCTCTCCCCTTCTTTGTTCCCTCCTGATTGTTTAAATAGTTAAGAGCCAGATGTAACTGATTGTGATTGAAAACCGGTGCTTTCCATCTTGGGGCTGTGATCTCTTTCCATCATCCGCCCCCCTTGTATTTATAGGGACGACATTCACTGACGCACACATAAACAGCAAACGGGATGATGGAAACAAAACGCACCCAGTACAAACATTGAAAACACTATATTATGTAGCCCCGCTACATTCCCCACCCAACCTTGGACAAGGGAGGGCCGAAGTACGGCTTGATATTGGCACATGAATAGTGTCAAGCTTGGAGTTCGTGCCGATACCCCTTTGAATTTAGAAATTAACTGGACCGGTTTGTTTCATGATTACTGCTGGACCTAACCATTTAGGCGTAAGCTTGGCGGAGAACCGCTTGCTGGCAACCGAGAGGCGGTGGGCTGTAGACCAGACCAAGTCAACCCGGCTTAAAGTGCACTTCCTTCCGCTGGGCATTATGTAACCGGGCATGTCTGGACATCGATTCCACCAACCTCTGTTGGATTCTCCTCCAAAATTCGTCTACTTTAAAGTGTTATTGTGGAGGGTGATTTGTGAAGTAGGGGCTCCGGGTAAGAGTCAGTCGAAAGGACCCTTCAGCAGTCTGCCCAGCACCACCAAAGCAGGCGTTTCACCTGTGGCTTCATGCACCACGGTGTTCAGAGCAAACTGGAGCCCAGGGAGCCATTTATCCCAGTCCTGATGGCGTTCACCCACTAGGAGGCAATTATGTGCTTCAGGGTCTGGTTCACTCATTCAGTCATGTTAGCCTGGGGATGGTATGCTGTAGTAAGATTTTTCTTCACTCTCCAGGCTGTATAGAGATCATCAAGGACTGAACTCGTGAACTGAGGACCCCTGTCCGAAATGATGTTCTTCGGGACCCCCCATTGGGTGAATATGTCATTCTTCAGGGTGGAGCTCACCTTGCTGGCACGGCCATCTGTCAGTGCAAATAGCTCCACCCACTTAGAGAAATAATCTACTACCACCATCAGGACACTCTTTCGGGAACTGGTCATCGGAAATGGCCCCATCAGATCGACTCCCAAAGTCTCTCCTGGTCCAACTGCAATTGTTGATTGTAACATCCGTAATGGTTTACCAGGTGGGTTCTTCAGCTGTTGACATGTGTGGCAATCCTTCACATGGTGGCAAACATCAGTCCGGACCGATGGCCACCATGCCACCCCCAGAATCTTCAGGAGGGTTTTCGTCCGACCAAGATGACCACCTAAAGGGCTGTCATGAAAAAAGTTCAAAAACTCGGGGATGAGCACCTCCGGGACCACAAGTTGTTGCTGCAGGCCCCCACAGAATGATGGAACAGATCTATAAAGAACTCCCTGGATGTCCACAAAATGTACCCGGTCGGTGCACTGGTTATCCAGCTCCTTTCCGAAGATTTTGGCAGAAAGGGCTGGAAGCTCGTGCTTGGGCCAGATCGTAGAGAGTACTAGGTAACGATGGAAATACCTTCTTTGCTTCTGCCAAGCTCACCATCCCCAAGGACTCTGATGCCCTAGACAGAGCATCAGGCGCAATGTTGCTACAGCCCTTCCGGTACGTCACCTTGAAGGTGAAATTCTGGAGGCGCAGCACCCACCTGGTCAGTAGGGAAGAAGTCTTCGGGTGATTAAACACCCAGGTCAGTGTATGATGGTCTGTGTACACTTCGAAATCAACCCCTTCAAGAAAGTGCTTCCATTTTCCCACGGCCCACACTACCTCCAGGCACTCCTTTTCTGCTGTTGAGTAATTGAACTCGGCGGTGTGCAGCGCTCATGAAGCATGTGCGATGACATGCCCTTCCTTGTCCTTCTTTTGGATTAGCACGGCCCCGAGCCCCAGGTTGCTGGCATCAGTATGTACTTGAAAAGTGGGCCAGGACGGGTGGCTCCTGTAGATGTTCTTTCAGTTGCTCGACGGCGTCCTGGTATTCTTTAGTCCATTCCCACAGGACATCCTTCTTTTTTAACTGGTTTAAGGGAGCCGCTATGTCAACCAACTGAGGGATGTATTTATGGTACCACCCCACCAACCCCAAGAAACGCTGCAAAGATTTTAAGTCTGTGGTCGTGGGATAGTCTCAGATAGCCGAAATCTTTTCTGGGTCTACAGCTACCCCTCTGCAGACACGATATGCCCGAGGAAATGGATTTGGGGTTGAATGAAGGTACACTTTTTTGTGTTCAGGGTGAGGTGTGGTTGCTGAAGATGATGAAAGATGGTATCCAGATGCTGTTCCATTGAAGGGGAGTAAATAATAACATCATCAATGTACACAAAGCAGATCTTTCCTACTAACCCCCTCAGCACTTGTTCCATAAACCGTTGGAAAGTGGCACCAGCATTCTTTAGGCCAAATAGCATGGTTTTAAATTGGAACAAGCCCTCAGGGGTGATTATGGCCGCCCTCTTTTTACTCCCCTCATCCATCTGCACCTGCCAATAGCCACTGCGGAGGTCGAATGTACTAAAAACAGCCAGTCCATGCAGTGACTCGAGTATTTCATGAACCAGGGGCATGGGATATGCATCCAGGTTTGTCTTCGCATTCACACCCCTGTAGTCCACGCAGAAACGAAAGGTGTCATCTGTTTTTTTCACTAGGACTACAGGGGACGCCCAGGAGGAGAAAGATGGTTCAATTATTCCCTTGGCAAGCATTTTGTCTAGATGTTGTTTAATAATATCCCTCTTCAGTCGAGAAACCCGATACGCCCGGTGTCTCACAGGGACTTCGTCGGAGGTATGAATCACATGGGTAACCCCCCGTGCAACTCCCAATTTATCTGTCCATACCCCCGACCACTTCTTCAGGACCTGCCTGACCACTTTGGGTTTTTCCTCCACCAGGGCAGCTGCCGAGGTTTGATTTTCACTCCTCACTGCTGCGTAAAAATTGATTTGCTTCAGACTTAAGTCTTCTCTAAGCTTATGTACAAAATCACATGCCCCTTCCCCTGGCACCATATACCCCCTCTGACCGGCCAGGTTTGGCTCGCTGGGGTTTAGGGATGGGGTTTCTCTCGTACTGGACTGTATTTTACTCCAGTATGCCTTGGAGTTACCCCAGTCCCGTTCCACTTGCGAGCCGACCTTCACCAGGTCTTCAATCGACCCCATAACCCCTCTGAGACACCCAGCTAGCCACGGGTTGCAAGCATTAAGGATGCGGTGGACCACCTCTTCTTCGGACATGGCCAGCCGCCACTTTAAACACAAAGCCCTATATTCATAGGCAAAGTCCTGGATGGATTGGGCTGGAAGTTGCACCATGGATCGCAGCTTGTCTTCAAGTTCGGTCTCATAATCCTCAGGAAGAAAAGCTGCAAGGAAAGCTTGTCGAAAGGCTCCCCAATCCGTGGTGTTTTTCTTTGCAGTCAGCCACCAACTGCGCACTGGCCCAGAAAGGGAGGCCCCTGTAACTCCCAAAAGTTTCTCAACAGTCAAAGGAGTGACAGCCAAATACGCCTCCCCTTCTTCCACAAAATTGAGGACATCATCTGTGGTATATTGAGCCGCCAACTTGGGAAAGGCCAGGTGTACCCCAGCGGTAGGGGGTCGGGTAACATATATAGTGCCTTGAGACCCCCGAGGCGTCGAGTGGATAGGTGACTGACTGTATGTCTGGAGACTCCTTCTGACTTCCCCCTGAAGAGATTCTTGCCAGCCTTGATCCCGTCTCTGGAGGCACAACACAATCTCTTGCCCCAGGAGTTTAAGTTGTTCATTTACATATTCTTTCATCTCCTCCTGGGAGCTGCTGATACAGGTCCGTAAGGGATCCCTGCGTTCTAATGTGCTTTTGGCTACCTCACTGACCCTCTCATTCACACGAGCGAGTTGCTGTGCTAGATCTTCCCATGGAGGCGAAACATCTTCCTGGCCATCCTCTTCAGGTCCATGGTGATTTTCAAGATACAGCGACTGTAAAGAATCCACAACCTCCTGCACCGCTGAACATGCTCTGACCGTGACGTGGCGAGCCCCGGCTACTCCTTCCTCACACTGGGGCGAAGCAATGGTGTTGTCCTGCTCGGCATGCATAAAAGACATGGTAGTAAATAGGAAATTTTATTTTTTTTTTTTTAAAGGCAGACAGCGATAGTATTTGTAAAGATTCCTCAGAGAGGGCACCACTTATAAGGGCACCACAGCCGACCCCTTACCCAGCCGGCAGCTACACCTCCAAGACCTGTAGCCTGGATAAATTACTGAGGTGAATCTTATACAATCAAGCCGTATCTCTAACAAATGAAATTTTCCCCTCAATCGATAGTTTACACAAGCACGCAAAAACAGATATGTAAAAATAGGTGGTTAATTATATTAAATGGCAAACAAAGCACTACTGCACATTTCACACGTAGGAAAACAAAATATATATCCCTCCACCAAAGCAACAACAGGACAACACCATATATATACAAAAAAAACCCTCCCTTTCCCCTGTAACATATAACAAACAACAACAAATAACAACAATGAATGAAATACGGAATGAATGATCATGAACTTGAGTCCGAGTATATTACTGTCCTGAATGCGGATGACTGGTCAACAGATATGTGATGCGTTTGTATTTCCCGGAACAAATGGAACAATGACACGAGTCTATAGAAATCTCGTTACTACGAAGTACATTCAGCAGCAGATACTTTTATTAGACCGAAGAGACCTTGAAATCCGTGAAATGAATCATCCACAGAGCAGTTAGTTCTGTGGTCTCAGCTCAGTTGTGCACATTTGCACAAAGATCCCCAAACAGAAACATTGTAAAAAAATGTTCTTTCTTCGAAATTTCCTCACACTGTTTTTTTGCTGTTTTTGTTTTCTGTGGTTTTCAGTGATACCTTTTGCTTATTGCTCGTCATTTGAAAAACATCCACTGAAATTTAACTCATTGTCACCCACCTATAGAAACGGCAGACACGAAAAAACGATAACAGTGTTAATGTTTGTGATGTGCAATCTGTTGGAATGACAAATGCAGTGCATATGTCCTTGTTATATGCAAAAAAGAAGAAAAATCTCGGGTTGCAAACGCATGTAAACTGCTGCATTTGAAGACAGCGAAAAAGCCGTTTTTATGTGGGTCAGTGATGCTCCTTCAAGAAACATTCCTATTAATGCGGCACTCATTCAAGAAAATGTGTGTTTTTAAAACTCTCTTGGGACCTCTGTCAACAGGACAACACGCTGTGAGCCTGCTGTTTCCCTGCCCCGGCAATGGACAAACAATCTTACACAGATGCTGCAATCGCGCTTTGGGATGTACTTCAGTGTGACATTCCCATTGGGTGGGGGGGGATCCCAAAATAATTCAGAAACCTCACAATATGAAGAAGAAGAAGAAGAGGATTATTCGGCTTCTTATTGATAACTGTGCTGCCCACGACATACTGCCACATTCAGATAATGTTTGCGTTGAATTCCTCCTGACCAGTTGCACAGCAGTGCTTCAGCCATTGGGTTTGGGCATCATCCGCACCCTAAAAGTGTATTATCACAAGGAAATGCTGAGAAAAATTCTCATCAGCATAACTTGTAGGCAGGAGGAGATTAAAATTAACACGAAAGAAACTATTAAGGCTGCTTCCATTTCCAACATCCTATCTTTGTGAGGCAGCGTTTTCTGCAGTGACAGCAACCAAAACGAGATTACGGAGTAGACTAAACATATGCAACACACTTCGCGTGTCACTGGCTTCCATCGTCCCCAGATGGGATCTTCTGGTTGCAGGAAAATAAGTTCAGGGCTCCCACTGATTCTGCATTATGGTAAGCTGTATAGTTTCTATTATGATATTATAACTTAATAATAATAGAAAAGTAATGTAAATTGTGTATAAAACTACCCTACGAACCCACCCCTAAAAATCCTCTCCCCCACCCAAAAACCTAACCCCCCCCCAACTGGTCCCTGGAAAAATTTGCTTCTAGTAAAGCGGTCCTTGGTGTCAAAAAGGTTGGGGACCATTGTTCTAGACTGATATAAAGTACTTTTATCCTTGAGGATATATTTAGGCCACAGCCGAATTTGAACAATATTGTGTATAGATGGTCCAATATGACTCTATCAAAGGCTTTTTCTGCGTCCAAAGAAAATAAGATCTCTGGTGTGTTAGATTTTGTGGGTGAGTATATTTCATTTGACTGATGCTGAAGGTTAGATGCTAAATATCTGACTTTAATGAATCTGATTTGGTTGTGATATTACAGAAGAAAGCATTTTCTCAGTCCTTCTCAATAAAGCCTTGGAGAGTATCCTAATATCATTATTCAAAAGTGAAATTGGTCTATACGATGTACATTATAGTAAGTTCTTGTTGTTGTTTGGATATATGGTAAATTAATGCTTTGAAAAAGTGTAATATACAATTTTATTTTCTCTAGCTTCTACAAATTTGTTAATAATAATAGAGCTAAGTTATTTTACATTTTTTTTATCAAATTGCACTGAGTAGCCATCAGAGTGCATCGGCTTGTCAGATTCTTCTGCACTAGGTTTATAAAGCTCTGATATTTATATTGTATCAACAAACTCTTTAGATTGTGTCTCATATTCTTTAAACTGAGAGGAGTATAAGGACTTTTAGTACCTCTTGAATGTATAAATTATATTTTTATGGCCTATAGTTTTATCTCATTGTTTTGGTAATTTCTGTTATTGCGTTTTGAGCTTCCTGCTTGTGGATTTGTTGAACTAAAATCTTATTTGCCTTTTCTCCATGTTCATAATAATGATGTCATGATTTACTTATGAGTTGTTCAGTTTCTTTTGTTGTTAAGAGATTAAATTCTGACTGTAGAGCCTGCCTTTTCCTGTAGTGTGCCTCATTTGGAGACGAGGTTTATTCATAATCTGTTCTTGAAATCTCAATGTTTAACTGTGATGCCTTCTTGGTCTCCAATTAATTTTTATGGGAGAGACAGTAAATAATGGGTTCTCATAAAAACGCTTTTTTAAAGTTTCTCAAAGTGTTCCTGCTGAAACCTCTGAAAATGTGTTAATCTCTAAAAAAAATAATCGATTTCTCTCTAGATAAATTCTGTAAAGTCCACATGTGCTAACAACAGGGGGTTAAAACACCAGTTATGAGATGAGTGTGCATGATCAGAGATAACAATGGCGTCATACTTACAAGATTTGATGGCAAGCAGTAAATTACTAATGAAGAAATAATAATCAGTCCTTGAGTAGCTATGATGTACTTGTGAGAAGAAGGATTATTCTTTTGAATTTGAATTTAAGAATTTCCATGGTTTCAATAAATTAGAATCTATTACAGACTGTATGATTGTCTTTGCGGCATTATGTGCTATTATATCAAGCTCTGGATTTCAGACAGAATTAAAATCTTCAATATAATTTTATGAGTGCTTATATTGGGAATGGATACAAATATGTTTTGGACAAATTCTCCACCAACTGCATTAGGTGTGTATATAATTATCAAAATTACTTTAGAATTGAATAAATTACCCATCTCCATAACATAGCATCCTTCATGGTCAGATACTATGTCTAGTGCTACAAACAGGATTGCTTTATGTATTAAAATTGACACATCTTTTCTTCTTTATATAACTGGATTAAAAAATTTGGCCAATCTAATCTGTTTACAGTGAAGGCTGATGCTGACTTATTTAGTGAGTCTCTAGTTAAAATACAATCTTAACCTTTAGGCCTGTGGGTTTGGAGAATACATTTTTCTTTTTAGATTGTGATTGAGGCCTTTGACATTTCAGCTTGCAAAGTTCAATGGCTGGTTAGAAAAATACTGCTTCTGAACATTTGGGAACATTTTGTAATCTTAAGTAAAAGGAGTGTGTTTTTTCATAATTTAACTTTAACACTGATTTCATATCATTTTTGCTGGGCATTGCAACTAAGGAGCTTGTCATTAAGTTGGCACTTACAATTGTAGGGGTAAACAGAATGGATAAATAGTAGCCTGATCTCTTTTCCTTCTCCCACCTCCCCACTCTCCCTTATCTCCCCGGCCCCTCAAGTGAGGCTGGACCACCCTTCACAGAGTCCCAGTCCTCTGACATGCCAAGAGACAGGGCACGCCCAAAACCAAGCAAGGCACTACCAACCCAGCAGTTTGTAGGAAGGATTAAGTAGAGATACCTTATAAGAGTACAGTCCAGATACAGTAAACCTAGGGTGGGATGCTAAACGTTCTCCTGATGAGAAAAAAGAGCAACCAAGGTGTTTTGTTCAAATGGATTAGATATTCCAAAAGTGATTTGGGTAATGATGTATATTATATTTTTTATAGTGTATATATATACTATATGTTCTAATTATTCCCCTTTTGCTCTGTTATTACAAGCAAGAGGAATTTAAAGTACAGTAGTTTCATTCACTTATAAACAAGATTATGCACATGTAAATACATGCACATTGTTCTACTAGTCATTAGTAGCTAGTGTGGTGTTCAACGCTACAGTCTCCTGGGGAAGCAACCTGAGCTTAAAAGAAGCACAATTCTCCTTCTTCTTCTTTCAGCTGTTCCCATTAAGGTTGTCACAGCGGATCATCTTCTTCCATATCTTTCTGTCCTCTGCATCTTGT
>JANRMT010062854.1:102337786-102347970 GCA_026402145.1 Polypterus bichir lapradei | reverse complement strand
TATCTATCTATCTATCTATCTATCTATCTATCTATCTATCTATCTATCTATCTATCTATCTATCTATCGGGCTAAAGTTGCTCAGATTTAGTATATTACCTTACCAACTGCTCCAAATTTCCAAGGGTTTCCTCCTGTGTATGGAATGGATGGATTGATTTATGAGGATGAATGCCCACTCTCTCGCTGAAGTCCAAGAGAATGGTGGAGATTTTGAACACATCAAAAGAGCATTCAGCTCAATTCACAAATAGAATTACAGAGGAGGACAGATTTAGAGAAGGATACAAGGCGCTGCACATACCTCAGTGCACAGTGAAGACCATCACAGAGAACCGAAAACTATTTGAAAGTGCAGCTGCACTGCCTAGGTCTGGTTACCCCTCTAAAGTTAGTTGGTAAACAAGAAAAATGTTTGTCAGATGGGGGGGCACCAATTGTAACTCTGACTGAGTTGGAGAAGTCACTGACTGCGACTGGAAAGCATCAACCATCTTCAAAGCATTGCACAACAAGGGCCATTATGGAAGAGTTTTAAGGAGGAAGTCCTGGCTGAAAAACATTTTCTTTTCCATAAAGAATCTGAGAAATATCTCTTGGAAAATACTGCAGATTTTCTACTGAACATTAGAACCATCTAGATGACAACAGGCCATTCAGCCCAACAAAGCTCACCAGTCCTATCCACTTATCAAGTCGAGTTTTGAAAGTCCCAAACGTCTTACTGTCTGCCACACTACTTGGTAGCTTATTCCAAGTGTCTGTGGTTCTTTGTGTAAAGAATTACTAATGTTTGCGTGAAATTTACCCTTAACAAGTTTTCAACTGTGTCCCCATGTTCTTGATGAACTCATTTTAAAATAACAGTTCCGATCCACTGTACTAATTCCCATCATAATTTTAAACACTTCAGTCATGTCACCTCTTAGTTTTCTTTTTCTTAAACTGTAAAGGCTCAGCTCTTTTAATCTTTCCTCATAATTCAACCCCTGTAGCCCTGGAATCAGCCTAGTCGCTCTTCTCTGGACCTTTTCTAGCGCTGCTATGTCCTTTTTGTAGCTTGGAGCCCAAAACTGCACACAGTACTCAAGATGAAGCCTCACGAGTGCATTATAAAGGTTGAGCATAACCTCCTTGGACTTGTACTCCACACATCGTGCTATGTAACCTAACATTCTGTTAGCCTTCTTAATGGCCTCTGAACACTGTCGGGAAGTCGATAGCTTAGAGTCCACTATGACTCCTAAATCCTTCTAATAAGGTATACTCTCGATTTTCAGACCACATATTGTGTATTCAAACCTAACATTTTTACTTCTTACATATAACACTTTACATTTACTGATATTAAATTTCATCTGCCACAAATCTGCCCAAGCCTGTATGCTGTCCAAGTCCCTCTGTAATGATTTAACGGATTCCAAATTATCTGCTAATCCACCTACAGTGGCAGAAAGTCTTGTAGTAAGAATAGACATAATTGGAATTTTCCGGCTAGAAAACTAAACGGTACGTGTTGCTTAAATCTAGTGCTGCACATCAGCCATATAACACCATTCCTACTGAAAGAGGTGCTAGAGGCATCATCACCTTCTGGAGACGCTTGTTGGGAAGATGAATATTGCAGACTACAGACAGATTCCGAGGGATCCCCTTTGTCAGTAAGGTAGGTTTGTCTTTCAGCAGGGTAACGATCCAAAGCACACTCCCTAGCAGCAATGGATTGACTTAAATTAAGAGAATTGTTAATGAGCGGCCCAGTCAGAAATCTTGAATTTAAACCCAACAAACATGGTTGTCCTCTTTCATTTCCCAACGAACCTGGCACAGCTTGAGCAATTTTGAAAGAAAGAGGAGGAGAAATGGGCAAGTCTTGTTCCATGACATTGTGCAATATTAAGAGAGACTTGGCCAAAAGCACTCCTTGCTGTAAAAGCCACAGTACGTGAGGTGGTTTAACCAAATTACTGAATAGTGGAGATGAATACTTAGAAATGGTTGGTTTATTAGCTTACTCTTTCTTTTTTGATCAGCACTGTGAAAAAGAGTGCTTGATTGGCAAATAATAACTCCCGGTCAGATTGCTCAATTGTTTATGTGCTAAAAAGGTTGGCGCCTGAATCCTTTTTCAAAGGTACAAGTGTGCATTATGTGTCTGCATGTTGTTGGGTTTTTGCCCTTGATTTTACTATTTGCCAGGTGCCATAGCTCTCACCTCTGAACGCATGAATGGGTGGCCTCCGCTCTCCAGGTTTGGGCAGAGCTGTAAGGAAGTCATTTTTGTGCAGTTTGCAATTTCATTTCTGGGTTTGAATATTAAAGTACTCAACTCGAAGATCTGGTTACATTTAAGGTTTGTTGTTTTTCTGCACGGTTACTTAGAAATTTATTCTCATTTTTTAATTTTTTTTTTTTATTTTAGCTTTTTCAGCTATGGCTTGAGCTGGAATGCAAATAGACTCAACATGAATAAAAGCGCCAGAAATCTCAGAAGGTTTTTTGTGGTTTAAAAAAAAAAACAAAAAGAAAGGAAATGCCTCAAATATTATTTCTCTGAAATGTTCAGCAGTGATCTGTAGAATGAACAGCTTATGAAATTAAATCTGAAGGATAGGACACTTAAAAATACATTTGTATTTACACAAGAGGAACAACAGTAAGTCAAGATGTTTCCAAAATATAAAGTTAAGTGTAAGAAAGTACAAATGATAAATATATAGCTTGAAATATATTCTTGTAGATAAATTTGGTGAAGAATTCTTTTTACATATATCAGCCCACTAAGTCTTTTCAAATATTTTTGGTTGTCGGCATCTGTCCCAATGTTGTTTGGCACAAAGGGGACCTTGGACAAGTTGATGGTTATTTACTTTTTGTAATTTTACATTTCTTCTTTTACTTGGTGACACAGTAGTTAGCCAGTGTTCTCATATCTGGAGAGATGTGTGTGATGTTTGCGTGTTTTAATGTGTCTCCCAGCATGCCTGTCAGGTTCACTTTTGACTCTAAATCAGCCCAGCGTCCCTCTGGGAAGCACTGGTGTCCAGCAGTCAAGAGGTGGTTCACAGCTAATGCCCAGTTAGCCGCTAAAACCCTGAGGACATTGACGTGGATTCAGCAAGTTAATTCAACTGATGGATGGTTTTGTATATTAGAGTTTTATCAGGCAGCGGTGTGGCATCCCGTCCAGGGCTGATTTCTGTGTTTTTGGATGAATGCTAAAAACCTGCCACCTTGATTTGAAGATGGATGGATATTTCAGTATTGATTGTGAAAAAAGAGCTTTAAACCTTGAAGGACGAACAAAATGGGTTTAATGTCTATGTAGGTGAGAAGTGACATGCCATAATGACTCTCGGGGGGGACACAGAGTGGTGACCAGCTAAGAGTTAGGAGTGATTCAATGCATCTGTGTCATACTAGTGACACTGGACAAGTGGGAGCAGCATGGCAGTGGTTAATGATGTATTCCTGAGGGGTCCAGTATCCCCAGTAGAGCCATTTAAGAATGTGAAAATGGCTTTGTGGTGGACGTGCAGAAGTGCTTCATGTGGCCAGCCTCACCCCAGTATGGGCTGTTGGTCCACAGATGCTGACATCAACACAAACATGCTGCCAGAAGAGCCATCGGTAAAATCTTACAAATGGTTGGCATGATTTCAAGAGAAGCCATAACAAAAGAATGTTGTTGGCTGCTGTGATTAATTTCTTTTTACACATGAAAATGTTCTTATGCAAGAAAAGAACTTTTTCAGTATTTCCACGTATTAAGTAAAAGAATGAGAAGTAGTTACAGTGGGACCGACTCCATGTTTATCTGAAAAAGGAAGAAGCGAAGAGTTTATTAGGGCAGAGGCAACATTTATGTGTCTGTAAGGAGCCATTAAGTTCAGTCTATATTCAATGTGTCACTGCGCTCAATATGTGTAAAATGCTTTGCACTCTTATGCACTGCCTGCTTATGAAATGTTATTTTGTCATGTATGTACGTACTGTGTTACATTTCTTGCTTTTTCTTATTATTATGCTTTTTTGTATTCACTATTATATTGTGAGAAAGCTCTGCTAGGAAAAGCACTAAAAACATTTTTGTCTCCAAAAGTTTCTGTCAAAGGGGCCAGTGAAGACACTGGTTTGTTGTACCAATACAATATCTTAAAAGTTATAAAAAAACAAAAAAAAGTGTTGCCACATCCTGGCATTAAGACCAGACAAGCAATGGAGCCTGACATATTGGAGCAAAACAACTGCCGACCTGCTCAGCTCTGAGACTTTTGAATTGTGGCCTTCAGTAAACGTCACGCGGCCCTGAGGACACAGGCAGAAGAAAAGGGCAGAGCACCGAGAGCACCTCAGGCAACAGAAGGAGAGAAAACAGGAGCGCACTGCCCACTGCATTCATCTCTGTTGAAGTCCCAGCAAAGCCTGATGGGATTGTGCAGAGTAACAATCCATCCATTGTTATGGCAGCTATATCCTAACTACAGGGTCACGGGGGTCTGCTGGATCCAACCCCAGCTAACACAGGGCGCAAGGCAGGAAACAAATCCCAGGCAGGGCACCAGCCCACCACAGGCAGAGTAACAATCGAGTATAAAATGATCACGTCATGACTGGTTCTTCTTGTTATTTTGTCACCTTAGTTTGAGGTGGTATAGTAAGCACAACTACCTTTCCACAGTGTATTTCCCAACAGTGAACCTGGTCCATTGATGGGGCTAAAGTTCTCTGGTGGACACAATGGCACAGGACAAGTTAGATAAACCAGCTCTGAAAGGGAAGACTAATGGAGTGGTACGATCAAGTAGCTTCAGCCTTTCTTCACTGGCCTACTCTCTTGCCTCTCCCAGCCAGTGTGATTCTTTTTGAGTTGTGAAGGTTTTTATACATTGCTTTGCTCTGTTGTGTGCCACCTTAGTGTTGCTCTGGCAATCTCTTTGCAGACTGGGCACCGTTTACCACGATCTAAAGCTGTACAAACAAAGTAGGACAAAAATCACCAACATTTCCTGCGATCTCCAGTGGCTGTTACAGCTGCCAAGATTACACCCAGCACAAACAGCTAGTGGACGTCTCACTTGTCCATTCAGGCAATGCAGAAGTAATTAAAAAAAACCGACTAGAATTCTGGGAACCAGTGCATGACTTAAGAGTGGAGTAACAAGTCTGTTTTGTGTCTGTTTTGTTTAAATGAACATCTCTCATTTTACTTGCAGAGCCTTTCTTTAAGCCTTATGTGCAATGGGAGTGCAGTGATGAAGGCAGTCGGGATTGACAGAGATGGCCACTGTCAGGTGAGGGAGAACCCAGACTGAACAGAAACGTATCAGGTAAGAAAATTAAATAAAATGGTTATAGAAGGCAAAATGACATTACAAGGAGATTCTCAGAAAGATATAAACTATTGTAGTTAATAGAAGAAAACACCCAGGTTTGGCTATGAATTAATAAAAAATTAGACTTCAGTTCATTAGATGAGAAAAAGAGCAGGCACTGCAGATGATCAAAACTGAGCAGGGCGGAAATGAATCTTTATAAGAGTTTGCTTTGATTTTGTTAGGTGTGGCCGTGAAGGGCCTTGTCCAGATGTTTAGGTTGAAAGCTGTTGGTGTCCACCCTGGAGCAGGTGTTGACGTGAACTGATTATAAAGTGGTCCATGCTTGGGTACTGCTAGGTGTTAAAATACATTAAAGGTGCCTGAACCTTGTAGAAGAATTAATGGCAACCCTTCACATAGCAGCCTGCCAAGTAAGCCAAAGCAGTGCTATTTTCTGACATTGTTTTTACAATTCCATTGAAGGCATTTGCTTCCTAGATTCTCTTAAGGTTTGCAGTCAGATGTGAAAGAAAGGACGTGGACTTGATTCCAGACATATCTTATGGCTTCTCATTTTAGACTAACTGCCAGAAGACTTTCAGACCTAACTGATGCTAGAGTTCCTGGAAAGATGTAATTAAGCTGGTAGCATTACCTACAGGCACACATCACTACAGACAGGCACCACAATGCAGAGATGGCCAACTTTCATATCTGCAAATGCAAAGTTTACATCTACAGCTGGCTCACTTTCTCAGCCAGAAGCAGTCGCTAAGAGGGCCAGAAATGTATGAATCGTAGTTGAACTGGCCTGTGCTCAGACTCTGAGCTAATTAGACACACAACTGGTTTTTGTTCTCCGCTTTTAGTTAACATGTAGGACTCTGACACATCCCACAGAGAAGGGAAGGTGGAGGATTTCAAAACAGTAAAATACAAAAGAAGTAACACCAGGCTGCTCTATTAATTTTAACTCTGACTGTCACACACTGGTGGGGCGTCTTGTTCAGTGTTAAGTAAATACAGATTTCTTGTTGCCTCCAAAACGGGGGCACTTTTATTGCCACATAGTGAGCTCCTGACTCATTCTCCTTTTGGCTGTAAATAGAATGAGCTCTAAAAGGGAGAAGTCCATTACAATACAATACAATACAATTTATTTTTGTATAGCCCAAAATCACACAAGAAGTGTCGCCATGGCCTCTTGACAGCCCCCCAGCCTTTACTCTCTAAGAAGACAAGAAAAAGCTCCCAAAAAACCCTTGTAGGGAAAAAATGGAAGAAACCTTGGGAAAGGCAGTTCCACTGTATTGCAGGATCAATTCCCAGTCATGAATAGCCTGACGGTTACTGCAGAGACCAGTCTTCTGGTAATTCCTGAGTCAAGGCACAGCTCCCACTCCAGCAATACATTATCTGATGACACCGCCATCATGAGCCTGATCACCACACAACTTGGCTACAGTTAAGCAAGCGTCAACAATGCATTTACCTCCTTAGAAATTTGAGGATGTCCTGGGATGTCTGTGTTCACCAGTTTCTACAGTACAAGTGGAGTCCGTCGTCATTGACTGTATAACATCCTGGTAAGGCACCTACTCAGGTCAGGACCAGAATGCCGTTGTGTCAAATGAGGCGCAGAATATTACGGGTACACAGCTACATTCTTTATGAGACGTGCAGCTTGTTAGACTTGAGCAACCCTGCACTGTTCAGGCAAAAGGTGCAGGACCAACACCACTCTCAACAGTAGATTCAGACACAATTGTTGTTCCAATGTTATAAGGCTACTTAACAGCTACTCATGCTGATGAGCGTTTCTTACATATAAATATGTAATGTATATTACAAACACAATATATTGCTTTCAATGTAATTTGCCTGTGTTTGTATTTACTGTCTGTTTTTAGCATTGTAATATTATCATTAGTCTATAGGAGACATGCAAGTAAGAATTTAATTGTACTATGCACACATGACAATAGAGGTGAACTTGAACTTTAAGAACTGACAGAAGTATAAAATCCCTGACATTGGAAACATCACCCTGCACATGCCGTTCAACTTTTGATGCCAGCAGGATTCCCAATTATATCCAAATAAATGCTACCCCCATTAGTCCCCCACATCTCAGACAAAATAACAAGGGAATATATATGCCATCTCCTAGGCCATACACCAGCATCGTAACATTTTCCTTGGCCTGTGACAACTACTTTAAATACTCTTTTCTAAGGTTTTGATTATTTGAAATGAAGAACTTATTCTCAGTGATCCATTATCATTCTCTGTGTTGCTTATCTCTGGGCTTTATAGATGTCATGCATTTGTGTAGCAGTCGTCAGAAAAGACAATAAGACTGGTCAGGATGAATGGCCTTGATTTACTTTGTGAAAATATGTTACATAGATGGGTATGAGTTTATAAAAGTTTTGTGGTGTCAAGTTTACCATCTAAATGAATTTTGTTTTTCACCGAATGCACAGATCTGTTGTGTAATATTTAACTGGAGCTCACTTTAGCCACGAACCACAGGCATTTGTTTCTTCAAACATGTTTACAGCATTTTATGGGTTCTCTAACAGCTAAATTGTGCAGACACTTCAGGACAATACTTTTTCCAGATTCATGAGACCCAAACAAATATAATTATAATGTTGCATGCAATAATGCCTAGGAACAGGTCAGGTCAGGGCAGGTTGGGAAGCATACACTGGTACAGCATGTTTCCGCACCTACCACATGACAAAACAGCTCAAGATCCCCCCCAGGCAGAGATGTGGTCCAGTCCCAGCCCATGAAAATGGCCTTCTATCTGCTGCAGCCAGATGTTACATGGGTTTTCCCTTGGTCTGGTCCAGCCAATCGGGTCCTCAACTATGAGGATCCTGTGAGCCAGATCACCCTCTGAGATTCTCACCACATGGCTGTAGGCCGTAACTGAAACTCCTGGTTATGACGTTAACTGTATCCGCCCTACAAACGGTCCTCGAACTTGCAGGAAAAACTTGGGGGTTGGTGTCAGGATTGGCACTCCAGCCACTGTAAAAAAAAAAAAAAACTTTACGCAGCTTTGAAACGGTAGACAGGACTCCTTTCTGCTCTATGTGGCAGTGGCTGTGCTGCAGCTGCCCATCAGAAGGCTGCTCGCATTATGACGGGGATTTGGGAAAGCCATCGAGAGCCTCATTCCTGGAAGAGTCAAAACCACTGGAAAGTCAATGGGGTCCGGTCTGTTGGGGATTGGAATTGGTGTGGTGCTGAGGCATCGCTCGCTGCACGGCAGCACTCAGATCCCAATTTTAGGCAGCCCATCCAAGTAGGCATGTGGAATGTCTTGTCTCTCCTATGAACACATACAGTAAATGATTTATTATCAGTATTTTTCAGCCTTAATGATTAATATAAAGTTATTGTATGTTTTAAGATTTCTTTTCACTCTCACACTATCATTGGAAATTCACTTTTCATTGTGTTTTCTAAGAATTTAATAAACTCACATTAAATACAAATTCATGTTTTGATTTTAGATGGCTCCTGTTCTCATTTGTGAGATTGTCATTGTTTTTGCTAGGCAACATCCACTTGAATCATATTTGGCAAAGTGATGTGGTTTGACTTCTAGGTGTTTGGATACATCAAGCAGGTAACTAAAAGCTGAGCAAATGAGAAGTAAAGCACAAATTTGCAGATATTGTGTTGCCAGACTGAAGAAAAATTTGTAACTATGATATTTTTAAAAAGATAAGATGAATATTGACAGGATTCTCCTACCTTAAATGGCTTGGAATGCCAACGACCTACCCTAGTCATGAAGAAAGCCCAACATCTATCCACCCATCCATTCATCCATATGTTATCAAACACCCATAATCCAGTACAGGATCCCAAAGGCTGAACCCTGTGTTGACAGAATCAGACACCTAGCCGGGACCCCACATGGATGAGGTCACCAGTTCATCAAGGACACAACTACTAATATGGGACCAGTCAACTTAAGCAAGCCTGTCTCTTAAATGTGGGAGGAAGGTGCGAGAATTCATAAACTGTACACACCGAGATGGGATTCAAACCCGGACTATCAATCGCTAGAAGTGCTCGTAGCAGACTGTAATTCTCCTGATATTAGATAGATAGATAGATAGATAGATACTTTATTAATCCCAAGGGGAACTGACTTCAGAGATCAGTACCATGAAGGCTCACCTGATAAGCAAAAGAACAGGTAAAAAAGCAGCTGAATCAATAATTCAGTCTGCACAAACAGAACATGCATCCCATCAGCCAGCAAGAAAAGGCACAACTCATGTAAAGAATATTGCCAAGGTAAAACCTGCACATCAGGCCAATGAAATGCAAGCATCAGAGGTTGCAGATTCCATGTAAACACGACTCATTTCGAACAGAAATGCTGCAGAGATAAAAGGAGTTGTTACCATTAGAAAATGGAATCTTTTTTTTGCAAGAATGTGTCATTCCAGTTAAAGAAAATCATACAAAGTAAGTGCAAGAGTAGCCAACTGAGGATGACAAATAATTATTTTGGAAGTAAGAACATGGATGTTTTTGCAGTAGACACAGAATATAGAAAAGAATATAGATATAGAAAGTTATCCATTAGCATGTACATATCTTAAGTAGACAAATCACATCATGGTAGGTCTGCAAACAAAAAGCACATCTGCATTACACAAAAAAGCCAATTTTACAAACATTTCAAAGAGTGCTGAAGGTCCACTGTTTCCTTCTGAATGCCAACTGCCCCTTTAATGTGCACACCAATCTCTCTTCAGCACCTATCTATCTATCTATCTATCTATCTATCTATCTATCTATCTATCTATCTATCTATCTATCTATCTATCT
>JANRMT010062854.1:102327266-102337776 GCA_026402145.1 Polypterus bichir lapradei | reverse complement strand
TCTATCTATCTATCTATCTATCTATCTATCTATCTATCTATCTATCTCTGTCTGTCTGTCATAGAAGTTGTTCCTTGGTTTAAAAACAGGTTCCATCAAAATATTGCTATAGTATGTCATTATTTTCTTTCAGTGTTGTGTTAACTGGAGCAATCTGTAATGATTATATTTTTTATAACAGCCTCAAGTAGGTGTATCGGAGGATGTTATTTGCAGTATTCTTCATTATAAAGTTGTTTGCATTTTACTAGATCTTATTTTAATTGTGTAATTTGACAACCTGCCAGACAGACAGATGCACTCGGTCAAGTTGTTGTTGTTCCAAATTTATAGAACAGGTGGTACTTATGCTCGCTGTACTATTTTCAAAGTATAGTTTTTTTTTGTTTTTTTTAACTCTGTTTAAAATTTAAAAATAGACAGTCATCTATATTTTCAATTATAATCTATTTCAATATAATCTATATTTTCTATATTGTGAGCTGGGGGGCTGATTGCACCCCACTCCTGGTACCACTTGTCACGCTTGAGTCACAGATTTGCTCAGAAACAGAGGAGGTTGTAGAGACAGGAACTTTATTCAAACACTGCAAACAAACATTTGTCTCTTTTAAAAGTTTAAACTCTCTCCTTGACAGGACAGAGATGACAGTTCCGCCTCTCAATTAAAAGAATGCAAATTATCTTCTTTTTCAAAGGAGTACGCATCAGGAGCAGAGAATGTCTGAGAGAGAGAGAGAGAGAGAGAAAGAAAAAGAAAAAGAAGCTAACAATCAGTTCCAAAACTGACAGGTGCTGTTCAGGCTTTTAAGTATACGTAGTACCGCGCAGGAAGCTTATCGCATGACAGAGCCGCAAGTAGCCTAGCAAGTAAGGTAAGGAGCAATGTGAAGGTGGTCTGTCAGCGTTCGCAGGAGGGGTTTTCCCAGGAATGTCTGTATCCTCTAGGGGTGTGATCAGCCCCCACAGCTCACAATATAATCAATTTCAATTGGACTAAGAACTAGCACCCCATCTAGACTGCTTCAAGGCTTGTTCCCTATTTGGCCAGCACAGGCTCTAACAGCCCCCATTCTGTATTAGGTGGGTGTGAAAATGGACACTTTGATGAATGTTGTCATTGGTGCGGCCAGGATTTACAAAAAGGATGGCCTGAGCCGTAGCACACAGCCAGTCTGCACCTTAGGTCAAACAAACTTCTTTTTGCTTATTTGATGAACCTGTTTACAATATACTTTATGTCTGTCTGTTGTGATTTTTGTTTTATTTTGCTTTTGATTTATGCATTATATGTGTTGCATGTTTTAATCATTTTATCATTATGTTCACATCATTCTGATGCCATCTTGGATGGGTTTGTCTTGCAGTCAATACTGTTTTGTGAGGCTTTTAAAGCGGCAATAGCCATGCTGTTTGTAGCAGTGTGTAACATCGATTGCTAGTCACAGGTCGGTTGCCATCTCTACTTAAGAAGGCAGTGTAGCAATAGAGGCATCCGTGTATTAGATTTTAGACGCAAACATTTTATTTTTCTCGAGTTTTCTTTGAATTAGAAGCTAGAGAAAAGGTATTACGGAAGGAACTGAGTATTTTTGATCTTGAGTTTTGGATAACGTGTTGTGGTTTTGGCACTTGTTTTTTTTTCCAGTCTTTTCTTATTTTCACCCCTGCCCACTGACGACTTTTGTTTGTTTCTCCCCTTTAAAGATTTCCATTTCCTGGTCTTTCCTTAACTGCTTGCAGTGTCTGCTGCTACAATCACAACAGCCTGTATGAAGAAATGGCCCCAAAATAATGTGAAATCTGCTTACAATTACAAATTATATAAGGCTCAGTAAACAGGGTTATTACAAGTCTAGCAGGCCAGCCGTCTAGGTGATTATTTGTTAGGCTCAGGTTGTTAATCAAAAATGTTCTTTCCAGAACTATGTCTTATGTATTGAAGTTGTTAAAATATGATGACACTGTGACAAGAGTATGGTGGGCACATAATAAACGAGAGAATACGATGTGTAAGTGAGCTTTGAATTAACTGCATTTCCAGCAAAGAGAAAGAGAGACGGAAATCCTGTCATTGGTGTTTAACTGCTATAATGACCTCCTAGGTGGCAAACCTCTGCTAGTAAAATGTGGCATTTTTTTTAACAATCACAAAATTCCATCTCTCATTTTTTTCACTTTTAAACAGTACAATGACCAGTTTTCCTATATCATGAATTAAAAAAAAACACTTGAAATAATAAATGACATCAGAGTAATCACACTTTCATATTTTGTGTTATATATAATTGACGCCACTCCAGCCATACTTTAAAAAAGAAAGGTTTTCTTGTAAAAAAAAAAAAGGTTTATTTGCATTCTTTGGAAAGGGCCAGCATTTAAAGTGTTCAAACAAGAGACAGAAAATGAAAAAATGCACCGCCTGCGAACAACACGAGCTCATTTCCTGTGGGGTCCTGACTGGGAGGATAACTTAATGTGAGGGCCTTAGGATTCTGGTGGGGGTAAAAAAAATTCTTAGAAACACTGGATCTGTGTGAGCGATTCATAGGGAGAACAAGCCATGCAAGGGGGTCGATGGTTCACAACACATTCCAAATTAGATACACATTTATTTAATTTTCTTATGAATCTTACACAGGACGGCAAAATTAATGTCAAAGAATTCAGTTTCACAATATAAGGATTAGGGTTTCATTTAGAGTGACTTGTAAAATATAAAAATGTATTATTATTTTATAAATAATATTAAAGCGAGTGTCAGACAATTCCAGGCCATTCCTAGAATTCACCAGCATAGAAAGTCCTACTAAAAGACTAAAAAGACACCAACTTTGGACAAACAAGCTTTATTTTAGACAGAACCCTTCTATATTATAGTAGCATTGTCAGGCTCACACAGTGAGCTAGTGGTGGAGGCTAAGCCTGAAGCTCCTAGAATCAAACACTCAGTCCGTACAGTTAGGTGAAGGCCTGGTTTTTAAAGACTTGTCCTCAAGCTCAAAATTACCATGAAGTGATTGACACCTGACAGTTTGGTCATCCGCCTTTCCAAGGTGAACCACAAAGTGTTAGCCGATGGTGGAATTTGACACGTCAGAAGACAAGCATTACAGTATCAGGAGGTGAATGAGAACAAAGAGGGAGACGTAAAGAAGCAGAGGCCAAGACCCAAGGAATCAAAGGAATCAAACGTCAAGTCCTAAATGGTAAAAGACCAAAGATAAGACCATGAATTTCTTGAAACCAGATAAGAATGTTTAGCCCTCGTATTTTACTTACCAATAGTATGCTATCCATATATAAGGAATGGCACTCTGCCATCTTAATTAGCTTTGACTTGGTCATATAGTACCAATTGGCATCTGCTACCAACAACAACATGGCCTCTGCCAAGTGAGGAAAATACAAAATGGCAGCAATCGTGAGAAAAATCAAACCCAATATGATCATATGATGACGTCACCAAAGCAACCCAAAAGTTTAATAACAAAGTCAAAACTAATATTAAAGTGCAAAAAAAAATGTATGGAAATAAATTTTAAATTATTTTAACCTGCAATTGTTTCCTCCTGGGTATGATGTTAATCTGCATCCAGCCCTGCAAGCAGGTCCTCCATTTTACAGGGAAAACCTAGGGGTTGGTGGTAGGATTAGCACCCCTAGACACTTTAAAAACCTCACTCTGTTCCATTGTGGTGCTGAGGTGTCACCCGCCACACTCGGGTCCCAATCCAGGGTGGTTCATTATGTGGTTGGTGTAGCAACACGCTATCAGCGCATGCTAGAGCCTCAGATTCATAACACACAATTCCTCGTTTTGATAAAGAGGTTTGCTAGCTTGACACATTTGGTAGGCCTGCTGGAACAATGGGTCAATTGTGTTTTGTGAATTTCACTGCGTTTTGCTTTTGCAGCCCTTAAAATATATTTGGTAATCTGTAACAACTAGCAGAGTAGCTTCTTTTCTTTTATCTAGGCCTGGGCACCCCAGATCTAACATATTACATGTCTCTAACATTTCCTTTACCTGGCATTGAAACCTGTCTTGTACGAGTATCCATCACAGGACCACTATTGACCACTGAAGCTCCATATTTCCCAGGTTTTAAGTTGGTGGTGAGGTAAGCTAAAATATGTCATTTATAAGGAATAGCCACTTATTAAAGACTTTATTTCAAGTGCAGAATTGCTTAATTAGGTGATGGTTGGCTTTTTTACTTGACATTAGTATGTTTCTGGCTCACTTGATTTCTGAATTCTTATCGATTTCCATCTATGTAGATTCATTTGATGTACCTGTAATTTCAAGCCATTGGTGCATATATGCTACTAATAAACAGTAAACATACCAATAATTATGGTTATAATAATAATACTAGTAAAACATCTAGTTACGGTCTGAAGTGTTTTGTTGCACACATATGCTCAAAGTTGTTTGGTGAGGCTGAAAAAAAGGTGTGCCTGATGCATCACTTAAGTGAAATATATTCTGTTGTGAGCAATGAGCCAACACCATAATTTGCCAGTTTTCTGAAACAATACAAATGTTACAATAACTGAGTGGTGGCCAGTCGCTTAGCCACAGTGTTGTTTTAGAATGGCACTATCGGTTCAGAGGAGAAAGAGAATCTGTTGATGTTAATGACTGAAGTGGAGCTGTCTGCAATACAAACAGATCAGCATGCTCCCCATGGCTTTTGCATGTTTTATCACATCACATCAAAGATACATGTCATGTTTATTATTTTGACATTGCAGAAGACATCTGAAGGCTCTCCATGCAGTTCCACAAAATGTTTTCCAGGTCTGCCTCTGGCAGTTATATGAGAGGTGGCAGAAGTGGGTTGTAGGGGATCTACTTTGAAAGAGGATGACTATAACACATTGATTGTCCATTTCCCTGAGTCCTGTGATCCCACTGTTACAATGCAACATGTAAACATAGTGTAATATGTAAAAATCATTTACTGTATATGTTATGGTGACTTCAGATCATCTATCCAAGAGGACATTAGAATGAACTTCAACAGATATAGGCACAAAGGGTAAGATGTGACCTTCTGGAATTCAATGTCTCCTCAGCCTTGTTTGAGTGAGGGTTTACTCTTGTGACCTTTTCATGCTTTTTCACGTATTTTTATGATCTCATGTAGTGGTCATATCTTTATTTAACCACAAAAATGAGGGTTGATTGGTGACTCTCAGTTGACCCAGTATGAGTGCATGTGGGTGTGTGCTTTGGGATTGACTGGTGACCTATCTAGGGTTAGCTAATGCATCACACTTAATGCTGCTCTTGCCCCTTGTACCCCTAAAAATAGTAAGGGTAGAACTTCCTTTTGCAACACTGAGATTTCAGGACACACCAAGAGATGAAGTCACCATCGCTTTCATTTCTTCTTGTCTTGAATTTCCTCATGGTTTCTTCCTCTATTGCTTTGGAAAGTAGCTGAGGGCTCAAATGAGCTTCTCTTATCTGCATAATGACTACATGATGAATCAACTTATCTCAGCATGTGGTTTGCTCCTGACACTTGAGAAAAGCAAATGTAATCAAAAGAACTTTTTTTTAGACATACTCAGTACTCATTACAGTAGTTTTCTCAGTTCTGACTCACTCAAACTAACTCAAAAGACAGCTAAATATAGAAAGAGACCTTCTGAAGTTTTTTCTTTCTTTATGATGAGTTTAGTTGTACTTGCGCTTGAAAAGTAAGTAATGTTGATAGAGCATTGCTCTGTGGGGAAAAAAGATGACCAATTTGAAACATCCTGACTGAAAAAAGAGCTTCTATTGTGACCCCCAAAACTGAGCGCTTCCACTGTAACTTCTACATTGATGACATACCTTTGACCATCAATGCGAAAGACTTATTAGCCTGTAAAAACACAGAGGAGGCTGCATGAACTTTAATGGACAGAACTCATGCATAGTTCCACTAACGTACTGTTCACTGATATGCAAACTAAACCTCAGAGGAAAACATTTATAAATATATTGTTCCTGCTGTCACCAGAGAGCTTTAGAGAGGGCTGTCTGTTATGGAACTTGTGAACTTGTGACCCCCTCGATTCCTTAGATGAAGATCTTTGTAGAACGTCTAACCGCCACAGGTTGTCTGGTAAGCAACAGCCAAATAAATAAGATATCCAAATAATTATTTATTACAATACAAGTCCATGCCACTTATGTCTCCAAGAAGCTCATTACACCAAGGCGTGTGTGCGGTTTCCTTTAACAAAACAGACGAAAATAAGAAATATTAATTTAAAACTACTATAATAAGTGCAAATAACAACTAAGAATGTGACTGAACTAAATACTGTATGATAATAATATACAGGGCAAACTGTTACACTGTAACTGATAACAATGTATAAAATGCTATTTTGTACTTAAAACATTACGCACGTGGCACTGTCTTTAAACAAGCTTGAAAGTATTGACGCAGTTTAAACAACGTTATAAGGTGTTATTCAGAAACCGCAATATTTAAGCATAAGTATCACTGGTTACAAATAACAATACATTTAAATCTACAACTATCTGAACAAAATATAATAAATGAATATGAAATAAAATGCAGTAAAATTCCTTAACAATTATGATATATATATACATAGACATTACTTTTAAACAATAATGAAGCCGTATTATACAGACGTAATGGCCACTTCTTACAGACACACAATGATTACGTTTCGGAGAAGTTCTTGGGTGGAATAAATATGATAGGGTGAATCCTGCTGCAGATGAGAATTTGTTTGAGAAGTCTCTCGTAGCGATTAACTGTAGACAACTTAACAGAAGATGCCACGAGTCAGGCGTTCCTCCAGAGCTGGCTCATGCACTAACTGTGGGGCGAATATCTACTGCAGGGTGGGGTAAAAGTTCTTGGGCCAATCTCCACCAGACTTCACAAATTGACAGGAAACTCAGGGTTGAAATCAGGAACTGACTGCAGCTGAATGGTGGATCTTTTGTACACTGTCTCTCTCTTTATTTGCTTAATTTTATTGGCTTGATACACAAGATACTAAACTCTAGCCTTTTCTCATTTGCTTTTGAAAGTGCAACCTTGAACTTGGTTACGTGGGCTATATACTCATTAAGTGGATGCCTCTTTGCATTCTGTGTTTCTTTACTGATGTTACTTTTTTCTTTTGTGCAGTTAATGTAGTATGGGAATCATTTTGCATTACAGTAATGAAGTGACACACAGGTGTCTCATGAATTGAATGTCCTTGGTTCCAGCCCATGCCCAGTCATTTTTGTGTGTTCTCCCTATGTCTATATGGGGATACCTTCCTTATCCCCAATCACATTCACGTTGTGGTCCTGTGATTGAATGGGCCTTGTAATGGACTGATGTCACTAGACAACAGACATTTCGTTTCCTAATCATTTGTATGTGTGCTAATCATAAAAATGCTATTAAAAATATGGACATCACTTAAATTCGACAATCACCATTTAATTTCTATCACTTATTTTAGTGACTTACTCTGTAAATGTTCATATACAGTATAACGACTACAACTGGAACATCTGTGGTGATGTAAAAGCTGTGGCACTGCAGCTTGAATATACCAAGTACTGCTGTTTCATTTACAAATAGTATAGCCATGCTAAAGAGTTTCTCATTACATTAATAAGAACTGGCTGGCCCCACAAACGTTTGGTTCCAGTGTAGAAAAGTGTGGCACATAAACCACTTATTGACCAAGAAAGATATTTTTGCCTCCTCTTCATAAAAACACTTGGACTGATGGTACATTTTGCGAAAGCAATGAACATAGAAGGTGAAGGACCTTTCAGTATTTGAGACAGATGTTTTCATGAATAACTGCTGCCAAGACTTCGGAAGGCATTTTTGTTAGTCCACAAATCCGACACTTCCTCAATGACGAGAGGTTTCAGGCTTTGCTAGTGGGGCCAGAGAAAATCACATGGAAGGAATTCAAGGATGTTCTTGAGAATTTTCTTGGCAACTACAGAACACCAAACTACATCCAGCTGGTTTCACAACATGCTTCAAAACCATGAAGTTTAACACGTCACTCAAGATTCATTCCTGCTAATCTTGGTGCAGTCCATGACAAACATGGTGGAAGGTTTTACCAAGACATTGTAATAATGGAAAAACTGCACATGGGCAAGTGGAATCCATCGATGCTGGGCAACTGTTGTTGAACACTGAAACAAGAAGCATTAGATGCTGAGTACAAATGATAATCAGCAGCAAAACATTTTGAGCTCAACTGAATTAATGCAATGTATCAGTATCATTAAGCGATTAAACACACTAAATTCGGTAAAAGTTAATTTCATGTTTCTAATAATTCCTACATGATACAGTCAATCTGAACACAATTATATTTGTGTTTCACTTGAGGTTGTCTATCATAATCACCAAAAATTGTTCAAGAACCTTTGAGAAAATTAGTTGTGCATTGTGTTCAGTCCAGGACTGTTTCCTGTCTTGCACTCATGCCAATGGTGTAAGTCTTTTGTGACCAAAAATGTTATATTTCTTAACATCCCAAAGCCACACAGTACAGGCTGATCAGTAACTCTAAATTATTCCCACATGCATGAGTATGAATGCTCTCCAACATTGGTTCCGGCCCACCAGCACAGGTCCCATCTCCTGTGCAAATGAGCTGAATTAAATGAGTTCAAGAATGGATGACTTTGGAAAATATTTGTGATAATATTCTCTGGAAAATACACTTTATAAAACTGGATTGACTACTATAGGTTACAGAACTGCTTCTCTGTGGATGTGGGACCTTTCCACAGCATACTTCCTCTTATTTTGGCAAATCTAATTTGTGCTTTTTGTGCCTTCTGAACTGTAGTTCATAGAAAGACATTTAAATGAGCTTGAAATGAAGTATGAAGGAGTTTGCAAAATTTCTGTCCAAAGCACATATTAAATATCTGTGCCTGCCATTATACCCAATAAAAGCAACACATGCAATGCCAGACATTTGGAAAATATAAAGCCAGTTAGAGGTCTGAGATATTCCAGGTCTAACATCTGGAAATCAAAACTGTAAAATAATAAATTTGTTTATATTTTCCCTTTTACATGGAGTGTAATAGATTAAGTGGTGTTGCAGAAGACTGCTAATATTTCTTTTTTAAGAGTATAGACTTTCAGACTGTGATACAGTATGAGTGAAGCTTTAGTAGCATATGAATGAAGTTCAAAGTAATGTTACATTTAAACAGCCATTGTTGATATTTGTGACCAAGTCATCTTATCACCAAAATAAGTGTGGCCGTGCAATATTTGTGCGGCTGCCCTCCACCCCAGGGTTCACATCCCAACTCATTTCCTGCCTGTATGGTGACTTTCTTCAACATCCAAAACCCACGCAGGTTAGGCTAACTGGTGAGGGTAAACTGGCCCAGTATCAGTGACAGTATCCTGCTCATGGACTGCCATCTCAACTAGAGCTGGTTCATGCTGTGTTCTCAGTGCTGTGGGGACAGACTGAGGATTTAAATGGGAAGTTGTGCAAGCCAAAGCTTATACTGCTTTAATAGCTGAAGAGATCAGTCTGGGGAACACCCAGCTCTTGCTCTATTTACTTATTTTGCTCCTACTAGTTATTTATCCAAAATATAAAGAAACGTTTATTATCACATGTACAGAGCACAGCAAAATTCTGATTGTCTGATCAACGTGAACAAAATGAGCACAAGTTATGCAAGAAATTAGATTAATTTTCCATGACTTTTTATGTGGAAGGATGAACACTCGATACTCTGCGCTGAAAACCAATATATAAACCCTGAACTAGATTGTAATTCTCACACAGATTGTTTAATTTCCTCCTTGGAATTTGACTGCCAGCAGGAATTTTTATTTGCAGCCGCAATAGTCATTCTTTTTGGGTCTAGCACTCTGTCTGTGAGATGTGTCTTTGTACTTTACAGACAAAGTAATAAACATCGAGTGAAGTTGAATTTTGGGGGTCTTTTGAACTGATTACTTATTTTTTTAGAAATGTAAACAATGATATTTAGTTCAATTCAATTTTTTCTTATAAAGCATATTTCTATTTACAAGCCCAACCCAGTTTACTTTGTTACATTGTAATATAAAATAACATTCTCAAGTCTGCTTAATGTAGTTCAAGGATATCAAGGTTGTTTTGGGGGTGAGGGTGTCTGGCAGCGTCTAGCACTAAGGAAGGATCTGAACCTGGATGGAACACAAGTCCATTAAAAGACACAATTATATTCAAACTCGTTCAAATTGAACACTTTTAAAAACATCAGTTAGCTGAACACATTCCCATCTTTGGGATGTGGGAGGAAAACCAGGGAACCTAAGACGTATAAGCAGGAATCTGGAGGCGTGTGGCAGCAGCACTTACCAATGCTCTGCCATGCTACACATAACATAACATCCTAATTTTGCTTAATCTTATATAAGATATATGTCTAATATAATATAATATAATATAATATAATATAATATAATATAATATA
>JANRMT010062854.1:102303918-102327256 GCA_026402145.1 Polypterus bichir lapradei | reverse complement strand
TAATATAATATAATATAATATAATATAATATAATATAATATAATATAATATAATATAATATAATATTTATACTGGGGCCTTGTTGACTAATGGTTCTTGCCCTATACCTGATATTACCATGATAGGCTCTAGTGCATTTACAAAATAGACAAAGGAATAAATAATATAATATAATCTCTTATATATTTTTCTCTTCTGATTCGTCCTGCTTCCTCTTCAAACCCGGTCACGTCACGTCACAGCCCTATATCTACCCTGACAGCGTGACCTTTCACTTCGGCGGTGACGTGACACCAATGGGGTCATGAGAGAGGAGCGGGGAACGCGGTAGTCCGAAGGAGGAATAGGAATCAAGTAAAGCAGCGTGGGGGTGTATAGGAGGCCACGGGCAGCATGGGGAAGGGTTTGGAAGAGGAGGAATAGGAATTGAGAAATGCTGTGTGGGCTGCATGTGGGGGGGGGGGCACCGGGTTTGAAGAGGAAGCAGGGCGAACCAGAAGAGAAATATATATTGGAGATTATTGAGTGCAAACTGATCGCTATCCAAAATTCTGAAACAATCTTCATTCCCAGAATCTCTCTCCTTCCTTCCGACACCCTCCCTTTTAAATTTAAACGCACACAATTCCCACTCAGACTCGCCTTCTCCATGACTATCAACAAGTCCCAAGGACAAACATTTGCAAAGATTTACATTAATCTACAACAACCAGTCTTCAGCCACAGTCAGTTGTACGTGGCTTTTTCTAGGGTTAGATCTTTTGACTCATTATCTGTCGTCTCCAGCAAAACACCTATTCACAACTGCGTCTTTCAAGAAGTATTTCTTTCTTCTTGATTTCTGAATTCCTTTCTCACCATTTTCCATTCCTATTCTTACACCAGCGTATGCTACGGCGGGCATCGGCTAGTATAATATAATTTATGCCCTGAGAATGAACTGGAGACCAATGCATGTCTGGTTCCTTCTTCTAGAAAATGGATGGAGTAATGCATAATGGATCCAGTGCCCTTGGCACAAGTCCTGTACCTCTCTGCAGCCTATGTGGTGTTTGTGAAATCCCCCTGTGGTGGGTATCCCTCTGCTTTTCCTTTTTTTAGGCTTATTGCTTATTCCAAGCTGGCCCTGTGTGGGAGTGAAGATCTCTCTATGAGAGGGCCTGGTGATGCACTGGTGCCTGTTCCTGCTTGTGCCCAAAGCTTCCTGAGCAGAGCTGAATTACATTAAGTGGGAGTGAGAATTTTATAATACAATTACTAAAAGTAACACTAGTAAATACAAAGTCTATTTGATGCAAATCCCTAGTGTGGTAACTTTACAGAGCCCCCCCTTTTTTTATATTTTTACCGTGGATATTGTGAACTTTGTTTACAGCTAATGAAGGCTCTGGTTGATTTTGCAACTTTTGCCTATTTTTAAAGCAGCTGTTTCAATTCAATACAACATGCAAATTTGATTAACACGTCCCATATGCATAATCTCATTGCACAGAACAAATAAACAGTCAAATGGAAGAAAATGTCCTTATGTTATTTGGTCACATGGCTTAAAAAAAGAGGTAGGAGGCCGTCTTAGTGAATGTGCAAAAACAAAAACATTTTTGGCGAAGAGGCACATTTGAAGAACATCTGCTCAGTTTCAGTGTGTGATAGAGGCCTACTGCGGTTTGTCTTTCAAACCATCTCAGCCCACATCACCAGAAACTCCAGCCCGATGGTGCCGTTTATTTGCCAACTATTGTCCTTAGTGGAGGGTTTGCATTTCCAGCCCATGGCAGGGAAAGCCTGATTATGGTTGTTTCAAAGGTTACTGTATCTGCTTTTTTTTTTATGGGTCTAGGGAGTCGGGAAGGTAATAGGAAAGCCAGAAATTCTTGGCAAGAAATTCAGGCAAAAGGAGATTAGTTAAAACAGCGTCATTTTTATTGCAAGTTAAAAGTAGCTAAAAACAGCCAGAAAAGACTTCAATATTCAAACACAAGTATTGTTTCCTTCAGTCTTTTCATCCTTATCTTAGAAACACTCACTAGCCATATACAGAATAATACCGTTTTCCTATTACCCAAAAAATTGCACAAATGTGGCTATGATCAAGTTCAGTGTCATAGTATTTAATCACTTTTTCTACTAAAAGAGGATTGTTTGAAGGAAAACAGCCTTGGAAAAGCCCAATGCCACCCTAATGACTGAGGCCACAATGGGCATCATAGCTGTTAGGTGCCAGGTATCCATTGCAGCTGAACCTGTATCTGCACTCCATCCATCCATCCATTATCCAACCCACTATATCCTAACTACAGGGTCACGGGGGTCTGCTGGAGCCAATCCCAGTCAACACAGGGCGCAAGGCAGGAAACAAACTGCAGGGTGCACACACACACACACACACACACACACACACACTAGGGACAATTTAGAATCGCTAATGCACCTAACCTGCATGTCTTTGGACTGTGGGAGGAAACCCATGCAGACACGGGGAGAACATGCAAACTCCACGCAAGGAGGACACGGGAAGTGAACCCGGGTCTCTTTACTGCAAGGCAGCAGCGCTACCCACTGCGTCACCGTGCTGCCCTGTATCTGCACTCATGTGTCTTAATTTCAAAATGCTCGTAGGGTGGTCAACCTCTGGTACCAGTATGCATGAAACTTTGGAAGTCCCATCTAATGTCACTTTCTGACCATCACCTTCAACATTAGGTCGTGAAGGCTATAAAACATTAAATGGATAAATGACAAATGGTGGAATGGTCCAGCAGCACCAAAATCTTTCTTATTGGAACGTTGCTTCTGGCATCCGGTTAATGCGATTACAGATTTTTGAGGCGACATTTTGGACTTATCTTGGACATTGTCATTTTAAATGTGCACTTTAGAAATGGGCCAGTAGGGAGCTCATGAGCCTTTTGATGGGCCTGAAATGTTCATTATCACTGATGTATTGAGTAATTTTAAGAGCAAGGAAGTTTCCTGGCATTTTTATTTTTGTGATTAGACATAATTTTTAATTTGCCAACTATGATTTATCACAAGTATAGACAACAAGATGGCACCTTTTATCCTCCAAGAGGGGCACCGTTCTTGCGGCTGCCTTACAGTTCCTGGGATCTGGGTTCGAATCCCTCCAAAATCTCAGTGAGATGTTTGTTGCAAACTGTCCAATGCCCTTCAATGGACTGGCATCCCCTTCTTATGCCCAAAGCTACTGGTACTGGATCTGGTGCTGTGCAATATATCCATTTACTGAATCAGAAGCAAAGCAGGCAGTAGAAAGTCTGCTGGTACCAGTTAAGGTATTGAATTGTTTTTTTATACAAGAGAACTCTTGATTCTTAAGAACTTCTCAAATTGATTATTTACCATAGTATGGTACCATAAAGCAAGCTAACATTCTCATAGCCCTTTAATTCAAATCAGGGTTACAGTGCCTATCCCAGCAGCTTCAGGGGCAAAGTAGAACCCAGCCTTAGCTAGGCTGCCAGTCCATCATGGAGCCCACTTTTGCACACACCTCCATGGAAGTGATTTAGAATTGCCAGTTAGGATAGCACCCATGCCTCTGGGCTTTAGCTGAAGTGCTAAGAGGAAACCCCACACATTCCAAGGGAGAATATGCTAACTCTGCACACGAATCCATGGAGCAGAGCAGCAGTGATAACCTCTGTGCCTTCACTTGCTTAGTGTAATGCTGCATTTAGCAAAGGCAGGTATAAAGTATGGAAATAACCCTTATACTATTTGCCCTGCCAAGGTCTAAGGACGTACAAAATAATTTTGCAAAAATAGAAAAGATCAAAAGAAAAACACAACAAACCATCACTGAAAAGAAAATAATTTCAGTGATGTCAAATTGTGTGCAAAGTGGGCTTTGTGCCTCTGAACATCCTCCCTGAGATGAGGATTGGGGTCCCAAAGAAAGACTCAGTAAAGAAAAAGAGCTGTTATTAGAAATTTTTGAATGTTTATATTTGTTTATATTCAATTTTAATCAATTAAAAATCATACAGTTAAAAAGAAATTTGAAAGATTATTGCTATTAAATAAGTATCTATCTATCTATCTATCTATCTATCTATCTATCTAATAAAAGAAAGGAATAAAAGGGAATATCATCTTAGAGTGACATCTAGTGGCTCTTCTCACTCCTTGCACTTTCTTTGCTAATATTACACTTAGTAAATACACAAGGTTAGTGGACATCATCAAATATCATGACCTATAAAATGGATTAAACAGTCGATGTATGCTTTTTCAGTTTTGTTCAGCTCAAGTAACCTACAGAAGTCTTTTCGGACAGATTCAAAACAAGGAGTCTTCCACCAGGAGCCATGCACTTGCTTTAATTGGTCGTCATTCGCTGACATGACTGCATTGTATTATTTTCACTGTTCAGTCTGCCATTACTTTAAATGGCACCTTACAACATGAGCTTTAGCACAAGATGCTTTATGTATGAAGTCTGCACATTCTTCTTCAAGAATTCTACTTTCTGTTCATAGTCATCAGCCTGAGAGTGCACCATAAGACGTGTTTAAAACCTGCCAAGGGCCGATCGTTTCAATTGATTGACTTTTGTAAAAGCTCAGGTTCCCTATGGTTCTTTATTGAAAAAAAGCAAGTAACGCAGGCATGGGTGTGTGACTGTGTGGCTGGATGATAGAATGAGTAAGTGAATGAACTAATATGTGAATAAATTAATGGAGAGATACATTAGTATGATTAGTAAATGGGTAGATTTATGGATAAAAGACTGCATAACTGTCTGAATGAATGAACAAGTAAAGTGAATGGATGAATTAATAGATGAATAAATAAATGAACGTTTGATACTTTCATATACAACTTGGCAAATTGCTAAAAGAATAAAGTAACCGCCAATATCACATGTGGCTCTTAAATATATCTCAACAAGCCATTGAAAATGAATCTAGACTTTTAAGAAGTCTTCTTTAGAAGTAGCTAAAAATGAACAGAGGAATGGTTAGAAATGGCGTACATCTGCCAATTGTGTGGTCTGGCAAAGTACGAGTTTGCTTTCCAGTTGATCACCAGTTAATGGACATTTAAGCTTTCTCAAGGAAGGTGAAATTGGGTAAACTGTACAGGCAGCCTCATCTGTTCTGCAGAGAATTTCACCACCGTGACATGGCTCTCGCCAGATAGCCGACGTTCAGTCTCATATCTCCTAATCGGATTGAAGCCACTTTTAAGGAATTCTGAGAGTTTAAACATTACTACACAGGCCATTCAGCAATGGTCCCAGCATCGCCCCTTTTTAGCAGATGACACAGACTCTGGATTCTCTTCATTCTGTAATGTTTAAAGCAGGGAGAGGTAACAAATCATGAACTTTAGGAAACAGAACATAGACGGTTAGAAATGTTGTATTAAAAGAATTGGGTCATTCAATGGAATATTTTTAGTTATTTTTATATAAAACCAATGACGCACTGTCTAAGATCTGTTTTTATTTAATATTTAGTTTTTAAAATTTCTGACATTCTCATCAATTTCAAGAACTCTGGAAATTTTTTTTTTTAATATATTGAAGATGAAGACAAATTAATTTAATATAATTAACTCAAACCTGTTTATCCCATTTCAGGGATGTGCAATACCAGGCATACTGTATATGGCAAAATGAAGACACATACCTGGAAGGCACATCAATCCATCTTTAGTGGCACTTGCAGGGGGCCAGTTTAGAATTCTCAGTTAACTTGACATGCACACCTTTGGAATATGGGAGAATAATGAGAGAAAAAGCCATGGGGAGAATTTATTAACTCTACACAGATAATAACTGGGTATGGAGTTGAAAGCAAACACACTAGATCTACGGAAGCAGTGGCGCTAACCACTGTGCTGCTGTATCTCACTACGTATGCTTAAGTGTGCAGAAAAAAGGTGAAAGGATTGTCAAGTTACAGTGAGTAAAACTTGGTCTTTCTTTTCTACTTTCTCGTATATAAAGTATAAGGAAAGTATCGGAATTCTCCAAAAATTCCATTTCGAGATTTTGCTGAATCGTTTTAGACCTCCCTGAGTCTGAAAATACCATTTTTGGAATAATGTGTGTGTATGTATGTAAACACGATAACTTCTCTTACACATAGGCCAACCAAATTTTGCATATTACTATTATTTATAAAACCTAGATTTGTGTCAACTTTTGGGCTATTTCCATTAACCGGAAAGTGGCACTTTACCTTTTATTCATGCAGCTACAGAGTCCGATTTATTGAACTTTAATAATATATTGAACAATTATTATAAAAGTAATTTAAATTGATTTGTTGTTGATGGTTCTTTAATGTATATAATTTAAAAATATAATCATTGTCTTGTGGTTTACTCCTCAAATATCCTTCCCCATATCTGAGTATACGAGAAAGTCTAGGGGAGACCACTCCTGATTTTTCCTTTAAGCATCCTTAGTCTATCAGAGCCTAGATTCAATATGAGAGACAGGAATTCTGTGACATGATACTTTTGAATGGCCAATAAAGAATTAAATCTCTCTATTATATAAAAAAATCTTGGGACGAGACGAGATTTTCAGAGAGATAATTTCACATCCCGTGAGATGAGACTTTGTGCCAAGAGATGAATTGAAAACCTAACAGGTCCAAGTGGGGTTGGAAATAAAAGACAAACAGTAGAAGAAGAAAAGACAAAGTAGAACCTTGTAAAGAGGTTCAAAAACATTGCCACGATACACATGCAGAGCACTTTAGAGACTATGAAAGTAGTGTACTAAAATTCGAAAGTCTCAAAAAACTGATAGTAAAGATTGCATTAGCAGTAACAAATGGAAATTATTACTCTGTGAAATAACAGAACAGCAAAAAGAGATCGAATATAGGGAAATAGGTGATAGATCGTTGAATTTGTGATGCCATCAGGGAGATGTAGTGTTTCTTCCCAAAGAAAAGGCGTATCCACAAGAAATAAAAGATTTGTTATTTGGTGAAAGTGAAATTCACAAACGCTACAGGCAAAACATCTTTACCTACAATAATCTGTTTGTGTTCAAATTATTCAGTGCTCAAAACATAGATTTACACGATTCAGGACCATACGCTATGAGAATCTGTGGTCCTGCAACAATTAAAGCTACTACAACTTTAATTTCAAACAAACCACAATTCGGTCAGGTTTATATTTATGATCATGGAGAAGCAATGCAACATAGAATCGAAAGAGTTAAACAATCAGACACATTAGAAATTCTACAGCCAATAATGGATACAAGTCCATACGTCCAAAAGAACTGCACTTTACACAAAATTTATCAGAAAAACACAGACAAAGAAGTTTTCTTGATTTCTATATGAATCCAAAAGATCACGTTCGCATATATAATAAAGCAATATTTGACGAAATGTCAGTGATAATAGTTTCGAAAGATGGAGATATCAAAGACAGAGTTGATATCCATGCTTATCCAAAAGCACAGCACGATTCGTCACAAGCAGCAGATCCGGGAAATGACTAGTGCATAGGGGCTGGCGAGCGAAGCAAGCAGGGGGCACAGGCCCCTAGTTTAGCTAATAAAAATATGACATTTGATTATTTTTTGCAAGCGCCATGTTCTGTATAGGAGATGCTCTTTTAAACATCTTGTAATAGTTTATGACTTCATTGCATAAGTTGGTAGGTTTAATCCAAAAAGAGAAAATCAGAAAAAGACAGGAAAATGATGATCGTATAAGGGAAGGAACGGAGTAAGGGCCATGCCAGCGTCATTGCCAGAAATGCACAAAGAAGACTGATGTGTCAAAACCAGAAAGAGCAAAGCAAGTATAAAAGTCAAAGGTAAAAAGAGGGCCAAAGCTAAAGGAGCCTACTTGTTGAGGGAACTAACTAGTGCTAATTATGATTTTTCTAAACAGAATATCTGCCAAGAGATGCACACTGTGTCAGTCATCAGCATATTTATACTTGAAGCAACTTGACATCACAACCACTTACCAACACAATAAGGCCACTTAAAAATAATGTTGCATAAAACAAAATACTAGACCAAAAAATAAACATAAGAATTCCTGCTAATGCCACATGCAAAGATTAGTGGAAGGTGGCTATCTTAAATAAACCTCTTAGGTAACTGCTGCCCTAAACGTGTATTTTATCACAGCTTGTTTAAGCAAGATGCTCACTTATAAACCAGCTCCATTGGACTGCTCTGTCAGTCTAATTTGAAAGCAGCATGGATTTTGTATGAGAACAGTGTGTATTTCATTTTCTCTATTGCAAGTCCTTTTACTGAATCTTCTTCAACCAACTCCCTTCTCTAAGTGGCTTAAAGTTCTTATTGTGGCCAGTGTTTTAATAAGAAATATATATAACTAAAAGTCACATTTAAATAAGTAGCCTGGGACAAAGCAATAAACTAGTTAGGCCTTACAGATCTTTGGGAATTTGTCAACTAGTTACTTACACTAACCCTATTATTCATACTAAAGAGGAATCCAATCTGCGCCACCTCTGCATAATTCCAAGATGCCATGAGAATTGTATTGCTGGTAATTACTTTGTAAACAAGTTTGGTAAAGGTATATGAGAAGTGCTACAGAAAGCAGGAATGGCTGAACTGACTAATGAAGCCCTAGTTGCCCAAAGTAGTGAAGGATACTTCCAACCTTTCACAAACATCCCTTTCTCTATTGTAATATTCTGAATTTGTAAATGAAGTTATAGTTATAGTCTGACTACTAAAGTAAATTTCAGGTTTGAGCCTAAGCTATAGTTGCAACTGCAGTAGATGCTGGATGCTTCAATGTGATGGCTTTAGACATACATCTTGAAAAAGTTCCAGAAAGATGCACTTCTCTAGCTCAATGGATTTAAAAAGAATCAAAAGGATCAAGTGTCTGCAAATGAGCATCTGCCAGCCTGAATATGACATCAGTCCGTCCTCTTCTGTAACTGATGTTCAGACCCAGGCAGTCACAATTCTGCCTTTACTGTTTGGAGCTGAGGAAACAAATTGTTAAATGGCATCACAACTCACTTTAATAACTAGTAACTGGAGATGAACCCTACTGCCACCTCGCTCTACTTGCAATTACAGGATTGAAACGTTTTTCTAAAGTACCTGTAATTATAATCTGTGAGTTTTTTTTAATGTAATATCTTTATTTTTATTGTTTCTTTCCTTTTTTGCAAGAGGTTAACAGTATTCAGTTTCAGATTAACCAAATAATAAGAGAAAATGAATTCTTTTTTGTTTTATTCATCAAGCATTGAAAGAGACTAAGGTTAAATTATACTGTAACTTTTACATCTTTGCTTTAACAGTGATTACTATTTAAAACTGTGCTGTATTGTTGTGGCCTCACTGATGGCACAGGATTTCCCTTTCTGCAGATGCCTTCCATTTCTAGAATATTGGGTTCCAATCCTACCACACAGGAAGAGGGCAGGACCTTAGAATCAAAACATAAAATTCAGTCAAAAAGTTGCATTTTATTCTGGTCACTCTCTGTGCTTCTCCATGTCAGTGGGCCTTTCTCTGAATGCTCTAATTACCTCACCCACTTAAGGATGTTCTTGTTAAGGTAATTGGCTCCTTATGATTGTCCTCTGCAGTGGTCTGGAACTCCATCCTGGAGCTTTGGTCCTGTAACGGATGGCCAGGAGGCTGATATCCTGGAAGGACCTGGGGAGCAGATATGCACAGGACACTGTCTCCCCTGGGGTGCTAAATGGTAGCCCCCCTGGGGTTGCAGTGGCGCCTTGGATTCCCACAAGGCTTGAAGTTTGGAGTTTGACACAGCCCTGTTGGGTTCCATTGGGGCCACCAGGAGGAGCTGCCGAGCCCTTTTTTGGGTTTTCACCATGCCTAGGAGTACTTCCAAATACTGCTGATGGGCCACCTGGAATTCTCCCAGGTGGCGAATAAAAGGGGCTGCCACCCTTTGCTCAGGGAGCCATAGTTGGGAGGAAGAGAACGAAGCTTGCAGAGGAGGAGCAGAGGCAGAAGGAGAGAGAAGACACAACGTGCTGAGTGCTGTTTTATTGACTGTGATTGTTCGTTATGCTCTGCTGTGCAAGTGGGAAGCGAAAGGGAAGTGTTTCCCACACCTAATTAAAAATGTGTTTTGTGCTGGAATTGTTCCTCATGTCAGTTGTGTTGGGTATTTGGAGAGCTGGTATGCCCCCTACTGTCCACAGCCCCTCTGATCCTAAAACTGGATTAAGTTAGTTAGTAAAATGAATGAATGTTAGTATAGATCACAATGAAACGGAAAGGTATGCAAAATAGCAGTTCCCTGAGGTGAGTATTTTTAATGTCTGTCTTTCTAAGCAATTCTTAGCAGAATTTTGAAACCTGTTGTGTTTTTAAAATATTTTATGACGGTTTTGTGTAATCCAGTTGTTGTTATTGCATGTTTTTTTATGTTTCATGTATAGACCTATCACCATGTCCATACTGTTGCATATCTGGAAGTGCACCACATACTGCATCTTTCAGTGTTCTGCTTATAAAAAGTATAATTTTGTGGGGATTTTTCTTTACATTATTTGATCATTTTCCATTGATTTAATGTAACGTTTCTTGGAGAATTTTGCAGGTAGACATGTGGAACATCTTGTCTTTCTGGCATGATGACCGTCTTCCTCTGCTGTCAGACGAGCTTCATAAACTCTGTATTTCAGTCACAGCACTTTCTGAGGTGCACAGACATGGGGACTGGCCAGATGTCTGTAGGTGGGTACACATATTATTAACCTGGTCACTCTGATGGCTGCCATACTCAGGGAGCAGCAGTTGTTGTGGCAGATGGGCTACTTCCAATGGTGTCCAGTGTCGCTCATTCAACAAGCGTATTATGAATCTCAGATTCCGGTGAGACTGCCAGTGACTGCATTGAAGTCACCCATGGCCAGAGGAGTGTCACCTCGTGGGCACCCATCAACCACCGAGCGAAGCTATGAATAAAATGTCTCCCTTGCTGAGACATCACTCACCACGTTTGGAGCATACACTGAGACAACAGACAAGGCACCCAGAGAGTGTCCTAATCTGAGTCTCATAATACACTCGTTGAAAGGAGTGACATTGGACACCATCGGAAGAAGCCAATCCGCTACAGCAACAGCTACTCCCCGAGTATGACAGCCACCAGACCAATAAAAGGTGTATCCACCTACAGAAATCTGGCTAGTCCCCAGTCTGCACACCTCAGAGAGTGCCGCCACTGAAATGCGGAGTTTACGCAGCTCCTCTGAGAGCAGAGGAAGATGATCATCTTGCTGGAAAGACAAGATGTTCCATGCGCCCACCCGTATGGGCCACCTCAAATTGGGACCCGAGTGCTGCCATGCAGCAGGCGACACCTCAGCACCACACCAGTTCCGATCCCCAACAGACCTGACCCTATTGGCTCTCCAACGGTTTTGACTCTTTTGGGGATGGAGCTCCCGAAGGCTTTCCCCCATCCCCTTCATGATGCCAGCAGCCTTCCTATGGGTGGCTACAGCAGAGCTACTCCTGCGGAGAGCAAAAGGGAGTCCTTTCTGCCATTTCACAGCTTTGTGAAGTTTTTTTATGGTGGCTGGAGTGCCAATCCTGCCACCAACCCCCATGATTTCTCTGCAAGTTAAACTGCAGTTTAACGTGCAGTAGTAAACTCTACTAGAAATAAGTTAATTAACTAATTTTTCAGAGTCCTCCATATTTAGAAACTGTGTTGATTTTGTAATGTTTTCTAAGCTGGAGAAACATTTTTTTTTAGATAGTGTTGAAATGTGTATTTTAAAAGACAACACTGTCAAAGATAATGCCTATAATTGATGTTGATTCAGTAACAATAATGTTAAGGCTTACTGAGTTAAAAAGTGCCAGAATGCATCAATCCCCTCCGATAAATAACAGTTCAAGTCTGTTGTCAGACACAAGTAGTTCTCATTCATCTGCTCTTTTAATTCACTGACACAGTTATTTAAGTACACGATCAGAGAAATGTTATTTCATCTAAATGAAAGGTATAGTTGAATGTCGTCTGCATATGAGTGAAAATGAATGTTGTGTTTTATAATGATAGTTCCTAATGGAAACATGTAAAGTGAAAACAGTGTCAGAGTACTGAGCCCTCTATTTAACTTCTGAGTATAATAATGGAGTACAGTAGACACATTTCTGTACAGAATTCACAAAGCACACTTCAAATTGTATTAGGCTTTGAGTTTGATGTTTCTCCTTTGCAAACACTGGATGAATAGGGATTAATGTCCTTGTTGTTCTGTTGATAAGGTTTGGAGTAACCTCTTTGTGGAATCTATTGAAGGGCAACGTGACATTTAAGACACTTATAAGGCATACAGTATGTGAGGCTCTCATGTCATCTGTGAATTTTTGGTAGAGATTTGTAAATTTTTTTTCATATTTCTTAATTTTATTCCTGACACTGTTCTTACATGATATTACCATTGATGTACACCATAATCAATAAATGCACATACACAATTCCACCAGCAGGTGATTTGTCAATTTGTGTATACAGCAAAAGTAACTTTAAAAGTCTTTTAAATTATGAACTATACTTGGACAACTTGCTCCAGACTGTTTTTTCCTATAAATGTGCAAATCAAGAATGACTATTTTATGATCATTAGGTATTTGTCAGCAGATATCCTAAAGTCAAACATAAAAATATGACCACACCCAACATACATGCTAGAAAAAAATATATTTAAACAAAATCAATTTTCCTATTATTTACACAATATTGCTATTGTCAGCACAAATTCTTATTATTATGAAACTCTTCTGTTTTGCTTTGTACATTTTTAAAGCTGTATGGTTGCCTAGTTGGCAGAAGGTTACCAGGAAGGAAGAGGAAAATGGAACTAAAGAGACACAGAACATGGAAAGGATGAGCAAATCCTTTAGTCTTCTAATGTACTATTAAAATGAGGTCAAGCCAGCCTAACAGGTATTACTTATAACAGCGTTTCTCAACCTTTAAGTATTTGCAACCCAAGTTTTCATAACAGTTTTAATCGCACCCCCCTAACATTTTTTTAAAATGTAGATGCATATTTTATTATACCTACTTAACTTTTATCAACATTTATCTAACTCTATATTTATTGTTCTAGTATCAGAATGTAGTTTAAGTTAATTTGTTTTGGTTTCAATAGATATATTTTTCATATTTTTTATTCTTGTTTTCTTTTTTTCACATCTTCACGTCCCCCTTTTTGTTACTTCGTGAATCCCTAGGGGGGCCCGCCCCACAGGGTGAGAACCACTGACTTATAAGATTCCCCAGTGCCATAAACGACAATTCACGGAGAGACTAATACCAAGTGACCATTAATGCCATGCACGTGTAATGTTATGTAAATTCTTAGGTTTTTTTTTTCACTGCCCACTGCAGGGCAGGAGGCCACATCTTGAATTAAGACTTACTGAACTTGAGGCCTTTTTTCTGATTGTATTCTGATTGCTAAATGGTATTGGGGAATACGAAACATGTCATAACAATCACTTCTCATGGTGGAGAGGAGGATGGGAGACATCAGAGCAAGTGACTCTGCATTGTGTCTTAGATTCTACTGAGGTGAGCCTTTGGCTACACAACTGCTGGCATTTTTTAAAGAAAACATTATTGCTTTAGACATGAAATGTCATTCAAGTCCATGGCAATTACTAGCCAAAGACAGAAGTAATTGTATTGAAGCCAGAAAAAAGAAAGTTACAATTACAGAGCAGGGCAAAGCTGTTTAAGACCTCAAGTGAAATAAACTGCATCAGAAAATCAGAAGTACGGCACATTTCTAGGTCAGTCTGCGCAAGTGTATGAAGATAAACTTAGAAGAACGGTGAACAGATTTAACAACCAAAGGGCAACCAATCATTAAACAAAGGAGGCCACATGAAGAAGATTCACTTGAGATTAGTGCCATCGTACCTGTTTTTCAACATCCAATCATGTTCATCATTTTAGCTGTTTGAGGTCAGTAGAATAAATATACGGTAGTAAATATATTATGAAAATGTACTTACCATTGTAACATCACATGTAGAGATATATCTTTAAATGTGTTTCCCTTTGTATTTCAAATCCTTCTTGTCCATTTGAATTAAGGGTAATCTATCCAAATATTTCAGGGCACAAAGCAAGACGCAGTCACGATAGTCAAATGGTACAATGTGATAGTGAGACCTTATCTGGAGCACTTGGTGCAGTTCTGGTCACCAATTTACAGTTGGAACTGTTCTTAGGAGTGAGACCCAGTCTCCTCACTCGCAGTCATTTCCATTGAGGATGTCTCCACCTCATACACTCCAAAGTACACATCTTTACCCAGTCAGTCCCCACCTGTCCCTTCTTGTACCCAGCTCAGCTCAAAGTATTTTGGTTGATCAAGCTTACTGCTTACACAACAATTAGTTCACTCAGCTGTAGCCTCTGCCTCGGCAAAACTCCACTTCCAGCTGTTCATGCTCCTTTCTCAATTATTTCTCTTTCTTTCATATTCCATTTTCTGCTGACATGCACCACCTCTCATAAGTGCATTCTCTCAGATTTAGAGGTCTGCTTTAGATGCTATAGTGGAGAACAGAAGCCAGAAAGTGTTAGGACTGAGCAATTACTACTTCATTTGTGTTTTTACTCTGTGAACTCCATGGCAACCTTCTTATGTAAGTTCTCCACACAATCTTAAAGGCATCGAAAGTTTATGAAATTGACAAGAATACTTTACTTCTTTTTCTTTGCTCTTATGTACCAACCTCTTTTATGACTGGTGAGATACCCTTAAAAATAAACACAAGGGGCCTCATGTATAAACGGTGCATACACACAAAGATGGTGCGTATGCCCGTTTCCTTGCACACTTTGAGATGTATAAAAACTAAACTTGACGTAAAGCCACCCATATTTTCATAGTAGCCCCTCACCTTGCGTACTTGCGTTTTGCAAGCTGGCAGCACCCAGCGTCAAAGCAGTGCTACTGTTTCTGTATCATTTACCTTTCTTTTTCATATTCTCATCAATGACGCAGGATTTATCAAATACAACGAAATTAATTGCATATCGTTTACAAGCTAGATTGACATTTTTAGATATCTGTAACTGATCTGAACATATCTTGAAATATTTTATGATGTCTTAGTTGCATTTGAAGATATACTTTAAATATTTAGGTACATATTTAAATCAATTCAAGATATCTTTAAATGATTTAAAGATATCTCTGAAAGATAATTTGACTTGCCGCTGGGCAGACCACCTGCCAGTTGAGTATCTAGCCCCACCAATTCTGCTGCCACTCCAGCACCTAGCCATACACAGCCTGCCAAGAGCTGTTGATAGGGTGATACATTATTTTCTCACAAACCCAATAATGACCACTGAGTAATATATAATATATAATATGTGTTTAGAGTAAACATAGTTTCAGGCACCTCCACATTTTTCATAGCTATAAAAGTTTAATTTGAGAATCCCAGGACCCCCAGTACCTCTTGTATTTAAATAACTTTCTTACATCATATAAGTGTCATACCCCTCACACCATAATATCTTATTAAAAGCCCACATCCAGCAAGCCCCATGTGATGAAGCGAGTTTTCTCCAGAGATTTTGATGCACTCACCCACTTCTTCCGTGCTTGTGAGGCCTGATCTTTAGTCTCCAACCATCACATCAGCTTTTAGCCATTTTCTATTTCAGTGCCATTCCCTTTAGTGTTTTAGCAAGGAACTATTTACAAACATTTTTTGTTTTATTTAATTTTTGAACATTGTTATCTTTGTTTTAATATCTTTTATCATTAGTGTGTTGACATTTTCGGTTCATCATTTTGCACATTTGTTTCTTAATGGTTGCCACCACTTAATGTGTTTAGATTTGCTGGAAGCTGCCGTATCGTGTGCCTGGTCACTTTCATAACCCAGAGTCCCCACTTTAGGCAGGAAATCGGGAACATGAAGTATTGGGAATGAGAGTCAGTGAGACAATAAGGGAGGCAGACAGACCTGGTATAACAAGTAATGCTCACAAATACTGACAAACAAACACAAAAGTTCCAAAAATCCAACGAAAAAAAAAATACATTTACCGCATGGTAAACACTTTAACTAAATCTTGTAAAGAAACAAAAATCAATTCCCCTTTTAACGAGTTCTGAAGAATCAGCTCTTAAGTAAAAAGAACGCATAGCCTTCTTTTCTCTCCATCAGGAACATGTTTTCTTTTCCTCTTCGAAGGCACAGAGACTTGGCGTCTACATACTTGCAGGTCCACATTCAGTAGATCTTTCATTCAAGTGCTCATGTCCAATCTAAATACTACAGGCCACTACTGTAAGGTATCATGATTACCACAAAGAGGTCGATGGAAACTGTAAATTCCTCTCTTTTTCAGTTTATGTTCGCTTCCAGGATATGCACATTTTCAAACCTCTTTCTCAAAAAACAAAATTGCTGTAAACAACTTCAGACATGAGTTTGGTGTACTCTTACTTCAAGAAAATTGTTCAGAGAATCAGTGATAAAATAATTATTTCTAGTTTTCTTTTGTTATCACAGCGATGCCTCATAAACACAGAAAGCTTGTTTTCTTAAATCAAAACATTTGCTGCTCCAAATTGGAGAAATTAATAAGCTTTAAAGCTTGTTCATTAAGCTATAGACACTGGTATCCATCAGCCTCATTGTAAGCTGCAAGAACATGCAAGGTATGTTTATGAGTGATAAAAAAACACTTCACCTCAGAACACAAGTTTATGTGGCAAATTAATATATACCATCATTTTGAAGTTGCAACTTTGGCTCAAAAAATACTGAACTTAACTGTTAAGCAGGTTTACAAGGAAAAGCTTAGCACTTGAGCAAACAAGGAAAACAACGTTTTTAGTAAAATCATTTTGGTTTAGAATCCTTGTTAGGTTTTAGGTAGCCATTTTGGTTTTGCTTACAGTCTGTAGAAGAACTCATCTGTCAAACCTTAACTTTGAGTTTTGACTTCTTTGTTTTTTTCCCCTCTTAAGGAAGACTTTTGTTCATCTCTGCTGCTCCTAAAATGTCATTTGTTCTTTCCATTTTAATAATTATTCTATAATAGCCTTTGGCATTTTAGAATTAAGTCATCAGGATGTAAAAGCTGCCATGGCAGTCCCTTATATACAACAGGGCTACTTCAAAGGTTGAGTTGATGAGTTTGTTGTGTAAGACAAGGGTTGTGGGATTCTTGTGTAGGTTTGTGAGTGTGACAAGGAGTAGTGATGAGGTAATGAAACAACTACCTAACTGGCCTGCACATTTGTAGCTACTGCTGTCAGTACCTTCAAGTTTCTTGCTACAATCCTGGTAGTCAAGATCAGTACAGTGGAACCTCGGGTCATGAACATCTCAGAACACGTACAAATTGGGTTACGACCAAAAAGTTCACCAAACATTTGCAACTGTTCACGACCACACACTCGGGTGACGAACAAGCCAGTTTCCCTTCCAATTCGTATACGCCGATGATTTCCGCACGTGTTCAGTCTCTCCCTGTGCATTTGCCATGAACTCTTTCTGCTGGAGTGACCAGAAAAAGGACGGCTGGCCGCGTAAGGCCAAGAAGGCAGTTAAAGAATGCACTGGACTTGTTTTTAAAGCGATTGCTTTCAGCATTGTTTTAACCTTGTTGTATTTAATGAAGACTTTTTTCTATTGGATTTTAACCTCCACTTCACTTCTGTTTTTATGGGATTTATTTATTGAAGGATTCTGAAAGCACTGCACTTTATTTAATTTGGACTTTGTTTTTGATTGTTGTTTTGTTGATTTTAATAAAAGCACTTGGCCCTTTTTGCACCATCCGATTGTTCCACTGTAGTGCCTCACTGTCGTGCTCATCGGTAACATTACCGACGGTGACGGGTTTAAGGGCTGCCGAAAGTGAGATGGGAGCATGCAGCGAAGCCACATCATCACAGACTTTACCTCAAAACTGTAATCTCCTCTTTACCCAGTTCCTCCTCACTTCCTTCATGCCAGAACTCAACTCCTGCAAGGTTAGTTTTCTTGGTCGTTTATGGTTAGTTTTTGTATAAATTACGGATTTTTCAAATGTTCATTTCTTTTTTCCCTGTGCTTAAAACTCATTAAAAAATGTTTACAGAGTGCAGTTCGTAAGGCTATAGCGTGAACTCTTGCAATGTTAGTTTTCTCTGTTCAAGGTTTTCTCAGTGTTATTCAATGTTTTTACATTTAGTTTACTATTACACTGTGCATTCTATGGTATAATTAACTATTTTTGTGCTTGAAAATCTTTAAAAATTATATATTTACATACAGCTCAAATGGTCCGGAACGGATTAATTGTATTTACATACAATCCCATGGGGGAAATTACTTCGGTTCACAACCAAATCGGTTTACAACCAGAGTTTTGGAACAAATTACGGTCGTGAACCGAGGCGCCACTGTACACTGTAAAAAAATAATGTTAAATTTACGGTAAAAAACTGGCAGCTGGGGTCGCCAGGATTTTACCGTAAAAAAGAAGGTAACAATATTTTTTGGTCTACGGTACACTTTAAAAAATGATGTTAAATTTACGGTAAAAAACTGGCAGCTGGGGTCGGAAGGGATTTTACTGTAAAAAAGAAGGTAACAATATTTTTTGGTCTACGGTACACTTTAAAAAAAATGTTAAATTTATGGTAAAATACTGGCAGCTGGGTTGCCAAAATTTTACTGTAATAAATAAGGTAACAATATTTTTAGGTCTACAGTATAATTTTGTAGTAAAAACTATTTGGTCTTTGCAACAAATTCCAACAGAAAGGAATGTTTAACCATAACCAGAAATTCATGTTGTGTAATAAATATTACAATCAATAAACAATATGTATTGGCAGGGTCAAACCCCAGTACAAAGTTTGCATCAGTTAAGTAACAACAACCAATAGCAAGCATGTACCATTTAATTATACACATTGAAAAGAATTCAATGTTTAAGGAAGTTACGGCACGTTGTCTGGTGGGGAAGTAAAGTTTTCTTTTGTGGTGTATAGTGTCGTACTTATCGAATACAACCCACCATAAATCAGCTTCCATAACCTCAAAAAACCTTCAGCACATGGGTAAAAATAAGTCTGCTAACTTAGGTTAAGTTTTTTTTCCCTACTATTCAAAGGTATGCGGTTCATCAGGAACAATATTGTAAAAAGGGGCGTGTCCTTATGCAAATACCGTAACCGGTTTTACTGAAACAGTGATTTACCGTTTTACATTTTACGGTTGTTTACCTTCGTTATTTAACAGTTTTACACTGTAAAATTAATAGATTTTTTTCAGTATAACTGTATTGCATCAATAAACGGTATTTAGCATATTTTGAAGGTAGAAAAATATTGATTTTACATAACTTGGCTGTAAAAAATAATGACATTTATTGTTTAAGATATACAGGTAATTTTCAGTAGAACATAAGGTAACTTTCCTTTTTTTCAGAAAAGGTCTTTTACCTTCACCATTTACAGTATTTGTACCGTTAAATTTACTGACATTTTTTACAGTGTACTTGTGCTTTTCTTCTTGTTATTGTCCTCTAAGTTTTGTTTTTTTTTTTACAATGAACCTTTCAAAAGCCCCTTTAACTGCCACTTTTGTATACTCCCTTTTCTGCTACCTTTCTCATTTCTCATACCTACTGTAAAAATTTGTCCATCACTCAACTTGTGCTTGCTGTTTTTCCACCAGCTGATTTTTTTCTCTCCAACTAATTTTAGACTTTGTGAGTGAAAAATGATTTTTTTATGATGCTTTATTACAATTATATATGTTTTTATAACATTATGCATGAGTTAAGAGTGACTGAGGTTTGTACAGTGTGGGTGATTGGCTAGTACAGGGCACCTCAAAGCAATGGGGACATACTTCACCCCTCCCTGTGAGTTGGCTCAGGACAGATGTCTGCACCATCTTTTTCTCAAAATATGATGTTTCCACCAATATCATATTAGCACAGATATATATGTCACTGTAAACAGTATGTATAGGATAAGCCACAATGAAAGATGTCAAATTCTCTTTTACTACTTTTTCTCCATACAGTTTACACTTATGCACCTAGAGGATGTCTATACAATCATGTTCGTTATCTTTGTTTACCCATTGTAACTTTCTCTTTCTCTGTTGTCACTCAAAACAACAGTGACTCCACTTTAAATTATATAAATGATGCTAGATGAACAAGTGACAAGTGCAATCCTTCGGCTAAAGAACTTGGGACAGTGGAGGAGCGAGGGTCAGTTTTAGAGGCTTGTACAATATGGTTTCTACTCTCTGTACTTGTGTTAGTCTCCTTTTCCACACCTCATCAAAGAGCTGGCCACTGTCAAAACAAGGCTCTGCTTGTTTAATCAACCTACCCAATCAGAGCACATTCTGTAGCTTAGCTAACAGGAAATCTGTTCTTTGGGAGGGCCTGAGTGCAAATTGCATTTGCACAAACTTGACAGATTAATGGAATATGTAATCACGATGATCAGAGATCATTGTCCCTATCTAGTCTGGTTCTTCTCTCGTGTTGTTTAAAAGCTAAAAATGTAATATATCCATATACAGTTATAGAGCCAAATTAAAAAAAAATAAACTGTTGTCAAGAAAAACAAATAACTGGAGTACCTACTTTCAAGGTTTTCAATTAAGAATGGGATTGTCAAGCATTAATAAGACATTGACCTACAGTAGTAGGGGACAATGCCCACAGAGAAACACTGGTGAATGTCAAAAGAAGCATCTGCGTCTGAAAAAAATGTGACAACCATTGAACAGCAATTATAAATTCTCTAAGTCTGCCCATGCCAGGTGCGGATTGTAATAGCAACTCTCAGCTGGTGGTCTAGAAACTTAGAAGACCCACATCCTTCCTCTTAAGTGAGTCAAAATCTCAGTGTGGAGCTAAATTCATGATGAGGTTTAAAGGCCACTCTCCGCTTATATTCTACGAACTCTAGAACTGCGAATGTACAAAAAATTCACTAATATGATACTAGAGTGATGAGAAATTTTGGGCTACTACTTTTTGATCACCTTTTTCCATGATCTATTTAATAAAAATAATTCTGAAATTTTTTAACCTGTTTTGGCATTTACTTCAAAAGGGAACAATGCCAAAGTGGAATGTATCAAAATGTTAATTTATAACCACAATTACAATTAAAAATTGCAGTGCAATTTTCTTATTATCAAGAATGAGTTAATCAAAGGAAACGTTCAAAAAAAAGTGAGAGAAATGAGCAACATGTATGAATTTAACACTGCTGATTTCATTCATGCCAGCTGAAGTTCCAATAGCCAGGCTGAGCTGGGATGGCTAAACTACAGTATTACAGCCTCGGCACAAAGGCAGTGCATTGCCATTCAGTTATACACAATGTGTTTGTGTTTGTCATATTTCTGAGGGCACTGGAGGGAGGAACATTTCAAATTCTAGAAAGGGAACATTCTCCTTTCATGTCAAAGGTCTTGGTCTTAGTGTGTTTTTTTTTGTAAAGTACATTAATCTCTATATATATATAAAATCCAACATTTGTCTGTATGTCTGTCCGCTTTTCATGAGAGAACTATTTAACGGATTTTAGATCAGGTTTTTTTCTATAATTTGCTTGAACATTCCAGTTGATTTTGTAAATTCTCTCATCGCACTAAGTATCATAGCTCACTTGCAGTAGTGATTTATTTGAGCTAATCCGAGACAGAGGCTGCGGGCCGAGGGAAGGGGGAAGCGTGACGTCAGGAATGGGGAGCCAGGTGGGACCCTTCTCTCTCATGCGCCAGCCTCCGTTTGAGTCGGTCTACCTCTCATGACATGTTGGAGTGAACCTTGCCTCCGCTTAGCTAGTGATACCTGTTTGTTTATTGATTTTTAAAGGTTGCCCTGTTTCACTACTATGCAGGCGGAGCTGCAGGGGACAGCTACTTAGGGATAAAAACATGCAGACAGAAGACACTGAACACATCCAGTAGATGAACAACAAATGGCTAGCATTATGAACTGGATTAAATCAGCTTCCCAATCAAGATTACCACTTATGTTTTTTAATCATAAATCTTCATGTATGTTACTTTAAGTTCTGATTGTTATTTAAGGTTGTTTTTCTCCATAAGATGATGATTTGCGCCTTGAGCATGGGAAAGGTGCTATATGAATAAAATGTATTATTAATATTATAATTATTATTTGTAGAACATTTTTATGGAAATTCTTATACTTCAGCATTTGGAACAAACAAGCATGTCATGTAGTTAAAGTAGAAAACTAGGTAGACAACTTTTAGAAAGTATACGGACAGGTAAGGTATTGGGACAATTTAGCTATTGCCTAACCAATGGAGCTGAAGAACGGATGGTCACCTCTTGTCTGTCTGTCTGTATCCTAGCACTTTGAGTAGTGATAAAAATGCTATATAAATGGAAAGAATTATTATTTTCCAATGTCTACTTATTATCATTTTTTTTGGGATCATCTTTTTATTGAGCAAAACCAAATTGACAGGATGTATTGTTATTGAGTTTTTTTAGTTGAGAAAGACAGAAGTTTCAAGTTAAGGTTGTTATCCTCGCTAATCATGATGGTGTAGAGTGTTGTATGTAAGGTTAGCACTGGCAAGAAAGAATTTTATTGTAGTCTGTTCTTGTGACAGTATGAACCATATAAACGTATTGTACAAAATTAACTTTTAACATACCTAGTACATTTTTCTCCACTGGAGGGCACCACCTGCACATCAAAAAAAAGTGTTACTGCTGGGAAAGCTAAAGATAAATGTACTGTAGCTTAGCAGCACACTAGGTAATGCTCCAACCACTTCTACTAAACATTACTATAAAATAATAAAACCTAGAGAAAATATTCCTATAGAAACAAATACTTGGCATATATTCAATTGTTTTTATAATGGCAGGTTGGTGTAGAGGTTACTGCTTAAATATCACAAATCTAGGGATCGAGGACTGACACTTGGCTTAGTCTGTAATTTTTTGGGTTTTCTCAATTTGTTCCAGCACACATCACTGTAAAGATGACACTTCTAAAAGGTGTACATTTTAATATAAACTGCAATTTTAAATTTGCTGTGTAACTGAATGTCCTGTGATGTGTGAAGGGGCTGTGTCCGACTTGTGCCTAAACCAGGAAGAATAAGCTTTGCCTTCCTGTGACCATTAGATGATGAAAGATGCTGTAAAAATGATTAATTAATTTGAGTTGTTTTGTGGATCATATCAAGTTACATTGAAAATTAATGCTTGGATGATTGCTTTTTAAGCTCCATTTAATGTCTCTCTCTCTCTCTCTCTCTCTCTCTCTCTCTCTCT
>JANRMT010062854.1:102239184-102303518 GCA_026402145.1 Polypterus bichir lapradei | reverse complement strand
CTTGCACCCTAAGTCAATATGAGTGGGGGAAATTAATAACTTCAAAAGAGAAGAAAAAAGTCCAGAAGGAGGTAGAAATGGAGAGACATGATAGTAAAATAGTAAATAAGGTGTGAGAAAAAAAGAAAGTGATTTAAAATGGCAGAGGACAATAGAGTGTACATGGACTAGTAAAAGGGCCTGGGAATGAATGTCCTATCCCTAAAAAGTAATGTTCCTGTTCTACCTAGGAAGTCCACAGAGATAGCAGCAGACACGCAAATGGTCACTCAATGGTGAAGAATGGTGATTTGTCACATGGAAAATAGGATTTTAGATGGTACTGCTGTAGGTTCACAAGATCACGTTCTTGTTTCAGGGCAGGCCCTGTACAGTTGTGCTTGAAAGTTTGTGAACCCTTTAGAATTTTCTATATTCCTGCATAAATATGACCTAAAACATCATCAGATTTTCACTCAAGTCCTCAAAGTAGATAAAGAGAAACCAGTTAAACAAATGAGACAAAAATATTATACCTGGTCATTTATTTATTGAGGAAAATGATCGAGTATTACATATTTGTGAGTGGCAAAAGTATGTGAACATCTAGGATTAGCAGTTAGTTAGATAGTGAAATTTGAGTCAGGTGTTTTCAATCAATGGGATGACAATCAGATGTCAGTGGGCACCCTGTGTTATTTAAAGAACAGGGATCTATCAAAGTCTGCTCTTCACAACACATGTTTGTGGAAGTGTATCATGGCACGAACAAAGGAGATTTCTGAGGACCTCACAAAAAGAGTTGTTGATGCTCATCAGGCTGGAAAAGGTTATAAAACCATCTCTAAAGAGTTTGGACTCCACCAATCCACAGTCAGACAGATTGTATACAAATGGAGGAAATTCAAGACCATTTTTAACCTCCCCAGGAGTGGTCGACCAACAAAGATCACTCCAAGAGCAAGGAGTGTAATAGTCGGAGAGGTCACAAAGGACCCCAGGGTAACTTCAGAGCAACTGAAGGCCTCTCTTATATTGGCTAATGTTCACGTTCATGAGTCCACCATCAGGAGAACACTGAACAACAATGGTGTGCATGGCAGGGTTGCAAGGAGAAAGCCATTGCTCACCAAAAATAACATTGCTGCTCGTCTGCAGTTTGCTAAAGATCACATGGACAAACCAGAAGACTATTGGAAGAATGTTTTGTGGACGGATGAGACCAAAATAGAACTTTTTGGTTTAAATGAAAAGCGTTATGTTTGGAGAAAGGAAATCACTGCATTCCAGCATAAGAACCTTATCCCATCTGTGAAACATGGTGGTGGTAGTATCATGGTTTGGGCCTGTTTTGCTGCATTTGGGCCAGGATGGCTTGCCTTCATTGATGGAACAATGAATTCTGAATTATATCAGAGAATTCTAAAGGAAAATGTCAGGACATCTGTCCATGAACTGAATCTCAAGAGAAGGTGGGTCATGCAGCAAGACAACAACCCTAAGCACACAAATCGTTCTACCAAAGAATGGTTAAAGAAGAATAAAGTTAATGTTTTGGAATGGACAAGTCAAAGTCCTGACCTTAATCCAATCGAAATGTTGTGGAAGGACCTGAAGCGAGCAGTTAATGTGAGGAAACCCACCAACATCCCAGAGTTGAAGCTGTTCTGTACGGAGGAATGGGCTAAAATTCCTCCAAGTCGGTGTGCAGGAATGATCAAAAGTTACCGGAAATGTTTATTTGCAGTTATTTTCTGATGATTTCAATACTTTCTGGGACGCCGTGCCATTTACAGAACAGGCTTACACAGCTAGTTTAATATAAACATCTATTAAGGTTTGGTCTTCTAACACTGGAATATTTATCTACATCATCTTATGTTGTAAGTTTTATTCTTTTATATTATCATGCTTACTTGCATATTTTTACAGTTTCTTATAAATTGTTTATAAGAATTGTTTATATTTATTTATTGTTGTTTAGTGCTTTGAGCTTAAGAAAAGTGTGTTATAAAAAGCAATTATTATTATTGTTAATTATTGACCCTTACTGCCCTTCTGTTATAAAACTGTTCCTTTGAGTGAATAGTCTTTATTCAAATGGTTAACTGACCAATTTCTGTTCTGAATTTCCCGAAAGTGTTTAAATACTGACCACCATGTAGAGGTGTTTTGGGATTTTTTGTTGAATTCTTCCTTCCACTTCCTTTTGCTGGGTGTGGGGATGTCGCAGAGTGAAATTGTTCTCAGGGTAAAATGAGGCGATGATCACCACAATTTGTAGGACTACCAAGGGTGGCAGTGAGAGGGTCCATTATTTTATTAGGTCTGCAGACCACATGCAGTATAAAGGAAAATGAAAATATACAGCCTGACTATCTCTGGCCATTTAGAATGAATTTGCTAACTGCTTTGTGTTTACTGTGGAAAATATGTCTTGAAAGAAACATTATTCCACAAAAGATGTTGTTTTTCATCTCAGATCTGTTATTTTTCACTTCTCTGACCCCGTTTTTATTTCTGCTTTCAGCATGTACACAATAGACATTGGAAGGTGACAGCAGCCCAAACCTGGCCCTCAGAATGAATATACACAGTAGGCATAGTGAGAGCTTTTATGCTGTACTGCCCTTTTCAGGCAGTTCTTGGAAACTCCTGAAGACATGTGCAGATGTATTAGCAGATTTACATTCAAAGTGTTGCATTTGTTTGAGAAAGAAAGCACACTGATGGATGAAGTTAGCTTAGTGTTGTTGAAAAGGTATTGACCAGGGGTTACAGGTTCAGTCCTGAGACCCCCCCACTGTGACTGCAGGTTTTTGGTTCAACCAATTTCACAATTTAATAAAATGTTTTTTTGGGCATAGTGAGAGACTAAAAATAAAAGTTTGGTGTGAAGGTGTATTAAGGTATCACGTTTGTTTCCATGTCATGGCGTAAGAGATTCGCTTCTATCGAGTATAGATGATACAGCCAAAACCCGAAGTTCTGCCAGCTCCCGAATTGGCCGGCCATTTCACATTTTGGCCGAGAGGTGTGACCAAAGTCCAAATTACCAGAAATGACCAGTGTATATGCTACTTTGGCCGGCCATTTCTCGAAGTGGCGAGAACTCCCTGGCTAAAATTCGATGTGCTGATGTAAGACTGTTTGCTCAAGGTGTGAAGATGCTTAAAAATTCAGATGCAGATACAGAAATGAGTTTTCTGTTCTGCACGAGAAACTGCTCACACTGGAATCTGTAGGCACAGAAGAAAAATCAATAAGAACTGTCACGTCTTCCCAATCACTGATTGGCAGCCAAGGCTATACTTGATGCAATTGCACTACTAAGTGCGCAACAAATCGCTGCTCGTGCAATTTTTTCTTCTGACTTTGGCCGATCGCCCCATGCTATTGCGCAAACTTGCTGGTTAAAACATTGAAATCAAGGAAAAGATCGGCCATTGGCTGGTCAATTTACAGCGACATTGGCCATTTCCCGATTTGGTCGGACACTTCCCACTTTGGCCGATTTTGGGTTTTGGCTGTAACAGAAACACAGCTAGCTAGGTCTGGCTAGTGTTTACCTCATCATGTAACAGACCCTTAAGCTGTCTACATTATTATCTACTTTACTGATTTTCTAATTTCAGAATAAAAGAAGATCTAAAAAACAGCAAGTTAAACAAAGATATTGGTTAGAAGAAAAAACTGGTTAAACTGGTTGGAGGAATAACCTGCAGACACAGGTCCTGAAGATTGAACTTGAGATCCACTTCACAGCCACAACAGTTCTTTTATGAAGAGATCTGCTATGAGACATGGTGGTATTCTAGGTGAAGGCAATAAGCAGTGTTGTTAATGTGGCATTTGGGCTCCCTAATTTGGTTAAGTGGTATCATTGGAGAGAAAGAAGAACTTCCCATTTTACTAAGCCAAGAACTAGATATAAGGCAAGACACCAGTTATTGTCTGATTGGTGAACCAGGAGGAACTGGGAGAAAAAATAAAGACTGAATGGGAAGGGAGAGTGAGAGACTAGAAGAAATAGAAAGGCATAAAAGGGAGTGAGACAGAGAGGAGATCAATGCTGAGCACAAGGCACATGAATTACTGTAAATGTATAGAAATTAAAAAAGACGCAATGGAAGGAGAAGGTGTAGAAATGTGAACTAAATTTGAAACTTCTTACCAGTTCTGGTCAGGGACATGGGAAATTGAAACTTACCATGAGAGCAACAGGTACAATGCAGAAATCTGCCTTGCACAGTATGTCAGTCTGTTCCTGTTAGTTATTTTATCTTAAACTGTTTTCTGCTGTTTTCACAGAGCATTAACTCCCTAAGAATATTCTTGTAACCACTGTATCACCTTCATTTGCACATCACTTAACTTGCTGTAATGGGTGCCACTGTTTTCTTACTGAGGTTTACCAGGTTTGTCGGATATCCAAGCAGAAGTGACTGGATTATATAAAGATGCCTCCATAAAGTGTTTTCTCCTGGTGGTCCCATGTATCACCAAAGCTTTTCGCAGGGACTTTATTTGGAAGAGATGTTCTTCTCCCCTTTGTCCAGTACCTTATCATGTCTCTATGGTTTCACCATTCCTGATTTCCTCTGCAGCCATTTCCACAACTCTTTCTGTGGCCTATAGAAATGCTGCTCACCCGTGGCCCCCGGCTCCCCATACTCCAGAGGTTAACCAGAGGGTTTTGTTTTATTATAAATATCTTTGACCATGTTTTATTTTCCCATTGCCACTCACATGCAAGCCAGCTAAATTTTTTAGTAGATTCACAGCTACATTCTTTGCATTCCTAATGAACTAGAGACCTTGTTTTACTTTATTAATGTAAAATCTTTTCTTACAGGCTAGCATGGTGGGTTTGGAATAAGACAGTTATTGCCATTTTCTATTTGTAAAAGCAAATAATGAATTCTTGTTCTTAGGTAACCTCTTTCGGCATTTTATTAGTGAATTGCATTTCACACCCACACAATCAGACCTTTTATTATGTTGGATGAGTACAGGGTAGGACCTTCAAGAAGTGAGATTGATTCTTTTTGAAATCGGCTGTCAAGGTACTTCGACAGTCAGACAAACCAGAGATTTCCAGGGACATGCTATTATTTCTGAAATGACGCTATGCTTTGTTCCTGCTCGTGAGAACAATGGAAATGTGACACTATAATATTTGATCTCTGTTTTATGATTTCAATTTATAGAAAAGTCGTCTGGCAAGGTAAAATTAAGTTCATGTTATGCTCTCAGACTTAAAAGGTTGCTTACCCTTCTGTCTGGGATTGCCCCTTAGCTACCAGTATTGATTACTGAATCTTTTTTGCTGTCAACAAATGACAACATCTTCAGAGATGAAATCCTGGGGCGGCTTACAAGAAGGAACTGTTCAGCAAGAGCTTGACAGGCAAGGAAGAAAATTCCTAACCGCGGCATTCATACAGGCTTCTTCATCAACTGAGCCAAGATATGTAATGAAAAAATAGAGATTGTTTGAGATCTAATCTTTCTGGGCTCAAAGGTCTGCATAATTGGAGGTAACAGGCACGCAATAAAAGAGATTTGTTCCAGTGAAAAAGGGTGTGACACCAGATATCACTACAAACCAAAATGAAGGGTCACATAAATAAATGAATTTATTTGACCCAAATCCAACTGAACAAATGTATAAACAGAGAAGCATTAAGTACTAAAACAAGAGACGAATCCTAAAAAATCTTTGGCTTATTTTGCACAGGCTGACTTTCCCACCTTCCAAAAATACAATCTCTTCTTATTGTACCTGCTGCTATTCCTTCACCTAGCCCACCCCTACACCCCACCATATGCTGATGCTAGACACAGTGAGGCCTGGGAAAAAGAAACCTTTTAGACCTCACCTCAGGGCTATTTCTGTAGCAATTTCTCTAGCATATCATGGATGTCTTAGGTAGTGGTGTCCCCCCAGTAATATGTGAAGGAACCATAACATATAAGACTCCACATTCTTTGGTTATCTCCCTGGCTATGTACACTTGTTTTTTTAATAGCAGCAGTCCACCTGTAGGGTTGTCTGCTGTCACCTAGTATTCTAGGCCTGTTCTCTAATTTTAGTGCTCCTAGAAAACAGAAGCAGTGTTTTGTGCTACTAGAATGGCTTTTTTAAGTATAGCTTTATTCAGCATGTCGCAGGAGTTACTGCTTAAACCTTCTTATATTTCAGTTTTAATACAGAATAATTGTACTATGACTTTGTACTTTGAAATGGATGATGTTAAGAATGTGAGTATTCACATTAGCACCCTGAGATCACACAATGGAATCACAACAGCAAGTTGTAGAAGAGGCTATTGGACTTGTGTAATTGTGTGCTTCCTTCAGATCCTGCTGTTTGCCACTTCCACTTAGCCTGGAGCAAGCACAGAGAACACTTGTTATTATTTCGTTTTAATGTTGGTAATGCAGTTATGTCCTAAGACAAGTCATTATTTCTGCATACAGTATTTATTAAACAAGGCTTTTAATACCAAAACCACCCCAATATCCCCCCCCACCCCCACCCCCCAAAAAATGTAAAGAAAAGTCCTGGTGTAATCACCTATGCACTTAGGCATAGCTAATTTGAAATAGTTGGTCACCAGGTTGACTGTCCTTCACAGCGGGTAGCAGAGTCCCTCCTGCCCAAATGGGGTTGCATCATGCAAGTCCCTTATCTGTTTATACTTGCTTGGGAGATTATAAAGAACTTGTTTTTGAAGCATCCATTGCACACAGATGGTTTGCCATGCCTTGGGTTCCCTTCTGGCAGGTGGAGATACTCCACTACTACTAATGTGGGTGTCACCAACAAGAAATTGCTCATCAGCGAGTCCTACATAAGGCATCTATGCTGAGAAGGCACAGGTACCACGTGAAGTCTCAAGATTAGGGGTTACAAGCCACTAGTTCTACTACTTCTGCACTGAAATAATCTCTGTTGGCCCATTACAGACTTGGCTGTCTTTGCTGTGATGCAGTAGCCCTCTCTCAGCTAATTCTGTGCACTCGGCTAGCGACAGTGAGTTTTCCTCACTTCTTTAGTCTTGTGATGATATTAATGGATATACTCTGTATTGTTGGGGTCAGTTTATGTTGATCAATTTCAAATTGCTTGCTTCGTTGTGTTTGTAACTTAGTATGTATATTAATCGTGTGCATTATGTAATCTGTAAAATTTATGATTTGTATTTTACCAGTATACAGTATCTGTCAGAGAGCTCTAAGCCCGAGTACTATGAAGAGTACTATGCAAAAAACATACTAAATTGACCTCCCCTCTTCTGTGACACCCTGGTAGCATGTTTGGCCAACCCTTAAAACTAGAAGAAAATACACATTCTATGAAGAACAAAACAGAAAAATTGTTACATTTGTATATTTAAGTCAGAACAGCTGCATATGGTAGTTAAGCTAAATGTTTATGCTGCACATTTGAAAATAATAGTTATATTTCATAGTATTGTGAAATGGAAAACCAAGATGGAAGGACAACTTCATTGAAAATACTCCACTGAAACTCTAAGAACATAAAGCGCTCTTCATTAACAGAAAAATCTAAAGTGCTCTTGCACCCTAAGTCAATATGAGTGGGGGAAATTAATAACTTCAAAAAAGAAGAAAAAAGTCCAGAAGGAGGTAGAAATGGAGAGACATAAGAGTTAAATTTTTCTATGTGGTCTAGTCAGGCTTGTGGTGGTAAATAAGGTGTGAGAAAAAAAGAAAGTGATTTAAAATGGCAGAGGACAATAGAGTGTACATGGACTAGTAAAAGGGCCTGGGAATGAATGTCCTATCCCTAAAAAGTAATGTTCCTGTTCTACCTAGGAAGTCCACAGAGATAGAAGCAGACACGCAAATGGTCACTCAATGGTGAAGAATGGTGATTTGTCACATGGAAAATAGGATTTTAGATGGTACTGCTGTAGGTTCACAAGATCAAGTTCTTGTTTCAGGGCAGGCCCTGTACAGTTGTGCTTGAAAGTTTGTGAACCCTTTAGAATTTTCTATATTCCTGCATAAATATGACTTAAAACATCATTAGATTTTCACTCAAGTCCTCAAAGTAGATAAAGAGAAACCAGTTAAACAAATGAGACAAAAATATTATACCTGGTCATTTATTTATTGAGGAAAATGATCGAGTATTACATATTTGTGAGTGGCAAAAGTATGTGAACATCTAGGATTAGCAGTTAGTTAGAAAGTGAAATTTGAGTCAGGTGTTTTCAATCAATGGGATGACAATCAGATGTGAGTGGGCACCCTGTGTTATTTAAAGAACAGGGATCTATCAAAGTCTGCTCTTCACAACACATGTTCGTAGAAGTGTATCATGGAACGAACAAAGGAGATTTCTGAGGACCTCACAAAAAGAGTTGTTGATGCTCATCAGGCTGGAAAAGGTTATAAAACCATCTCTAAAGAGTTTGGACTCCATCAATCCACAGTCAGACAGATTGTATACAAATGGAGGAAATTCAAGACCATTTTTAACCTCCCCAGGAGTGGTCGACCAACAAAGATCACTCCAAGAGCAAGGAGTGTAATAGTCGGAGAGGTCACAAAGGACCCCAGGGTAACTTGAAAGCAACTGAAGGCCTCTCTCATATTGGCTAATGTTCACGTTCATGAGTCCTCCATAAGGAGAACACTGAACAACAATGGTGTGCATGGCAGGGTTGCAAGGAGAAAGCCATTGCTCACCAAAAATAACATTGCTGCTCGTCTGCAGTTTGCTAAAGATCACGTGGACAAACCAGAAGACTATTGAAAGAATGTTTTGTGGACGGATGAGACCAAAATAGAACTTTTTGGTTTAAATGAAAAGCGTTATGTTTGGAGAAAGGAAATCACTGCATTCCAGCATAAGAACCTTATCCCATCTGGGAAACATGGTGGTGGTAGTATCATGGTTTGGGCCTGTTTTGCTGCATCTGGGCCAGGATGGCTTGCCTTCATTGATGGAACAATGAATTCTGAATTATATCAGAGAATTCTAAAGGAAAATGTCAGGACATCTGTCCATCAACTGAATCTCAAGAGAAGGTGGGTCATGCAGCAAGACAACAACCCTAAGCACACAAGTCGTTCTACCAAAGAATGTTTAAAGAAGAATAAAGTTAATGTTTTGGAATGGCTAAGTCAAAGTCCTGACCTTAATCCAATCGAAATGTTGTGGAAGGACCTGAAGCGAGCAGTTAACGTGAGGAAACCCACCAACATCCCAGAGTTGAAGCTGTTCTATACGGAGGAATGGGCTAAAATTCCTCCAAGCCGGTGTGCAGGACTGATCAAAAGTTACCGGAAACGTTTAGTTGCAGTTATTGCTGCAAAGGGGGGGTCACACCAGATACTGAAAGCAAAGGTTCACATACTCTTGCCACTCACAAATATGTAATATTCGATCATTTTCCTTAATAAATAAATGACCAAGTATAATATTTTTGTCTCATTTATTTAACTGGTTTCTCTTTATCTACTTTGAGGACTAGAGTGAAAATCTGATGATGTTTTAGGTCATATTTATGCAGAAATATAGAAAATTCTAAAGGGTTCACAAACTTTCAAGTACAACTGTACAAGTAAAACTTTGTAGGTCTCCCAGAGGGCATGTTTTCATTGTGTAAGCGGAACCCACCATCACAGAGTCAATGGAAAATTCCTCAGTTAATGTCCCGAGGAATATGAAGCATGTTCATATATGTTGTCGCCTGGTTTTCATTTAATGCTCCTCAAATCTGAGAGAAGTTCTTTCCCAGCTTGCTTAAATCACATTAGTATTTTCATGTTATGTTGACAGGAAATGTAGCCAAAAAAATCTCTAGAAAAAAAACTGGACCTACAAAAAAAGAGATTAAGACTTAGAGTAATATTTTGGCGTTCTCAATACCATCCTTTGTAAGTGTCAGGATCAGGCAATACTTGAGAACAATTTTGTGTTATTTAATCATGCAGTTTCCATCATTTATTCATTAATTGACATTTAACAATAATAATATATTTTTTAAATTTGTCATTAAGACATTCTAACATAAGTTGCATAATTGTGGGGCACATGAGTGCAGTTGCTAAGCATTAGAATCTGAATTTACAGTAGTCGTGGTTACATAAGCGATACTGCAGCATGTATTTGCTTGAATTTTACTAAATCAAAGAAAAGGCTCTCTTTTCAAGGAAAATAAAAAAATCCTAGTCACTAACTTGTTTATCAGGAATCTTCTTACCTCTTTTGTTCCTAACATCATTTGGGCTTTGCTCCTTTGGTGCAGCAATTTTGGGTTTAGTGATTCCTAGTTTAGACTCTTCTTGTCTCCGAATACAATTCTGGAGAGTTTCTAATATCTCAGGCACTCAACTCAGATCATTTTAGGTTTATTAATTAAAACTCTCTCTCCATGTTACAGTCCATTATATTAGCATAATTATACTTGAAGTTAAAACTGTCCCCAAACAACACCTATAACAGGGAGAGGTCTCTCATTTAGAACACTATTGGCTGGCTGGATGTGGTAAAGTTGTTGGAGGAACAAAATGGTTTACTGCTACATATTATACCTATATTGTTGTTAAGATCAATTACTTAATCAGAAATTGTTGTTGGTCTATTTGGATTCTTATAAGAAAGAACAGATCAGATTAGAACAGCATTTTGTCAGTTTGCTTCTTGCTCAGTCTGACTCAGTATAAACCATCACCTCCACTTCGCTGCTCAAGGGTATCCATCTTTGTAAGTGGGCATGTGAAAATGTTAAGAGTGGACGGTGGTGTTAATGGAAGAATGTGTACTGATGAAATTAACAAATGGGGTGTTAAAAGGTGAGTGGCCAATCAGTTAGGAGTAGCCAAAGGTGTTTTGAAAAATACAGGCCATTGAAAGTAAAAATTCCAAATGAGATATTTCAATGTGGAGTAAACATGGTCTTTCATTTGTTTAATGGATTTGGAAGGTTATTTATGGACAATGCAGGAACGGATATTCTCCTTCTCTCCGTTGAGTCCATGATTCACTAATTAACACTAGAATTACCAGAGCCTACGAAAAAACTCGTAGATCCGTCCCACCTTAAATCGCTTCTTAAAACCTCTCTCACCTATCCGCCAGCCTCCTTTGTCCTGTAAATGTGCTGATAAAAACAAACTGCAAGCAGCCGGCTATTCCATCCCCCCACCGACTCAGAACGTGCACGAACTTCTCCAAGCTCATGCCTCGATTATCTGAGAGTGAAGTGGAGTTTTAGAGTGGAAATAATAGATTGTTATTTGGAACACACGCATTTCATGTGTGTTCCGTTTCTACAGTAATCTGTGTAAACACAATGTTAAAACAGAAACTTTTTCATATTTTAGTAATAAATGTCACAAAATGTAGACATAAACTATAAAATGTGTGAAGCCTGACAGCCAAAGAGCAAATACACTTTTATAAAAGGTTCAGGACTTTTTATACTTCAAATAAACTCTGCTGCATAACCCTTATTGACACCTCTGTGAAATATGAAGAGCTCAACTGGGTCCCCACTCCGCCTTCCTGCTCAAGACTTAAGAGGTTTAATGGCCTTAGTGTGTCAGAGTAGAACATTAGATCCAGGGTGACCTACAGTCTAGTGCTGCTATGTCTAAGTTGTTTGTGGCATGTAGTAACTCCAGCGGCAGCTTTACCAGTGTATTATACAGTCTGAGCACAATGTTCCATGATTTATATTCAACAGCAGTTTAATAAACCCAAACATTTTTATTTGCCTTTTTAATTGCTTCCACCTTTCTCCTACATTGCTTTCTTTAGGTCAGCATCCCCAATCTTGTACTTTATAATCAATCTGCATGTACAATTTTACCCTTGCAAAATGAAGTCAGCAGACTGGAACTTGTAAAAAAAATTGAATATTAATTAAAAATGCAAGAGTTGGATCTTTTTAATGTTTTTAAATGGAAGTCTCCGTTTTTTAAAGAACATTTGAGGTGTGTGGTGTATCTTGATAACGTGGTGTTTCATCACTTACTACTATAGAAGGAACATCCCATGACAAAGTTGTGAAGGATTTGGTTGCTCCTGTCCTTGCAAAATATCATCATCAAAGACAGGAAAATATGTTTGTAGCAGCATAAATACTGGTGCATTTTATCTTGCTACCGACATCTTTGCCTCTAACATCTAGAAACCAAAAAAGTCTGAAACACCAAATATTGAAGTCACCGTTCTGCCTCTAAATGATAATGCATTATCTCCGATTTTTTTTTTTGCCCAGGTAGTCTGCTGCCACATCTCCTGTGTAGCAGAAATAAAACTGAAATGTATCCTGTCAGGAAGTAATATATCCAATGTAACAACAGCTCCCAGCTTGTCCTGTTCTCTTCTTTTAAAGCTCTATCAGCTGTGATGCAGTCCTTCCATAACAATTGATTTCCTCTCTCATCAGCAGGATTGCATTGACAGGCAGGTTGCTTGTGCTTCCTTTGCAGTGATCCTCAGACAGCAGAAATACTTCACTACTTAACATGAAACCCTTACATACAAGCAGTGGCATGTCTACTGTTTACACTTCACGCAGACCATTAGGCCTCTCATACCCTGCCAGCCACCATGATTAGTGACAACTGCCACTCCTGTCTCCAAGAATGGCTTGCTGCTGTGACCAATGTGAACTTGTCATTAGGGACCTTTTGGAAAGGTTAGAGAGATAAGAAATGCTTTATTAAGTTTTCTTTTAGGGAAGTTTCAGAAAAGTCATTCACAGTGTTACACTAAACTCAAAGTGAGCATACAAAAAATCCATCCATTTTCCAACCCGCTGAATCCAAACACAGGGTCACAGGGAGCCAATCTCAGGGCACAAGGCAGGAACCAACCCACCGCAGGACACACACAAACACCAAGCACACACTAGGGCCAATTTAGAATCACCAATCCACCTAACCTGCATGTCTTTGGACTGTTGGAGGAAACCCACACAGATACAGGGAGATCATGCAAACTCCACGCAGGGAGGACCCGGGAAGCGAACCCAGGTCTCCTAACTGCGCGGCATGCGGAACTATCCACTACGCCACCATGCATACAAAAATCAAAACCAGAATCTGAAACTCTTCCCTTTAGTTTCCTGGATCTTATATAACATTGATATCAAAGATCATATGGCACATGTATAATGTAATAAATTTAATAAATGAGAGGAGACCATTTAGACCACAGGTCACTAATAGGCGGACCGCAGTCCGGGTCTGGACCCAGACTCTGTTCTGTCCGGACCCAGACATATCATTGAGTTTTATTTAGTTTTGGCGGAGATTACATTTTTTCTGGCGACTCTTTTCTGACAGTGTTTCTACACAGCTACTCAGTGATAGGGACCTCCTACGTGTCTCTGATTGGCCAGTACTTGTTGCCTTCGTGGGTTCGAGTTGGTGGGGTTCAAGCATGAAGACTGATATTGGTCAAAGTAAAGGCAAGAATGTCAGCCAATCACAGGCAGAGTAGGGTGGGCCTTCACTGAATAGAGGTGCAGAAAACCTGCATCCTGAGTGAAAACAGCTGGCACTCTTGTGGTAGCAGCAGTGACATGGAGAGAAAAATATACAGGAGTGAAAAGACAAGAGAGAGAAAAGTGACAAAATAGTCAATGTGCCATGGCTTTTGCTAAACGGCGGAAGTTTGACACTGAAAACCAGGCCTTTAATCCAGAATGGACCGAGGTGTTTATGTTCATACTTCCCGTAGGAAGCTTTAAACCAGGGGTTCTCAACGTCGGTCCTGGGGACGCCCCTGTGGCTGCAGGTTTTTATTCCAGCCAGATTTCTAATCAGTGACAACACCTGATAGCACTGATCTCATTTAATTAGCTGGTATTTTTTTTCTTTTATTCAACATTCAGGAAACCATAGCAGCATGATTTTTACATTTATAAGACATTTATAAATATTTCTGCTTTTGCTCTAGATTTAAATGTTTAACTGTCTTTTGTTGATTTCATTATACTTTGCCCTTTCTCTTAATAATGACAACATAAAACGAGCAGAGCAGACATCCAGGCAAACAACACTGAATAATCAAAGGCTGCAGCTACTTTAGAGTCAGACCCACTAATTAGTAAATAATGGATTAATTAAACAATAAGAATACCTAGAAAAGAAGAATGAAAATCAAGATGAAAATACTGTTAAAAAGAAAAAAAATACATTATTCCTATATACAGTAACTGCTTGGTACAATAATATATATATATATTTTAGCAAACTTAGTTTTCTAATTAATATATTGTTCCTTAAACACAGAATTTGGGAAATATCAGTTCACTTAATTAGCCCAGGAGTTCAATTAAAACAGAAGCTGGTTGGAACAAAAACCTGCAGCGACAAGGGGTCCCCAGGACCGACGTTGAGAACCCCTGCTTTAAACTACTAAAAACTCTTATATATTTTATTTGAGGCCAAGTCTTTTTTTTGTTGAAACTTGTTATTATTATGAAAGTACTTCCATCCATTTTCCAACCCTCTGAATCCAAATACAGGGTCAAGGGGGTCTGCTGGAGCCTATCCCAGGACACAAGGCAGGAACCAAACCCGAGCAGGGTGCCAACCCACCACAGGACACACACAAAGGCCAATTTAGAATCGCCAATCCACCTAACCTGCATGTCTTTGGACTGTGGGAGGAAACCCACACAGACATGGGGAGAACATGCAAACTCCACACAGGGAGGACTCGGGAATTGAACCCAGGTCTCCTAACTGCAAGGCAGCAGCACTACCACTGCACCACCCTATGAAAGTACTTATTATTTCTAATTCTGAGTTGAATGTCAAAGTTACCTTGCTTTTACTTACTTTTACTGTTACTTATTTTTTCTTATTTTATTGTATGTAGCCCACCAGAGTCCAGAGTTGCACTGAAAATAAATATTGTTGAAATGGTATTGAACTTTCTTCGCTTGATTTGATTCATTGACTTCACACAGTGCAGATGTTGATACAATGGCAATGCTACTTCAAAATATATAAATTACTTGTAATGTAAAAATTATAATGCAACTTAAACATGATGATGCTGCGGACCTGTACATGAGGAAATTTTCTCTATCCGGACCTCCTTAAATCATAATTGACTACCCCTGATTTAGACCATCAAGCTTGCTTATTTAGCTAACAGCTAAGCTGTTCCAATATCTCATCCAGACACTTCTTAAAGGTTCTCAAGGTTTGTACTCCATGGCTTAGTAGTGTGTTCCAGATTGTATCCAGATGTACCGTGTAGCATTGTAGCAACCCTATACACAAGATGTTGAGATCTAAGAAAGCCATGAACACAAAATGGCAGTGTCCATACAGACAAATAAACAAAATGGCAACAGCCATTCAAATAAATACATAAAATAATTGCGCCATAATCTAGCAAAATTGCACTGACAATAATGTCATTGTCATACTGATACTGGTAGCATCATTTTCTTTTTTAGAGTAAAGTGACTTCATGTGACTGAATTCAAGACCTTTGTATTGTCTTCTGGATCTTGACATTGAAGGCTGTTTTAATGGCACGCAGTGATGTCACTTCTTTTTCTACTTTTGCCAAAGCAGTTGTTTTTGTCCTTTTCCCAAATTATGTGTGAAGTTGAAATAGGAATCTGCGTGTTAACATCCTCTTCAAATGATATTTTAAAATAAACTTGATGAGGCCTTTTTAAAGGAAAATGCTTTGCCTGTTTGAGTGTGGGGTGGTGGGCTTAGTGAATTAAAAAAAGCATGTTAAGCAAATCCCTTTGTTTCATGAGTTTGTTTTAGCGCCTCACATTTTGAAAAATGGCCTGTCTTATCTACATTTCAACAACTTTTGTGTCTTTGCTTTTTTGAAACTGTTTTTTTTCACCCCCATGTTAAGTAAAGAAAACCTTGCATTTGGGCACAATGTATTCTTCTTACTTGTGGATAATCTCTGGAATGATCAATATTTGTAAGAATTAAACATCTCCCTGTCAGGTATTCCAGACACACAGTATGGTCCGTGTACCCAGAAAAATAAACAAAATATGCTGAAAGATAAATTTGTGAGTTTTGAGTTTAACTTCTGAATTCCATGTAAACATCTACATGTTTCTACTTCCTAATGCAAAATATTTACCGAATTTCCTGGATTTTAACATCCGTAATACATTTGCACAAAGACTCACTATTTAAAAATGTTTACTCTTACATCATTGAAAGGTGACCATGTTTGGACAGCAAGAACCTGGCAGTGCTTTCCCGAAGGTGTTTATGATGCCAGTGTCAAGCAATGATGCTGGGAGATGGTCATGTGACCTGGAATCGCCTGAGATTTTCAAATTTTGACCACATGCATTTTCCTTGTCCTGCCTACTGTATATATTTTTAGGACTCTTTCTACAACAGATATTTTAATTAATAGAGAGTGGGCCAGAATTGGAATATTAAAGTATTTTGAAAGGCTAGATGTGATTGTATCGTTTTGGAAGTAAAGTTGCGGGGCCAATTCATACTTTCCAGATACATGCATCTGCATTTGTATTCACACATTTTCATGGCAATCCAGATGAGGTCTCTGGATTTTTGTCTGTGCTGACACTCCTTTATTCACTACAGTAGCCTATATATGTGCTACAAATGACACACATGTCACATACTCCACAGTCACAGACCTGAAAAGATGATGTAGGTAACAGCCATCTGCTTTGCTTGTACATATCAACAAGGACACATCATGTCCACTGCAGTATGTGGCAGTGTTGCAGATAACACTAACCAGTCAGCATCTTTGATGAGTATGGCCAAGGAAATTATAATAGATCACCAACGTTGATCTGTACTCTAGCATTGTGTACCTTTTTGAATGTTGATATTGGTATTTAGTGTTTTAATTACAATAGTCAGAGAAGTGTTTAGTGTTTTCTTTTGTTAGCTTACCTTTGCCTGTGCTCTCCTAGCTTACTAGTGCTTTGACCCCCAGTTTTTTTTTTTTTTTGCTTTGGTTGCACTTTTTGGATTGTGAATCTTAATAAAATATAAAATAAATACTTTTTGTCATGACTCCTCTACGCACTTCTGTTCATCTCAACCAGCAATTTCATTTTCGTTTGCACTGTTGGTCATGCGCAACATGGCATCATTCTGCTCTCTGCCCTCGAAGCTCTGCCTCCTGCTGAGTAGACAACTAACTTTCTTTGTGCAATCAGTCAGTCACTTCTAGCCTGACAACAGATACAATATACCAAGTTTCCCTGAAAAAGACCGGGTCTTATATTAATATATTTGCTCCAAAAGATACATTAGGGTTTATTTTCAGGAGATATCTTATATTTATTCATGTACAACAATATACATTTATCCAAATACAGTCATGTCATCTTCTTCTGGAACATTGTCATAACTCTCCACATTCAAATCCTGAATTCCAGCCTGAATTTCTTGCTTCTCCAGCCGCTTTTAGGATCCTCCAGGACTGATGTGCGTGCTTCGATGTTTGATAAATGGTTCGAGGTGGTGCAGCAAAATGCAGACATGTAAATGTATTCATGTTGCTTTTATATTCAAGCATCACATATTCCCCAATGTAATGATGTAATACACAGTCATATGAAAAAGTTTGGGAACCCCATTTTTTTTATTTATCATTGGCTGAGCTTTCAAATTAGCAACTTGCTTCTAATATATGACATGCCTTATGGAAACAGTAGTATTTCAGCAGTGACATTAAGTTTATTGGATTAACAGAAAATATGCAATATGCATCATAACAAAATTAGACAGGTACACAGATTTGGGCACCCCAACCAGAGATATTGCATCAATACTTAGTTAAGCCTCCTTTTGCAAATATAACAGCCTCAAGTCGCCTCCTATAGCCTTTGAGGAGTGTCTGGATTCTGGATGAAGGCATTTTTGACCATTCTTCCATACAAAATCTCTCCAGTTCAGTTAAATTTGATGGCTGCCGAGCATTGACAGCCTGCTTCAAATCATCCCATAGATTTTCAATGATATTCAAGTCAGGGGACTGTGACGGCCATTCCAGAACTTTGTACTTCTCACTCTGCATGAACGCCTTTGTAGATTTCAAACTGTGTTTTGTGTCATTGTCTTGTTGGAATATCCAACCCCTGCGTAACTTTAACTTTGTGACTGATGCTTGAACATTATCCTGAAGAATTTTTCGATAGTGGGTTGAATTCATCCGACCCTCGACTTTAACAAGGGCCCCAGTCACTGAACTAGCTACACAGCCCCACAGCATGATGGAACCTCCACCAAATTTGACAGTAGGTAGCAGGTGTTTTTCTTGGAATGCGGTGTTCTTCTTCCGCCATGCAAAGTGCTTTTTGTTATGACCAAATAACTCAATTTTTGTCTCATCAGTTCACACCACTTTGTTCCAAAATGAATCTGACTTGTCTAAATGAGCATTTGCAATTGTGGTGTGAGTGCAGAAAGGGCTTCTTTCTCATCACCCTGCCATACTGATGTTCTTTGTGCAAATTGAGCTGCATTGTAGAACGATGTACAGATACACCATCTGCAGCAAGATTTTCTTGCAGGTCTTTGGAGGTGATCTGTGGGTTGTCTGTAACCATTCTCACAATCTTGTGCATATGCCGCTCCTGTATTTTTCTTGGCCTGCCTGACCTGCTGGGTTTAACAGCAACTGTGCCTGTGGCCTTCCATTTTCTGATTACATTCCTTACAGTTTAAACCTCTGAGATTGCTTTTTGTAGCCTTCCCCTAAACCATGATACTGAACAATCTTTGTTTTCAGATCTTTTGAGAGTTGCTTTGAGGATCCCTTGCTGTCACTCTTCAGAGGAGAGTCAGAGGGAAGCACAACTTGCAACTGACCACCTTAAATACCTTCTCTCATGATTGGACACACCTGTCTATGAAGTTCAAGGCTTAACGAGCTAATTCAACCAATTTGGTGTTGCAAGTAATCAGTATTGAGCAGTTACATGCATTCAAATCAGCAAAATTACAAGGGTGCCCAGATTTTGTGCACAGCCAGTTTTTCACATTTGATTTAATTTCATAGAACTAAATACTGCTTCACTAAACATCTTTGTTCGGAAAACACTCCAGTACTCAGATATTCCTAGGAAATGAAAGACATACCACTGTTATCATTTTGGTTGAAAGTGTAGTAAATTATAATGCTGGCTGAGAGGGGTTCCCAGACTTTTTCATATGAATGTATTTTAAAAGTCTCACATACTAGTTTCTTTTTTGTTCCTTCACAATACCATCAAAATATACGGCGGCGTATTTGAGCCACAAAAATAAATAAGGACATAATGAAAATGTCTATTTTGTGATTAAAGTAGAAATTTCGGCTTTAACCTCGAAATGTCCACTTTAACCTCGTAGTTTATCATTAAAGCAGACCATCGTAAATGTCATCTTAAAACTGACCCAGTTGTTAAATCGCTACGCGCTTCTGGGGCTTCCTCCTGACCTGACAGCAGCGGCAAGCAGCAATAGATCGCCACACAGAACACATTAAATGTATGATATTCCAGCTCTCTGCACATTTAGAATTCTTAGATTTATACTTGATATCACTTTCATGATGAAATGCATTACAAATATGTATATTACATTTTACAGATAAATTGTTAACTTTGTTTGAATAATGAATACTGTTAATAGTTACACATATGGGGTGACACGGTGGCAGCGTGGTAGCGCTTTTGTCTCGCAGCCAGTCACGTCCCTTGTGATCCCTGCATGGAGTTTGCTTGTTTTCCTGGTGGGTTTCCACAGTGTGCTCAGTTTTCCATCCAAAGACATGAAGGTTTGGGGATTTGGTGAAGCTACAATTACGTTAGTGTATGTGTGTGCTTGTGTTCACCTTGCGATGAGCTGATGCCCCGTCTGGGGATTTTGTTCATGTTTTACGCCCATGCTGCTGGAATGGCCGCATCCCCAAATTGATGGATGTAATCAAAACTATTGTGGCAAGGTGTCCTCGGAATTTAATAGATGTTTTGGGCACACATGTCACATCACGTGAAGAATAAACCTGGCCTTAGGCACCTTACTTTTCAGCTGATGATCTTGACTAGGGCTTATTTTTGGGGTAGGGCTTATATTACAGAACAGCCTCAAAATCATGCTAGGGCTTATTTTTGGAGTAGGTCTTATTTTCAGGGAAACACAGTAGGTGTTGTAGCAACCTGTGTAGACAGGGGCTTTGAAAGGAGCTGCACACAAACAAATTGTGTCAATTAAGCTGCAGGAGACAGTAAGTGGTCAGGAGTAAGGCTGCTGTGGAGTGACCACGGAAACTATGGCATAATGACCTGAGAAAGATGGAAGAGACAAAATGTTAGGGCAGAACAGGTAGACAAATAAGTTGCTATTTTGATTAAGAATTTCTGTCTTATAATGAATGTCAGGTTGTAGTTTGACTGAGGGATCAGTAAACAGTGTGACAAGGTTGATGTTGACAATGGATAAAAGATAGATAGATAGATAGAGAGAGACTTTATTAATCCCCAAGGGGAAATTCACATACTCCAGCAGCATACTGATAAAAACAATATTAATTAAAGAGAAATAAAAGAGCAGTGCAAGTTAAAAAATGCAAGGTGGAGAGTGTGAGGCAGGTATAACAATCTTGTGTAGTGTTAACTTTTACCCCCACCCCTGGGTGGAATTGAAGAGTCGCATAGTGTGGGGGAGGAATGATCTCCTCAGTCTGTCGGTGGAGCAGGACAGTGACAGCAGTCTGTCACTGAAGGTGCTCCTCTGTCTGGTGATGATACTGTTCAGTGGATGCAATGGATTCTCCATGATTGACAGGAGCCTGCTCAGCACCCATCGCTCTGCCACGGATGCCAAACTGTCCAGCTCCATGCCTACAATAGAGCCTGCCTTCCTCACCAGTCCAGGCGTGAGGCGTCCCTCTTCTTTATGCTGCCTCCCCAGAACACCACCGCGTAGAAGAGGGCACTCACCACAACTGTCTGATAGAACATCTGCAGCATCTTATCGCAGATGTTGAAGGACGCCAGCCTTCTAAAGAAGTATAATGAGCTCTGTCCTCTCTCGTACAGAGCATCAGTGTTGGCAGTCCAGTCCAATTTATTTAAAAGGCTTTGTGTTCCATAGGATTTGTTGTTTAATATTTGTTACATTTATATCAAAATGTCAATGTCTAAAGATCTATGAAAAGACAAAGATATTTTAGTGTAACACAGAATTAGATAACTTTTAAAACTGGAGGTTTGTAATAAAAAGATTTTAGTAATCCTGGAAGGTAAGTTTTGAGACAATTGCCTAGAAGAAGAAACTCCACAAAATGGAGACTTGCTTGATAAAAGTGCTGATGTATGAGACTTGCCTGTGTGCACTCACTGTCACATGGCCCCACTGTCATATCATTTTAGCTCACACGTTTATACTGTTAGAGGGGTGCCTCCATTGTTTTTGTGTAAATGCTCTTGATCATTTCAATAATGCTAATGTCCAGTATGAATATACTCGTGAAAAGGATATGACATTCTTATTAGCAGCAACTGATCTTTGTCTCCACCTACTAGCTTACATCCATGAACTGATTTCATTTTAAGATTTGTTTCTGCATAATTAAGAAAGCCATATCTGATTACAGAGCCGCAGGAGACTCAACACAGCTATATGGAGGTATATCCCTGGGATGCAAGAGTAGAATACAAAACTTACAAGGCTTTTACATCAACAAACAAGTACAAATTGGCAGAGCCATTGCCCAAACCAACTCTTTAGGTTAGCATTACATTTTAGTGGCAGGAAACTAGTCAATAGAAGTATTCATTAGAAAAAAGAATTACTCCAGGTCTTGGTTTTAAGAAGTATTTTAATAAAGCTTTGACATCAACAGAATTTACATTAGACAGACATCAGTGATGCCGACATATTAATGAGTTAAGCACTCAACTGAAGAGATGGTTCATTACGATACATCAGTAGGCATTTTATGTTCTAGCAGATTAACTAATATCGTCACGATAAACCTTTTGTTCAGTCATCAAAACACAGCATTAAACCCAGGCCACAAAAATGAAAATAAAACTGGTAAATATACTGAATGTATCAATAACTTACTGCAAGCACAATATATGACTATATCAATCAAATCTTATATTATTCAGAAACTGCGGAATGTATTAATTATCAACTCAATACCAGTAAAGCTCATTACCAAGGCAGAAAAAACATTATAAACTCTGTGGTGGGTGTGTAACATACAGCAAAGCAGAAAGAGAAACAGACAAAAGTATGGGGCCTGCTCAGTATTTGTTCAGTATACGTAATAATATAATTTGTTCTGTGCTTACATCATTCTATATGAACTAGCAGCCCATATGATTCAGTCACACTCTGCTCAGCACCTTTTTTTGCAGTTCATTGAACAGAAAGCCCTGTTTCTACTTCTTGTTGAGTCAATTCTGTCACCACCAGTGCAGGGTTCTCAGGCTGCAAAATCAAATTGAATGACAAATTTCATGTTTGCAGTTAACGTTGCCAAGAGTTATTTCAAGAATTTTCTGACATCCATACTGTCATTTTTGGAAAATAATGCTGCATTTGTTGTAATTATCATCAATCTAAGACGATGACTTTGGACATATATACAAGCTTACGCCTGTTGAAAGGTTTTTCTGGGATGGCGTGTTCAGTCTTTTTTTCCTTTCTGCATTCTGTCGTGGTATAATAAACGCAGGACGTCAGACAGAGATGCCTCTTTTTTGTTTGTGCAGTCCAAAACACCAATGCTCCTAAGTTCCTCAGCACTGCGTTATACTTTCGGGTGATCACTCATTGCTTGTCAGTCCTTGCACACACACCTAAGCCCACACATACACCTTAAATCAAAATCAAACCTGTTTGACTTTGTCATGTTACGGTCAGTCGGGGAAAGGTGTGACTGAGTCGCTGCGGATGTCAAATTGCATGACTTTTGGTAACGGGAGTGCAAAGCGTCTTCCCCCAACTTGATAAAATGATGTAAATAAAGATGAAACAATCACTGGAAAAAGGATAGTGTGATACGAGCTAAAGATGATGTTGAGTTACCGCCAGTGCTGACTAATCAATTTGGGTATGAAAAACAATCTTACCTGATAGAAGGATATATCATTAATCAAGAAAAGGCCAATTAAATTATTTATAAATTCACAAATATATGCACTTAAAAATATGTAATTTTATACAAAAAAGAGTATTTCCTCATTAAAAAAGTATTAATGGACAGGGCTATCAGTCTTATTGGGCTGCATTATCCTTGAAGCCTGCCTTCCACAACAGGTCTGCAAATAAGAAAGTGAAATTGTAAATTAAGCAAATTGTTCAGTTTAAACATATAAAAGAGGGCCTCATTAAAGAATGTGGCTAGAATGAAACCCAGCAGACACTGCACTCTGAAAGAGCAGAATTTGAGATCCCTCTTTTAAACCTGCATGCCAAGTTGAGAGTTAGAAATACAAGAAAACTAACTCAACGAAAATCTCTGTTGGGCTCTTAGGCCGAACAAACAGTAGCAGCCATTGAGGGCGTCTGAGAGCTGAGTGTGAGTCTACAGGCTGCAGGCAGGCAAGTCGTGTGTAGGTGTTTGTTTGTTCTTTTTTTAATTTTACGTTTGTTGGCTGAGTTGCACCCTCACAAGAACTTAATAAATCCATCCATTAGGCTGCGTCCCAGCTCTGTTTATTTACAGAACTACTCTCCCCTCACTGTGGATTTCTATTTTTTCCTGTGGGCTGCTAGAAATTAATAATTTGAAAAAAAAAGTTTACAATAAGCATGGTTTGACATGAAAAGCCTGCTTCTGTGTCTTAAGTTGTATATTAGTTATACTGTGACACCAGAGGACCAGTGGTGTTTATGCATCAAGGCCCAATAAGCTTCATTTATTATTAAAATATACTGTATATAATAACCCTCAACTTTATCTTCTTAAGCAGTTTTCTTTCAATTATCCATTATATGCTTACCTAGAAAAACATGTAGCTTTTTGTAGTATGTGAAATTTCTTCATGCCAGGTGCTCTTGAGACTGGGCCAGTTGGTTCTGCAGTGTTCATTATATCCGTGGTCCTATGTGTGCATATGCAACTTGAACTTTACAGTTTAATGATGGGACTTAAAGACATCAGGCCCAGTTCCATATTCATTTTTTAATCATGGTTTGCTACTCTGGTTTGAGCTTCTACTAATTAAGGCTAAGTTCTGCAAGCTAGCAAAGTGGTGAAATGTCCAGTACCAGTAACACATTTAAAAATAATAGAAAGAAAGAAAGAAAATCAATACCAGCGGCCTCATGTATAACACCGTACGTAGAATTCACACTATAACATGGCTTACGGACAAAAGCGGAAATGTGCTCATGCACAAAAAAATCCAGATGCATAAATCTGTGCGTATGCCAACTTCCACGTTCTTCCGCTACATAAATCCCGGTCAGTGTGAAAAGTAACGCATGTGCACGCGCCTGCTGTCCCGCCCTGTCTCCTCCCAGAATTACACTTCTTTGAATATGCAAATCAATATAAATAGCCCTTAAGCTCAGCCTTCTGTGAAAAGGCAATGGCAAAAGCAAGAGGGAAAATAGAATTTCAGCGAATACCAAGTGGAGGCAAAGAAAATCGTACTATTTTTTGGGTTAAACAGTGGTATAAACAACAAAAGGAACTCAATCGAGTGACATAGAGTGTTGGAGAAACTTGAAAGCTCAAGTTCACAAAGTCGCACAGTACCCAAAATAAAAAAGAAATTTTCAGATATCAAAGTCACCGTGAAAAGGTGAGTCGTAGCCCACTGTCTGAGTGTCATATGAAAGCTTATTAGGGTATAGAGAAAAAAAGAGGCACACAGTTGGAAAAAAGCACGAAATGTCAACTTTAATCTCTAAATTTCCACTTTAATCATGTAGTTTATTTTGTCATTAAAGTAGAATATCATAAACTTCATCTTAAAATTGTTTAATTTACTAGTTTCTCAATCCCATCGTAACTAAAGTAGCACGTTAAATGCTTTGTTTTGTATTTCATCTTCTATGTGCTCTATGTTTGTGAATCACTACGTGCTTCCCGGCTTTCTCTTCCTCTGACAGGGCACAGAATCCATTACATTCGGAATATTACAGCTCTCTGAATAATTAAAATATTGAGATGTATACATGATATCATTTTCATGATGACAGAAGTTAAAGCATGTTATTAAACATGGGAACACGGTAGCACAGTGATTGTTCATGTCTCACATAAGATGCTTACTGCGCCGTGTGCGACCTTCGATGAAATACTTTATTGTAGCAGTACCGTCTCTTTCAAACGTACTAACCTCCAATTTCTGTCCTTACTTTTCTTTCTTCAAATACCCAATCGCCACACAATCAGCTCTGTAATAGAAGTTAAGCCATCTGTAAGCTTAGAACACTGATTCTTCAATGCTTTTAAGGAACATTGAAATATCTTCGTAGTACTTGATTAATTATGCTATCCATCTGTCCTCCCAGTGTCACGTCAGAACCAGCAAGAATACAGCGTGAGGCAGGAACAATACATGAACGGAGCACCAGTGGCTAGCTAGCGCTGCGGCACCGTGTAGTTAAAGTTTTATCTATATAATATAATAAACATATTTTGCTGCATTTCATCTTAAAAATGATATTGTCATCATATGTAAATATGCGCTTTATAAAGTGGCTCAGGTTGTGCAATTTTATATCTGTAGTGCAAGTTTACAGTGAGGTGATTGTACTAATAAGTACAAACAGTTCTACGAGGAGCACTTGATGGACTGATTGAGTGCGTTTAGAGTTCTTAGGATGAAACTGTTTCTGAACCGCGAGGTCATTACAGGAAAGGCTCTGAAGCGTTTGTCATATGAGAGCAGTTCAATAGACAGCATGGCTGAGGCAGTGTGTGCTTGATGCTGTATACCGATAATTCTCTTTCTGATCAGCTGCTGTGATTCACACTCGGATACAGTGATATAAATATTCCGAGTGGTGCAGTGAGAGTAATATGGAAAAAGATGATCCGATGTGGGATCTGAGGTGCAGTGAGAGTAACAATGCTAAGCAGTTATGGTATTTGGAATAGTTTGACCATTCTGTGGACCATTATCTTGTTACAGGTTAATTACAATCAGATCCATTAAACTAATAAACAATATGCGGTTATTTCCAGTTTATTTATAAAGCCGCATCAGAGATGTGGATCTAAAAAAGAAAGAATAACCACACAGGAACAGTAGCACTGCTTTGACGCTGGGTGCTGCCAGTCTGCAAAACCTAGCAGAGAACTTGCGAACGCCAGGGTATGAGCTACCGTAGAAATGTGCGTGGCTTTAGGCCAAGTTTAAGTTTTATACATTGCGATTTGAACATGGAAACGTTCTTAAGCAACATTTTTGTGCGTACGCACCGTTTATACATGAGGCCCCAGGAATGCACTAAATACAAGACATTATGCTGATGGGGCTGATCTTGATCTTTGCACATTGCCAAGGAGGACACAAAAATGCCAATACTCCTTCAACTACATGGAAAAGAAGCCAGCACTATAATGGCTCAACCAGAAATGTAATGCTGAAAATGTCACTACAAAGAACCCAAACAAACAGGACACATTGATTTTTTAAGGTTAGTCATTTATGGTGATTTAGTATTACTTTGTATCTTGGTGAACATTATCCTAAAATGTATCACATTGCAGAGTTGTGTGCATTAGCACAAACATACTTACAGTAGATAAAAGTAATAGCTTAAACCTGATAAAATAACGTTATGGCTATTAACAATGAATGTGTGTTTATGGAAAAATAAATTGCATAGAAAGATGATTTCACTTTTGTGCCCAGTGTTTTCTGAGTAGGCTTTAGCTTCCTGTAAAGAATAAAGTAGGTTTGGACAAATAATGGACAGATTTCATTGATCCTGTGGCTGTTGCTAACTAGCTTTTTTGCAGATATACTGAAATACCTGAATAAATACAGCAGAAATGTGATGCAACCTTTAGATTACTATTGATTTTTAAAAGACCTTTACTTGAAATTATAAGGGTCTGATAATCTCACATATCCATTGTCTAATTCATTTAGTCTAGTGCAGGAAGATCATTGCAGCACTGGATGCAAAGTAGGAACCATCTATGGTGTACACTGTAGTCTTTACAACTCCTTATGCCGGACTGCCTTGTCTATCAATGTAATCTGCACATCTTCAGGAGAAAATCCTCTTGTACACACAGGGAGACCATAAAAACTCAACAAGGACAGTGAGAAGACCAGAATTCATTGGGAGCTTTGAGGCAGCAATACTAATCACTGTGCAGACATGTTAATTTATTGATCAGTTAATAAGGGGTAGGTGTCCCAGAGGACAGATGGGTGTCCTGCCCAGGATGGAAGAGGATTCCTTACCCAGCCAGGATGCCATAATGTAAGAATGGAATAAGTGAGGGGCAATGCCCGACTGGGACTCCTTACTATTCCTGTTCTGATTAAGATGCCCAAAGAATGCAAAAACCAGCAGGGGAGCATTTCATCCCCCACCATTCTAGGTGGCAGTGTCCCTCATGTACAGTCCCAGTCTGGACACCCACAGGGCTGCACGGAAGTTTGGAGTCTGGAAGAGTAGCTCTGTAGGGATCCCTGGGGGACAATAGAGGGCACTTCTGGGGAGGACCTCCCTAGTTTTCAAAGTACTTCCAACTGTCCACATCACATCACCGGAATTGCTCCCGGGTTCACTTTAAAAGTAGCCCACTGCTATAGCTCTATGAGTCAGTGTCGGGAGGCAGTGGGCAAAACTCAGCAGAGGTGGAGAAGGAGGAAGAATTGTAGGTTTACTGTTTTATTATTGAGAAATGTGTTTTGGTTGAATAAAAAACTTTTATTTTATTCACTCAATGTCTGGTGAGTTACTGCGTCTCTGGTTTAGGGCTCTCAGGTGCCTTGTCTGGTCACATTACATTTAATTATTTCTTGTATTGAAATGAAAATGAAATTATTTATTGTATTGAAATATTTCTTGTAAAATGTTTACACTTATTGCTCTTGGAAACGGGCAAGTTGAAGACATCTTGCTTTGCTTTCTTATTCACAAGTCATTTCATGCTTTCTCTAATTCCTCCTTGTTTGTTCTCCCAACAGACGTTTATCTCTATGCATCATATTTGATTTTATTTTAAATTTACAATCACTGCCTGCTACAGTCTGTCATCATAATATCGCCAAGTGACTGTCTGCCTTGTCACATAAGCCTATTACAGACTGGAGTCAAGCAGCACAATTTGTTTTTCTAGTACCTATTTGGTAATCTGTGGTTGTGTTTATTTCTTACAGTCTTTGTATTTCCACTTAGATTTGTAACTTCTCAGATTGAAAGAAATGCATAACTGTTATTACTGGAGTTAAGTAAATGTTTTGATAGTAAAAGTAATAAAGTATATAGAGCCATTTGCTTTATACTGTGTAGTACAGCAATATTCCATTCTGTAGAAAGTCATGATTAGTAGGCAACAGTTAAAAAATTATATGTGAGCCGTGTGACCTTGCTACACTGTCTGTGAGTTGGACTTTATTCCAACTAGATATATTCCAAATATAGTTTAGCATAGTGACTCGCTGTTGCTGTCTCGTACAGTCTGAATGCCAGCTCAGTTCTATGCTGGGTTACCAACTATGTGGAGTTTCCTGTCTCGGTTTGTGTCCAAAGCCGACTGGTGCCCCTGAATGGTCCTGGTGTTGCTGTGTGTGTGGGTATGCGCTGAAGAGGACTGCCTGGGTGGCTTTCTGCCTTGAGTTGCTTCTGGGACACTGCTAGTTCTGACTCCACTTGAATGAACAGGAAACCACAGATGTGAAAATGGATATACCCTGTACTGAATAAGGAGTTTTATAGAGGACATCACTAAGAAAGACAAAGCAAAACTAAAGCAGTACATGCAAATGTAATTAGTCAGTCCTTAATATAGAATCTTTCACCATAAGCACAGTCAGAGGAATTTCATTCATGCGTACTTCACTAAGAAAAACGAATGTGACAAAATATAAGCTAGGATTAAATCAAAGGCCGGAATAGTCATAGAAGTAAAGAGTGAATGCAGGTCATGAATATAGTGAGGCCATTTGCATCAACACATTTATTTAAATTTATTTATTTATTTATTTAAAGTTAAATTTATTGATTTAACTGCAAAAAAAGTTCAGAAATGGCCTTCTTGAAATGCAATGTCTGTGATTTCAATGTTTGATTCATACTGTAAATCTGTGTCCAGCTTGTCCACATTTACTTGGCGAATGAGCACAATGAGGATCTAGAACTGATGCTTGTTGGCAGCGGCATTGAAAGGAACTTAAAACAAAAAAAAAAAAAAAAAAGAACCGGCCATCGTGTCTAATAACGTAGCTATTATGCTGCTTTGAGCACACACTCACTTTTAAATCTCAGGCGCTCTGAAAATTCCAACAATTGCCTGCTTGCTTTGCCAGGTGAGGCACGTTATAGGGTCTCATATCTTTGGGGTCTCTTACCTTTACAGATAATAACTGCCATAGATTATGTTATTTTTTTGGGCACAAGGTGATTTAAACAGAAGCTTGGAGCTCCAATGTAGATTGTTTAGGTTCTGCTCATTTGGATGTCGATTAAGATTATGTTTATGGGTGATGTCGGGATAAATGATTTCTCAGATTTGTTGTGTTACAACAATACAGTACTTAACTTCTGAGTTGCACAGCTTACATATGACTTTGATTTTATTCAGTTGTTCTTTACCAATGCAATGTTTGAATCTATAGTAAGGCCACACATCTGATTTATTGTCTCAGACGCTGATTTCAGTTAAAGAGTACGCACTGTTTTATCCGAGACAGTAAAGTGCTTTTTCTGTATAAAGCTTTAACAGGCGCACTAGTGCCATCTACAGGATCAGATACCAAAAACTAAGCAAAAATCTACATACTGTATAAGTAATTGAATAGGATAGAGATTCACAAGTTCGATCTCGAGACTTTAAGAATCGATATCAAATTGTTTTCAACAAAAAATAACGATTAATCGGGAAAATCACTATTTTTACCCAGGCCTAAAAAACATTTTAAAATTACAGTCAGCATAAAGTGATGTAATGTGGTACAGCCAGTCCAGCGACCTGGCTTCAGTTTTCAGCCATGTCACTGGTTACATTTTCTACCTGCCTTAATTAGTTTTGGTCATCATTCTCACAGAGGGCAAGTATCAATCAATCAACATTTATTTATATAGCACATTTTCATACAAAAAAATGTAGCTCAAAGTGCTTTACAAAATGAAGAATAGAAAAATAGAAGACGCAATAAAAAATAAACATAAGTCAACATTAATTAACATAGAATAAGTAAGGTCCGATGGCCAGGGTGGACAGAAAAAACAAGAAAAAAACTCCAAGAGCTGGAGAAAAAAGAAATAAAATCTGTAGGGGTTCCAGACCAAGAGACCGCCCAGTCCCCTCTGGGCAATCTACCTAACATAAATCAAACAGTCCTCTTTGTATTTAGGGTTTTCATGGAAGGACCTGATGATGATGGTCACGTAGACTTCTGGCTTTCAGTCCATCAATGTTGGTGCATCATGATGCTTTGAGTAGGTGGTGGTGGCGCAGGCCGCCACCACAAAGAAACCGGAAAAAGAAACAGAAGAGAGAGTAGGGGTCAGTACGGATTTTGGAGCCACTGTGAATAGTTATTATGATGAATTGAACATACAGAGTATCAGGATTAAGTTAAAGTGAAGTTATAAAAAGGCCATGTTAAAGTAATGTGTTTTCAGCAATGTTTAGTTAGGCTGAGGTTCTTAAATGTTTACTGGAAATATTACATTTAATGATGTGTGTTGTTCAGATTGTTGCTCCTTTCTTAGGGATTTTTAGTGAGTATAAACACTTAGAAACTAAAAGCATAAATATGAAAAGCAATAAATCGTTATTTATCTTATTAAACACCTTCAATGGAAGGCAATACTGTTAAAGCTTAATCACATACCAATACTGTCCAGGTCACTGCACTGGCTAGGCACTGTGAAACTGTTGACTAGAACTGGAATTCCTTCACCCACCCTTTCAGGCTCTCTCACATAAACTGTGACAACACCTACTGTTGTCATTATGTCTGTCAATATGAGAGAACACAGCTCTCGGAGGACTGACTTCATGGAAATTTGTTACATGTGTTCTTCAAGGAAATTTATGAAAACAGGTTCATTTTTGCTGAGATATCTGGAATACAGCACAGTGTACAAAGTTTTAAAATCACAAAAAAAAATAGATTTATTGAGAACAGGGGGCATTTTGTGTTATTTCAATTACTGAATTATTTATTCTTTCAAATTTCCCGGCAGAGTGGATATTTCAACTTTTTTCTTTTACTCTGATAACCTCTCAAGATGGCGAAGTAAATGACGGTGAGCTACTGGCTATTCAGCTGGACTTCAATATGAACTTTAACTCATCAGGTACTTTTTAAAACAAAATGTTGTTTACGAAATATGAACTGCAATCAGGTATAGGCTGACTAACAATAGCACATCAATCAACACCAGCTTTACATTATTTAAGCAGAAATCTGACCAGTAGCCCATTTTGACTTGGTTTTTAACTACATGGTGTTGTAAAATGGTTTTAAATATACATTTTATATCTTTATGTATAATACGCTACCGTGGCTGTCCTTTTGTCTGTGCAGGATTTTAAATCACCTGTAGCTCGCAAACCGTTTCATCTATTGACCTGTAATTTCGTGCACATATACTACGTGACGTCTACTATCTACTTTCGGGGTGATGATTGACCTCCATGGTTATTCCTCTTTTTCTTTTTCTTTTATTTTATTGTAGAATTGACTCTCGGCTGTGGCCAGCAGGGGGCGGTGCATGCGTGCGGGCGCCTTTCTCATCCCTACCATCTTCACCATCACTTCCCCTCCTACCTCTTCATATCTTAAATCATTCTTGAGGCAGATTGAACACTTAAATGCCAGCTTAAGTGAAAAATTAAGGAAAACATACTAAGTAATTACAACACAAACACTGACTTAAACAGTTTTAACGCAAAAAGATGCTGATGAAAGAAGAGAAGAAGCTGGCCGCTAGGGTGGAGAAAAGAAAAGCTGCTCAGGAAGCAGCAAGCGCATCAACCTCTGAGCAAATGAATGCTAAACGTACAGAGAAAGAGGATGAAAACTGTGAATGCTCAAGTCAAGTGTATTCACTGCATGTTATTCTGTAGTGCCCCATTACTGGTACTCTAATAAAACATATCATTACATTCTATTATCACTGTTGTTATTTTTGTATATAATGCATTTTTGCAAAATATGTCATTAAAAAATATATCTCTTTCTTTAATGATGCAAATAAACAAAAACTAAAAATACTCAAAACAGTTAGCTAAGTCCTCAAATACACCTGAATGTCATATTGTGTACATTTTCCTATTTGTTAGATCGGAACAGTGGTTAACACCGCTGTCTCTTCACTTGATCTCAAACTACTTTGTGTTTGCACGTTCCTCCTATGTTCCTGTATGTTTCGTCTACAGATACTGCTCATGTAGCATAGACATCATAGACCTCTTAGGTAAAAGCGGTAACCACTGTGCTGTCATAGGGTAAGGAAGCCTGATTAATTACAAGCAATATTGGTGCTAGTCATGGAAAAACAGACACTGACCACAGGAAATGACAGCAGCATGGCCTTAAGAAACTTCTTACATGACAGACAAGTATGTATTACTCGCTACTGTAGGTTTCAATACAGTGCCTCACAGGAAACAGAATTGGTTTAGCTAAAAGTAGTAAAGTTTGTACAGTATTTGTTAAGGAAGCAGGGAAGAAGTGATAAATGCTGGTGTAATAAGATCAAGGGAGACAGTGATAGTTTTGGGGGACCCATGGGCAAACCCAGTATAAATACAATAGCTTTGATCAAAGTGTGTGAAAACACTAAATTATGTTTTCTCAGACCAGAGTCCTATTCAGACTGCCCAAGATGGTAGTCCTTCTGGTCATATGAGTGCCAGGCAGGACACCAGAAGTGACATTGTCTTTACAAGTGACTGAAATCTTCAGGCCTGCAGAGGGAGGAAAAGAGAGAGAGCGCTATCACACAGTGCCACCCCCTGGATTGGTGGGAAATTACCATCACTTGAGCCCTTAAAATGTTTCCCAAGAACATGCATATGACACTGGCCAAGTCTTATCTATCTATCTATCTATCTATCTATCGCTCTGTCTGTCTGTCTGTCATATATTTACAGACATAAAGCAGCTGTAAGCAGCAACTGTGACCTACAGAAAGCCAACAATGGATAGCAAAGGTAAAATGAACTGGAATAAGTGTGTGGAGCATTTGGACATACTGTGACACTTAAACCAGACCCATAGGAGGAGAGCTTAGATATCATGACCAGTCCTTGTCTGCAAATAAACATTTGTCCCTTTCACACATTCAGATACTTCCTGATTCAACAAAACTGAGTTAGGAATTCTAGGAAAGTTGACATGGAGATCTCACAGATCAAGACCTTGTTTAAATTCTGCACATTTTCTATGTTTATGTGAAACCAGACAAATGCTAAATAAAAATGTAATAGTTTCTGAAGTCAAGTTGCCATGAGTGAATTAATTATGAGCTTGACTGTTTTCTGGAAGTTCAATGTTTTTTTTTATGTTAGATAAGATCTCCATGTTGTAAACCAAGGAGAGAGCATCAATAGTGCCAGACACAGGCAGGTGCTGCCCATTTCAGAGCTACTGGGGAAAGAAGCAATGAGAGCTCTAAGCAAGCAGCAGGATGCAGGTTTGTTCTTCAGTTTTCCACCTCCATGGTATTCTTTGTGATCTAAAAATATTGTACAGAAATAAATAAATGAGTCGAGAACTCAACCAGTCCTTCACAGCAATATATCAGACAAAAGAAAAAAATCACCTCTTAAGTAGGTAACTATGGACCATTAACATATCTCTGAGAATCTCATGATTGACCCACTGTTTTCAGGGTTGAGAGTCTCATATGTGTGGACTGAAAGATACTGTGAGGAAACATCAGGTAGTCTGCAGTTCATTTACCCCAAAGACCATGAAATCTCTTAGCTATCATTTATTTTGTCCTATTTCTCCTGGGACATTTCACCAGAGGATGGTCTTTAATACCTCTCACAGAATACTACAGTGAAGTCACTGACTGAGAGAGTTGACCAAACAACTAGCTGGAGGCCCTGGGATGCTGGCCATTGGAATAACTAGCATAAACAAAAAATTTGCACATTTCAGCCCAGCACAAGCAACACAGTGGGAATTCAATAACAATATTCTATAATTCATGAAACATCATAATAAATTATGTAGAAAGTGAGTCTGGCAAAATTTTATGATATACAGTATCTGAAGTGTGCACTGAAACAGACAGACAACTCCTCTGAGGCAGATTGGATTCAGTCTTTTAAATTGTTTTCTACAGCAGTGTTGTAAGGGTGCACATTCATTTCTGTTTCCAAATAACTACCAGTGTAAAGAAAAAAAAAAAGAACATTCCTTATGCTGTGGTGGGCTGGCGCCCTGCCCAGGGATTTGTACCTGCCTTGCGCCCATTGCTGCCAGGGTTTGGCTCCAGCAGACCCCCGTGACCCTGTGTTAGGATATAGCGGGTTGGAAAATGACTGACTGACTGACTGACATTCCTTATGTGTGTTCCATGACATATCGTTTTCAAACTCTCTTATTCCAATTCAGGGTCATGATGGACCAATAAAGAGACTGATAGTCAATTTTTTTTTAAACTGTATGCATTTTTATTAAGTTTCAGATATAAAAGACAATGGTATCTTTTTGCTACACACGTCTTGCACACAGACATGCACATTATATAATTATTGACTTTTACAGCCCTTAGAGTTGCTCCTACTGGGATGCTGATCTGTCACTTTCAGAGACAGGTTCAAGAATGATCCCAGACTTCTTGTTTGGCTGACTTTCATATAGGGCTCGAGCAGAAGAGGCAGAGTTTCTGTGCTGGAAGAGGAAATGAAGTCAGTGGTCCTCTTGATCGTTTTCCTCCAATCTGTGAGTTAAGAGGGAACAGTAGATATCGCCTATATTTCCCCACTCTACAATCCTATAGTTTCTACTTGTTTTAAGCCTTTAAGATGCTTTGCATGTATCTGACAATACATACATAAAAATCTCAACCTATATAGTGGACTTTTTAAAAAATATCTAAGATGTTGAGAAACTTGGTCTAGAATCGTAATAAGGTCCTCTGCTCTGTATTGTATTGTCCCTTTGCACTTCAAATATTTCCAGGAGTCCAAAAGCACATAAATAGACATCATAAACGTAATCCTCAAATCAAAAACTTACTCTGTAGTACTAGAGTGAAGATTTTAGCTGATAATTAAACCCTAAATCCAGGAGAGGCAATGCGGCTTCAGTTTTGCCCTTGGAGTAACCCAACCCGTCTACTGAAATTTGTTCATGACTCCATGCAGCTCACTTTTCCGATATCCAGTATCAGTGACTTGAAGTTCATTTTATTTCTGTGTTGGCCCTTTGTTAATTGCATTCGATTATTATAGCTTTTAAACTCCATTTTATAGCAACTGCCAGGTATATATCAAAACATGTTGTTATTTTTGTGTTGAGAATTTAGCTGTTTTGTTTCTATCATTAATTTCAGAAATACAACTTAGTTATATCAGTGGTGTTAGCAGATTTTGAGCTTAAAGTTTGTAATTTAATCTTTGTATATGATTGACAGACAAAAATGTTTAAGTTTTCATTTTAAATGATCTTAGGATAATCTGATGGAGGTATCTTAGATTTTACTCAGTGGAGTGCTTTTCAAAATGAATGAATAAAGGCCCTGTCATACTACATGATTTTAATAGCAATTTTCAGTCACACACTTCATGTAATCTTAGCGAGTTTAGGTCGGTCGTGTAATATGACGTACAGAGTCACTTAGTCTGACCAGTCTGTGACTTGAACTTACAAAATCAAACCAATTTTAAACAGCTTTTTTACATAGCAGAAGATTTTCTCTTTAGTCAAAGGGGTGGGTTCTGTGCGAGAGCTGAGAACCAATGAGTGCTTAGCCAGACCTATAGGGCATTTAATGCAGCTACAAGGAATAAGGAACATAGGCGTTTGTACCTGACAAAAACAAGAGAGACCCATCTGTCTTATATCTCATGTTTGTTGTATCTGCAAGCCCATGATACTTTAGAAATTTAACACCGTGCTGGAACGTCACCATAGAGTTGTTTAAATTGCCATGTGCTGCAACTAGAGTTTTGAGATCTGACTTCCTCAGGTCAAGAGATTAGCAAGTGAAGTCGTAATGTTTAACAACTCCTCTTACTAAGTATAATGTGACACCAGCTTTAGACAGCTTAAATAAGCATCAGAAATCAGCTAACCCACACATAAAAGTTGACTCCCATTGTGTCTCGATATGAGCACACAAACCACTCTATATTAGATTTTGCTAACTGTAGCTTACTTAAGTATCACAACCCCTTCTTCTCCAAAATTCTGCAGATGTGTTTGTCCTGATTGTGCAGGAAAACATTATAATTTCTTATAGCACATTTCTTTTGTTAAAATGGTTCCAACACTCATTACAAGTATATACTGATATCTGGTGCATATGCAGGTTTGGTGCTTGCTTAGAAATGTCCAGTAGGTTATTGGTCCTGCATGAAGTTTTCTCAAAACATGGGGTTCTCATTGTTTGTTATCTAAATCTAGCTTGACAGCTTTGCTCAAGAAATACAGAACAGTTTAGATGTTGTGTTTGGAGTAGCATTACTGGGTTCTGATCCCAGTTTAGTCACTGTCTGTGAGGAGGTGGCATATTCCATTTGTGTCTCTGGTTGGTTTCTATAGGTACTCTGGTTTTCCTTTCATATTTCAAAGATGCACAGGTTGAATGATGACTTTGGATGTACCTGGTATGTGATTGTGTTCTACAATGAGCTAGCGTCCTGTCAGGGCTAGTTCCTGTGTTTCTCATGATGTTGCAGGGATAGGACCTGACCACCAATTATCATATAAAGTAATTGAATTCAGGCATGGTCTGCAAATGGATAGATGGGCTGTCACATCAAATTCTAGGCACAACTTAAAGTGTCTTTTAGCTAAAGAAACATAAAAGATAGCTGTAATGATAAGGAAAACCACATTTATATTTTTACTAGTTGAGAGATCACTATGTATTGCCCTGCAGCTATTATGTGGGTTAGGGCTTATTTTTCCCCCATGCACATTTGCTATTTTCTATTTTTAGTGACTCTGTGATGTGTGCTATTTGGAGCAGAAAGGCCATATGAGTCATTTACATTTTGCCACAGGACCAACCACGAGACTTGTATGTGCAAAACTATTCTTGCAGCTCATCTGGGGTCCCTGACTCTTTGTGACAATCCCAGTCTCTTTTTTCCGGCTGCACCTTACATCGGTCACACCTCTTCAGCAACATATTGTCATCTGTCATATGGATCAGGTCCTCTAAAGTACCTCCAACTTGCTGCACGAGTGGGAAAAGATAGGAAATAATTCTCATGATTTGATGCTTTATATTTTTACAGACAGCTTCATTAAAGGGGGTAGATCTGTTTGTCCCCAAGAGAACTTTGGCTTTTCATAGAATCTCAGTTAATTAGATAAATATTATTATATTAGGACAAACAACAAACCCTACATAAATAATACGTCAGAAAACAATCCATCCATCATGCTATATCCTAACTACAGGGTCATGGGGGTCTGCTGTAGCCAATCCCAGGCAACAAACCCCAGGCAGGGTGCCAGCCCACCACAGGGCACAAATACAAGGGATAATTTAGAATCGCCAATGCACCTAACCTGCATGTCTTTGGACTGTGGGAGGAAACTCATGCAGACACGGGGAGAACAAGCAAACTCCACACAGGGAGGACCCGGGAAGCGAACCCAGGTCTCCTAACTCCGCGGCAGCAGCACTACCCACTGTGCCACCATGCTGCCCCTGTCAGACAACAAACTCTTCTCAAATACACATCAGAATGACAAAAAAAGAATGAAAACTAAAAAGAAAGAAAACGTCTGACTTGGCAGTTGCAGTAAGGGCAGAGAGGAATCAAATATGAAGCTGTCCATCTTGTACAAGCTACACATTCACAATTGTAAATCTTTATTTTATGTGTTCTCATCCCAAAAGTCACTTTCTAAATTGTTTATAGTGTTTGTACAGCTTGGCAATATAATATAGCATACCATAAAGGACTTTATCAGTTATTCTATTTCATACTATGAAATTAGAAAGACGGTAGCATAGAACAGCGACTGGGGGATAGCAGAGCTGCGAGAGAAAGAGGAAAAGCCTTAGCATGAAGGCAGTGGGGATGCAAATCAAAAGGCATGTGCAAGAGGAAGCAGAACACCAACGGGTGATTAATCCTAGAAGCATATTAGGACATAGGACACAGTGCAAAAGAGTGAGACAGTGAGAGAACTGTGACCTAAGAGGAAACATAAAATGTCTATCCAGGACAATTGAGGGTGAGGGATGGCAAGAAGTCGGTTGGGTTGTCTTCATATTGCTTTTTTAAAAATTAGGACTACAGAAGCATGTTAATTCTTTCCTACTGGTCAGGGCCACACTTTTAATGAAGTGTCCTGAGAGCCCTAGTCATTTAAAGGTTACAGAAAACACAGGGGTACGATGATGTCAGGTCCCAGAAGTGAAACCCAGCACAGTCAGAAGTGATCCCCAGGTGATGGTTTAAAGTCACTTTAAGCCATCAGTCCAGTCAGCACAGAGGCAGAATGTGAGGGGAGTCAAAGGGGACGCTTTAGTATGAAGAAAGGCCCGGCTAGAGAAACGGAGACAGAGATATGGGAGATGAGGAAGAGAGAGCTTTTTGAGTCAAGTGACAGACCCACACCACCAAGAAAAGGGAGTTAAAATACCTGTAAAGACTGGTCTAGAGAGGCAGCAGATGTTTGTTATTTTATTTTACTTTGCACTTTGTATTCACCGTGTTCTGCTATCAGTTTTTAAAAAGGAGTATGACCAGAAAAAATAAAATGTCAGAAAACAGCTTAAGCTGTAACCAGGAGTATCAAAATGCTGTTGTTAGAACCAAAACATGTGCATAGAAGTATAGACGAAAGCCAAAATATCATTAACCAACAAAGGGAAAAGTCTACTTGCAAGGCTTAATTTACTTTGATTGCTGCAGAACTTCTGTAGGTTGTAACCTATTAGTTGTTTCCTGAAGAAGGCCCACTTATAATATTCTGAAATTTCAGTTTTCAGTTCCTCCTATTGTAAACTTTAAATTTAAACCTCTTGCAGTTGGCTGCTTACCTTTTCACCATTTTAGGTTACCCATTGCATTTCAACTGATTCAGTTTCAAGAAAAACTAGAAAGACTGAGGTATTCTAAAACTTTTTGTCCAGTACTGTACAGTATGTTTGCATGTTATTGCACTGTTGTAATCTTCAAAATTGAATTGTACTTTACTAGATAAATGAAAAATAGTTAGGGATTTATTTACAGTATTTATTTTTCAATTAAACATTGCGGGCGGCAGGGTGGCGCAGTGGTAGTGCTGCTGCCTCGCAGTTAGGAGACCCAGGTTCGCTTCCCGGGTCCTCCCTGCGTGGAGTTTGCATGTTCTCCCCATGTCTGCGTGGGTTTGCTCCCGCAGTCCAAAGACATGCAGGTTAGATGGATTGGTGATTCTAAATTGGCCCTGGTGTGTTTGTGTGTGTCCTGCGGTGGGTTGGCACCCTGCCCAGGATTAGTTCCTGCCTTGTTCCCTGGGATTGGCTCCAGCAGACCCCTGTGTTCGGATTCAGCGGGTTGGATAATGGATGGATGGATTAAACATTGCCTAATGTGAGCTTGGTGTGTATGTGTGTGTGCCCTGCAGTGGGCTGGCACCCTGCCTGGGATTTGTTCCTGCCTTGTGTTGGCTGGGAATGGCTCCAGCAGACCTCTGTGTTAGGATATAGCAGGTTAGACAATGACTGACTGACTAAATATTGTGCTGTTGAAAGAGTTCACCACAAAATTCTAAAAAATATAAAGTTGTTACACTGTACTCTTAAATGCACTTCTGTAAATTAGAGTATGGTTTACATGTCCATATATTCATCGATTCATTTTTATTTTCCAAATCATTCAAGCAAGTTATAGGGTTTTGGGAGGAGGGTGGTCATACAGTGTATTTAAAAATAAATGACAAAATATTATGAAACAAAAATACAAAACATTGATTTTTATTTTGCTTAGCGCTTATCAAGGAGGTAACCAACATAAAGAAATCTTCAAAATAATTATACCCTCTATCAACCAGTCCATGTTTTACATTAAAGTTTTCCGACTCAGTAAAACCAAAAATGAGCAGATGATAACATTCACAATGTGCAAAAATACTTTTGCATTTTCTTAACAGAAGTGTGGTGTACTATGCAAAATTGAATTCTATTGCTATTTATTTACTGTTAATTTGATTTTTATTTAGTTAATATTAATTTGTATTGTATCTCTGTTGTTACACCCACTATTATGACTCTACTTGGGCACTGCCATTTTGTGAACCTTTGTTAGTGGTTACCACCTTGGTTGCTTCCAAGTGACAACGTCACGCATGATGTAATCATTGGCCCAGCGTAAAGGCCCAGTGTTGTGTACTTCCTAATTGTCTAAGTCTGTGGATAATAATTCTCAAACCCATGTAGCTGTGGTCATTTGAAATTCAGTTGTCTTTTGGAAACATATATTTTTTTAATCTTCATCTTTTATTTAGTATTAAGAGTTTTGCACTCAACATTTTCATCAAGCTTAAAAAACAGTTTAGGAATGTCTCTTTATGGCAAGTTTTCTTTACCTTTTAAGATTATGGTGCACATTTTAGTCTTCCCAGTTCTGCCTCTGTATGAAGTTTTTTTAGATGTTGTATTTGAGTCAGTACAAATACACTGTATTTATTTTATATAGAGTTGTTCATTTAAGTCTTTCACAAAACTCCTGTTGCAAGTATAACACTGGCAATGTTGCGAGACTTACCAACTCTAGTTTGTTTATTTATTTTCACCATATTCTATGTATCGTATCATTTTGTGTTGAGACTTGCCTCAGGAATATGGCTGTACTGCCCAGTTCTTGGTTTTGGCTTATTCTTTAAAGCTGATCCTCTTCTTTTTCCTTCTTAATCCCTCTCCATCTCACTATACTATCTGTTGGTTGTCCATCCATTGAACTGACATGATTAGTGCTCATCAGAGACATTCATATGGGCTAGCAGGTACTTCTAACGGCAACTATAATCAGAGATTTAATGAGTGATACTCATGTGCACTGACCTCAAAAGCTTCAACTTTGGTGCTGTGCCCATGTTGATGTGCTTTTTATTAAGGCATAAGAACAAAAGATTGTCGTTATGTAAATTATAGTAATAATATTTCGTTTCTAATAGTATATCATGAAACATATCTTTTGCAGTTAGCCATTGATAATAATTTAGGAGAAAATATAAAATACTGTTTTATTGCCTGTACTTGCATTAGTGTGCAGTCTACACATTGCTGCTGCTCTCTTAAAAAAATACATGTAAATGACATTAGCCTAAGAGAAGTCACCAAAACTAAATTGCTCTCATTTATACTTCATAAAAACTGCCTTTTAATTCTCAATCATCTAGTAAAACTAGTGTCCTGTGGCTTTGGGTACATGTTGGCCCATTTGTAATGGACTAATAAGAACGGATTACTACTGTTCTGTCATTGATATGAAACAAATCAGCTGCTCACCGTTTACCCCCATTACGGTCTCATAACTTCCTAAAAACTGAGGAGAGGTATATTGCATGTGACTGTAACATTCATATACAAAATGGCACCTTTAAACAATCAAGGAGGCAGTGTATCCATTAAGTGAGGGGGAAAACAAACTATTGGACTGGGTAGTGACGGAACATCACTGCTCCTTTTGAGTTCTTGGTTTCCTATTTTCTTGAACGTCCTTACTGTTAACAAGAAAAGTAAATGATAGTTTTTGACATTCCCTGTAAAACAATTAACAAATTCCAAAAGACTTTATTTTAGGTGACACGCATCCCATGTATTAACATCATATAACAGGCCCATGGAAGTTAGTTATTTTGAAACTGAATAAATTTAAAGAAAAATAGTTTTTAGCCATTGAAACAATTACAGTAAATATAATTTCAGTTAAAAGGTTTAGAAGTGCTTTGAATTTCATGTAGCGACAAAAGCTGCATTCATTCATCATTGTCAGTTTAAAGACCCAGAAACATCTGTTCCAAAAAAATAATATTATCTCCTTTCCAGCTTGGTAAGCATCCTTAATAGGCATTGTCAATCATGTCTTCAAATTGTTACTTTCGATATTTTGCTTGCCTCCTTTCGTGGAATACAAAAGAAATAATAATTCTGTGGTACTATTTAGCTCTAGCGGGCTTAACCTGAACTGGTGTGCTGATTGTGTGTTCGTTTTACTGTACTCTTTGAACAGCAGATCTTCAGAAGATGTCACTGCACGCTACATAATGTGCTGCTGCCCTAGTGAGCACCGTCAGGCTACATGTGTAGATTATATAGAACCATAAATCCATTATGCCCTATCTTTTAAGTTTATTTCTCCAGAAAATGGTGTACAATTTAAGCATAGCAGTGATTAGGGTTACACGCTGTAGAAGAACAGAGACCAGTGAAAACGTATCAATTTTCTAATACAATTCCAACTAATAATTTCTTCACAATCCATGACATTTATAATAATAGATGAACTTTATATTCTCATTAGCCATCATTAGCTCTTTAACACATACCAGAATCATCATAAAATATATATGCACATATACCTAATGACCAATATCCTCTTTTATGTCATTTAAAAACCCACGCTTGTATTAATGACATCATTATATCTGAAATATTTTGAAGTCTGAGGCCTCACATTTTTAACTTTCCTAGAAAAGCAATAACTGGCTGTTCATTTCTGAAAGGGAGGATCACTTCATCATGAATTTCATGACACTCTCAGAGGCTCAGTGCAGCTTCTTGGCTTTGTCCAGATCTGGTGTCAGGCTATTTGCACCCACGCTACTTTTAAAGCTTTATTCATTCATCAGTTTCTGCTCCACCCTAATGATGCACATTTGGGCCTGATACAGTTAAGAACCATTAATGAGGATGAAGTAGCTCACTGAAGACACCGACATATAAAAAAGTGTTTTCATGGATAGACTTCTTAGGGCTTTCCAGTCTATTATTATATTGTTATAATCTGGTTCATTTTTAATTTGTTTTCTGGCTATGTATGCACCTTTTGTAGTGGATTTGGGTCCTATGTGTGGTGTTTCACAATGAAGAACTCAAATATAATGTGTATTTTCCATAGCACTAGAATATTTCATGTCTTACTGTGACATTATTTTTTCAAAACAACAAAAATAAATATAAATTTTTCAGCTTTAGATGAAAAACAGTCACAATCCAAATGACTAAATGCATCCACTATATATTTCAGATTTCATTCTTATGTAGGAGTACAAAACTGAAAAAAAAATAATAATAACAAGTCACCTCAACTGCCTGTGCTCCAAATGCAAAAAGAAGCCAATAGTATCTCAAGTTGCCTTGGATAAAGGTGTCAGCAAACTTTGTAAACTTGTACTACATACGCCACTTTAATAACACACTGAGCTGACATTAGCAAGCATGTAAATGCTCTCGTGATGTTCATATAAGTTACCTTAATGCTCAGTACAGCTACATTTGTTATGAAATGCAAATAAGAAGGTCTATGGCCTTAAGGTGGAAAAAGATTACCCTTAAAAGAATAAAATGCAGATAAACTAGAAGATGAAGGAGAGAGAGGAGTAGGGCAAAGAGATATTAAAAAGCAAGCAAGGATTTGGAAGCAGAAAGTCAAAACAATCATGAAACCAAAACGTGAACAAAAAGTCAAAAGTGTTCAGACATAGAATCTTCGTCTAACCCCCAAACTCCCCAACTCGTCCTTCCCTGAATCCACTGTATTCATATTCTTATAATAACTTTAATTTGAACAATAAATATATAAATAAACCAGTAACGGCACACTACACGAATACGCTTGACTTGAGCATTCATAGTTTTCCTACTCTTTCTCTGTACGTTTAACATTTGTTTGCTCAGAGGTTGATGCGCTTTCTGCTTCCTGAGCAGCTCTTCTTTTCTCCACCCTAGCAGCCTGCTTCTTCTCTTCTTTCATCAGCATCTTTTTGCAGTTAAAACTGATTAAGTCAGTGTTTGTGTTGCAATTACTTGGTACGTTTTCTTTAATTTTTCACTTAAGCTGGCACTTAAGTCTTCAATCTGCCTCAAGAATGATTTAAGATATGAAGAGGTAGGGAACTGACAGCGGAGGTGGTAGGAATGAGAACGGCGCCCGTACTTATGTGCCACACGGCTGCCCTGCTGGCCGCTGCCGAGAGATGATTCTACAATAAAAAAAATAAAAATAAAAAGAGGAATAACCTTGGAGGTCAATCATCACCCCGAAAGTGGATAGTAGATGTCACATAGTATATGTGTACCAAATTTCAGGTCAATAGTCCAAACGGTTTACGAGCTACAGGTGATTTAAAATCGTGGACAGACAAACGGACGGCCACAGTAAAGTATTATATAAGAAAATAAAAAATAAATAAATAAACAAAGAACCACAAATCACAAACTATAACTGTTTGATTTGTTTCCTTTATAAATGAAGGCCTAATTGATCATGATAATAATAATAATAATAATAATAATAATAATAATAATAATAATAATGGTCCAAAAACATCAATATGCTGTTACTCTTTGATACTTGATATAGCCAACAGTATCACTTGTGACATGTGATACAAGAACAACTAAAACAACTCTCTTTATATAAAAACTTCTACTACTGTTAGAGGGGAACATTTTTTTGTACAATGGGTGATTTTTTTTCTCTTATCTCTATATATAATCTTCATTTGGATCTTGATCTTTGTTTGTCCACGAATGAATTAGAAGAAGAAGCACTAGATGGCAGTAGAGAGACAGCTAAAACATAGGCAGTGCATTAAGAATCTCCTCCTGGGTTATACTACTGAAGACTGTAGTACGCCAGTCACACCTCAAAACACAGACATTCAAACTAAACAAATTGTTGTGCTTTAAATTAACTAAAGAGATCTTCATTTAGATCTTGATCTTTGTTTGTCCGCGTGGTCCACGCATGCGTAGACCACCTTCCAGTTTAGTACGTTGTTGTTACTCACGGTTGTCAACAATGTGCCGGAATAACGAAAGGGGTGGTGGACAGTGTTACGCTGGTTAGCTCCTGAGGCCTGGTTAGAGAATGAGATTGCCGAAGATAAAAGGAACGTGCCTACGTAACATATGAATGAAAGAAAGACAGTGGGTAAAATGAATGACAACATAACAGCACGTTCCGGAAATTATTATTGTTACGTTGTAGCCGGCGAGTGCTGCGCGTCTCACAGTTGTCCGTGGCTTGCTCACATGTCAGTGAAGTGATCCCTATTTATGCTGTAAAGAGCCTGGATACCTATGTGTCCCCCTTTTATAACCATTGCTCCGTGTATATTGCCTTACTCTTTGGATTGCCACAAAGCAACCTGCGAGATTGGAGAAGGGTTGAGAAGAGATCGTGAGAGGAAACGACAGTGTCGTGAAAACGAGATGGACTGTGAACTGACAGAAGCAGAAATGCTCCTACACCACCACATAATTACGATTCAGACAGTGATTCCGAGTAGGCCGTTCCTATTGAATCAATATCCAAGGGTTTCCTTTTGTAATTTTGTTTCCCTTATAAAAAATCATAATGGTGTGCGACGAAGGGCCCAGTTCACGACTGGCAGCCGTGTTTAAACAGGGAGCCCTTCACAGACAACTTTAACACGCGCAACGTAGTTGGGCGCACATGGCTAGTGTCTTTTATATTCTTTTATCTTTTTAACATACTTTATATTGTCTTGTGCCCAATTTAAAGAAACCTGTGTGCTATTATCGGTAGATTTCTAGAGTTCCCAGTCTCTTAAAACTGAGTGGCGTAGTTGGATATTTTAATATTGTCTAGGTTTGATTACCTGTAATTGTAACCAGACACCTGTCACACTACTGCTAAAATAACAATATATAAAAGTCTACAACACTACTCATAATAAAATATAAACCACTAATACTACTAATGAATGAGCTTCATAAACGTACTTAATGCAGTAAATATAGAGTCAAAATCAAACTGAATATCTAAATATTTAAAAAAGAACCCGTGAATGTATCACCTCCACTTAATGAATTTATCCAAACTTTATCCTTCCAATGACAGCGGATCACAATAAGGCATTAACTAAATTGATAATGTTAGCTGCCAATAATAAAATTAACCAACAATTGAAATTAATCTGAGCTAACTGCTGTTTTTGTATGTCAAAGTTCATTTCAGCCAATAACTAATTGATAAGTCAGAGTGCCTGCAACACTTAGAGCAGTTCATATGTCGACTAAGGTTAGCAGCCTTTATCAGTGTGTATAGGCCCTGAGGTCTTCTATATGGCACTAATAAATAACCCTCATCCACATGTCAGCTAGTTACTGTAACATCAGATGATAACTGTCAAACACTCGATATCGAAACTGTTACACATGATGCTACTCCATTGTTACTCCAGTGAACCACCAAATGCTTTAATGTAGTGGCAAGTGACATAATGTTAGTTAGTTTACAGGAAGTCAGACAAATTTAGATTTCTACAACACACCAGCAAATGCAGCACAAGCTGCTTCTTCATGCTTTCATTTTTTTTCTCTTTTCTTTTCTCTGTGTTCCTGAGTGGTGTTTACTTGAGGCCACACTGCAAAAAATGGAATCTAAGCAAGTGTAAAGTATTTATATCATGACATTAAATCTTGTTTTCCTTAATGTGTGAAATACTGACTTATCAAAAAATGAATATTTACAGTTATTTAACTTACTTTAAGAAATTTTGTCAAATAAATTTTGTTTACCCTTTGGAAGATTTCTTTGCTAAATAATAGCAAAACAACTCCTATTTACTGTTTTTTGTCTATTTTTGCATATGCATTTTTTGCAGTGCAACTCTGCTCTTTAATGGAGAATCAACACAACAGGTGACTGTTAATGACTTTAATTTGATGATTCTTGAAACAGCAGTAACACCATTAGTCGGTCCTTCGATCACGGACCTCACATGCAGTGCATGAGATGCATACAGGAAGGGGCGTCTCTGGTGTTTTGAATGATCAAATATATAGACCGTGTATTTTTGGCAAACAATTCTTAGATGTCTATTTCTGTTATAAACACCTTATGACTTTTTGGCTTTGATTTTTGAATAGGACTTTATCCTTGATGAAACGTAGGCTTGATTTCTAGTTAATGAACTTGGTATGAACTTGGAATATGTCACTTCTCATGGCCCTTAAAATCTTACAAGTCTGTCACAAACAACAACAACATTTATTTATATAGCACATTTTCATATAAACAGTAGCTCAAAGTGCTTTACATAATAAAGAATAGAAAAATAAAAGACACAATAAGAAAACAAAAAAAGTCAACATTAATTAACATAGAATAAGAGTAAGGTCCAATGGCCAGGGGGGACAGAAAAAACAAAAAAAAAAACTCCATACGGCTGGAGAAAAAAAAAAAACAGTACAAAAAGAAAGTTTTCCAGATCTCAAAAACCACATCATCTAGGTAGGCAGCACTGAGTTATGAGGCCGGAGCACTTTGTCCACCAGATGCTGGAAGGTTGCTGGAGCCCCGTGTAACCCAAATGGAAGGACACGATACTGCCAGTGTACGCTAGGGGTACTAAATGCGTTTTTTTTCCTTCGCGGAGTCCGTTAAAGGAACCTGCCAGTATCCTTTTGTCATGTCCAGTGTGGTCAAATATCGAGCCTGTCCAAGCCTCTCGAGGAGGTCGTCCACTCGAGGCATTGGATAGGCATCAAATTGGAAGACTTGATATAAGCCGACGGTCATTGCAGAACCTCAAACTCCCGTCAGGCTTACCGACGAGCACAATGGGGCTGGACCAGAGACTATAACTTTCCTCAATCATACCTAGTTCTAGCATGCGCTTGATCTCAAGCTCCACTTCAGCCCTTTTTGCCTCGGGAAGACGATACGGGCGTTCTCGGACAATAACCCCAGGCTCTGTCACAATGTTGTGCTCAACCAGAGAGGTCCTTCTGGGGTTTTCACTGACTACCTCCCGAACGGCCCGGATAACTGTTTCCAGCTCCTGTCGTTGTCTGGGACTTAAGTCCGTACCGAAGTTAAGGCAGTGTGTGTGAGCGAAGAGTGAGCGGGGCTGGCCGGAGGAGGGATCGGGGTCCCTGTCCTTCCATGGTTTCAGCAGGTTCACATGATAAACCCGCTCCTTCGGCTGACGATTGGGTTGATTCACCAAATAGTCGACCAGTCCCTTCCTCTCCTTAACTTCGTAGGGGCCTTGCCAATGGGCAAGCAACTTAGAGTGGGAGGTAGGCACTAGGACCATGACCCGATCTCCCGGGTGGAACTCCCGAAGAGACGTGCCGCGGTTGTAGTAACAGGCCTGTGCTGCTTGAGCCTCTTCCATGTGACTTTTAAGGAGAGGCCGAATCTTTCCAAATCTATAGCGTAACTGCGCGATATACTCTAATATGTTTGTAGAGGGAAGAGCCTCTTCTTTCCATCCTTCTTTTAGAATATCTAATATGCCCCGAGGTTGTTGCCCATACAGTAATTCAAAAGGGGAGAACCCCGTGGAGGCTTGTGGGACTTTCCGATAGGCAAAAAGGACGAGGGGGAGGAGCTGATCCCAGCTCCTTCCATCCTCGCTGACCACCTTACGCAGCATTTGTTTAAGAGTCTGATTGAACCTCTCCACTAATCCGTCAGTTTGAGGATGATACACCGCGGTGTTTAAATGTTTTTTTTTTCAGTAACTTGGCAGTCTCCTTGAACGTCTCCGAGGTGAAAGGTGTCCCCTGGTCCGTCAAAACTTCCTTGGGGATACCCACGCGCGCAAAGACCCCTAGTAATTCCCATGCGATGGCTTTAGAGGTAGCTGAGCGCAACGGAACAGCTTCGGGGTATTTTGTAGCATAATCCACGAGGACTAAAATGTACTTGTGTCCTCGGGCTGAGGGCTCTAGGGATCCGACCAAATCGACCCCAATTCTGTGGAAGGGAACGTCAATTAAAGGTATAGGAATGAGAGGAGCACGGTCCCTTCTAGGAATTTGTCGCAGTTGACACTCCGGACAGGAAGCGCAAAAGCGACGAACCTCCTCATTGATCCCCGGCCAGTAGAAACGGAGCTTGATCCGCTCCAGAGTTTTCTCGGTGCCCAAGTGGCCACCTAGGAGGTGGGCATGTGCTAGCTCACAGACCTGCTGCCGGAAGGTACGCGGAATTAGCAGTAGCTTTCTCTCCTGCCCATCATGCATTGCTACAGGATAAAGAAGGTCATTGTCTAAGACAAAGTGAGGGCCCTGTGGCATCGACTGATTAGTGCGCTGGCCATTGACAAGGACCACTGCATTTTTAGCAAACTTCAGGGAGTCGTCATTCCATTGCTCCCTTCTAAAAGAAGCCAGCGTCTCTTTAAATTGGAACCGCAACAAGGAGAGAGGGTCAGCGTCGACCTCAAGGGGCGGAAGTTGCCACGTCACTAAGGGAAGCCGCTTCGTCTCTCTCTGCCGGCTGATTACACGGCGTGGAGGCAGCCTGAGATGGCTCATTCCCGTCTATAACGAGGCCCAAAGTAATCCCGGGAGTGGCATGTGTCTCACCGCTTTTAATTTCAGGCCAGTCCTGCTCCAGTATTACCGGGTGTGGAGGATCAGGGAGGATTGCCACGGTTAATTTCCGAACTGATCCCCCGTAGCTGATGACACAAGCGGCGGTCCTGTACCAGTGGGTTTCCCCGTGGACACAGGTTATACCGGCCTTAAATTTCAACCACTGTCGCAGTAGCACAAATCGGCGGGCAACAATGGAAATATTGCTGCCGGTATCGAACAGAGCAGATGCTTTATACCCGTTAACGATCACCACGCCTGTGTGTGGGACCGCCAACGGGTTTATCAGAGCACACCAACCCCTCCTCCCCCTCCACCTGCATTCCACCTTATTCCCAAGCGGTTTGCGCGCCTGCGGCCCCGGGGACACTGGCACAAGCTCTGGGTTGTACGGAGGCGCTAGGTTTTGGGACATACCCCGGTTGAGTTCGGTTAAAGGACGGTTCAGCTCCCCCAGATTGTGAGGCCATCCTTTGTCTTTCTATGAGCTCTGCCATGTTTTTAAATTCTCTACCCCAGACCGGCTGGGTGAAGCCCCGGGGTAGCGTGTCCAGAAGCAGGTAGCAAGCCACCTGCTCTATTATTTGAGAGGGCTTCAGTTCCTGTGGCCGTAGCCACCGCCCTACCTTTGCCCATAGGGACCAGGCTTTTTGAGGGGTAGGCCGCTCTGGGTTGAACCTCCAGTTTTTCAGGATACTCACCTGCCATTCTGGGGCACCCCTAGGTGGAAATCGGGGCTCTGGCTTTACAGGGAGGCGGGCACTCTCCTCCGAGAGAGCATAAACAGTCCTCTCTGCCTTCCGAAGCAGCCCAAGTCTGTGAGCCCCTCCCGAACACTCCCTGGCCTGTCTAGGTTGCCTAGTAGAGCATGCCGGGAGCAGAGCCTGTACCGGGCCACTCCGAAACTCCCTCCCCGCCTGGAAACTCGGCCCCGGTACGCTCCCACCTGGTTGGGATGCAGGTCCTGTCCCCTTCTCTTCCAGGATTTCTTGATCCTGCTGACTACGTCAATGTCACAAAGATGAGACATACTCAGATAAAGGTTTGGGGCAGCCACCCGTATATTCTGGTATCCTGGCTGCAAAAGTCGTTATATCTTATAGTAAACAGCACTGATGTGCATACCATTGAGTCCAAAACAAGACTGAGGGAAAAGGGAAAAAGGGCAGGCTTTTAAAGGGGAAGGCAGGAAGTGAGGTCATAAGGATCGGACACGTGTTCATCAACCATTGGATCAAACTCGGACGTGACATCAGAGGGGCCGGAGCTGGTAAGGTCTACTTCCATTGGCTCGGTACCGGAAGTGATGTCAAAAGAGCCAGGTGGAATCTCCCGGGAATGGTCTACAGGAAAGGGAGAAAAAGAGTCAGTGCACTCTGCCACATCCCGGCATGCCTCAGAACTGCCTTCACTCAAGCCCTTTAGCTGCCTCCCATGCGCACGTGTGTGACACTAGTTAGTTGAGTTTAGTGTCAATGGCAGCATTTAATAGTTATTCAGTTTAAGCACAATGATTTCAGGAAAAAGGAATATATAACAAACAAAAACTTCATATTCTTTTTCTCTCTTGTCTTTTTCAAGGTTTCCCAGGAAAAACAATCTTCCAAAATTAAAACAATTCAAAATAAAAAAAAAACTCCTTTTCCCACACATCCCCATCTTCTCTCAGACAGGTAAATCAGAAGGCTGCTTCAGCTCTTCAGCGCATTTCGCCCATTTCACATCCCACCTCCCCTTCACAGGTAAATTGGAGATCTCCTCAGTTCAAACCACTGCACAACCTTCTCTCCCTGGGTAAATCAGAAAGCGTCCTCGTACAGGCACACATCAACTCCACAGCACACCTCCTGCTTCAACTGTTAAGGAGGACACTGTTGTACCTTCAGAAGATGAAATAGATGCAACCTAGAGCATATAATTTTAAATGGACTTCCTATTAATTCCCACCAATGGGAGTTCATGCTACCATTCTCATAATGCTACAGTATGTACCTTATTCCGGCAAATACTGATATTTTAGGAGATCCGACAACATATGCATACGCTGTACTCCAATGCACCAACACTGTCCTCCCATCCAGGCACCTTCTTGAACCTTGTTCAGGTAACTTTTTTCTGGCCCCACAGCTCGCTCAGAGCTTTTTTTTTTCTCTGCACAGCTACAAGGAAATTTTGCAGTGTTAACTTCCCTTGTACTCATGCATGTGCAAAGTGTGCCAGTCATCCGACTCTCTTCATGTGGCCTTTCTGCTCGAAGTATATCTTCATCACTTATGGGCACCCTGCACTGCTTCAGACAACCAGGTAAGTTAAAAGTATAACCAGATTTAAAACGCGTTTTTAAATATACGGTCCTATCAAAATACTTCTCATATTTACTATATATTAATATTGTTGGATTTAATTCTTTTATATACCAGTACACTAGAACTATTAGGTTGTGTTTACATTAACTTCTTAATCCTATGTTACTATCATTTAAGATTTTATATGTACTTTAATTTTTGTATACGCATGCAAGATTTGTATTTTTATGGCAGCAAAACCGAAATTTAACATTCCTGTCATTTACAATTATAATGATAAGAGATTTAAAAAGAGTTTAGTTAATGCATCTTAAGCCATGTTTTGGAACTCACCCATTTCTATTTATCTGTTTATATTGTATAACTTTATATTTATTTATTGTAATTCTTTCTTTTACTCCTCGTAAAACATTTAAATTACACTCTTTATATGAAAATGTGCTAAATAAATAACAGTTCTTTTTTTACAAAAACAGTCATGTGAATCTATAACAAATTACCCAGTATATAACTGAAGAGGAAACCTGAACAACTTTTAAAAAATATCTGGATGGTAAGGATACCTTAGCCATCAGCTAGCCAAAAGAGCTGGATAAGCTGAATGGCTTCCTCTTGTGTGTCAAACTTCTTATGTCTGATGATTTTTTTTCAGCTTTGTTTTGGAATAATAACAAGCTGAACATTTTTTATTAATTTATAAATACATGCTATCTGTTTTTTAGGTAATGGCTTAAGAGTCCATTTATTAAATATAACATCCTAAATCCCAGAATTCCAACAACCCATAAGAGCTCAAATTAAGTAAATAATTACATTGAAATATTGCTTTATGTACACATATATTGTGTGGGGTTGTGTTCACCATGAAAGGAGCAACATAAAATAGTTTTTATTTACATAGTCAGAGTCATATGAAATTGGAATACATCCCAGGAGAAACTGGTAATGGGTAGAACTAGTCCTTTCCTGTGAAAACTTGGAGAAAACATCCAAATTGATGATGAAAGACTACAGATTACTTCAGGTCAGTGACTCTATCTGCTGTTCTACTAAAATGTGACATCCAAAGTTAGTGTCATGAGGATGGTATAATAATATTATAATAAAAATATGTCCTTTAAAAAAATAATAATACTTGAGAATTTTACTAAAAGTTAACACCTAGTAATGATAAAATCTCAGAAATTGACTGGTCAGCTAGCCTGAGGGATTACAGGTGAGCTGAAATGAAAGAGCAATCTGGCTGGGGATGGAACCGGACTGAGTCATTAGCAATTAACCCAGACAGTCTGGTAACAGTGTATGGGATCTGGGGCATTCTTTTTTTTATATAAGTAATAAAGGAGAAGAGGGTCATCCTAGGACCCTAGCATGCTATGATAAAACAGCTAATATGGCTAATTGTATTCATTTAACCCAATTCTCAAATTCTATAAACTATTGCATTCTAACTTCCTCAATCTACTAAAAAGGGCTTTCAATTATAAAAGGTGCTCTATCTATCTATCTATCTATCTATCTATCTATCTATCTATCTATCTATCTATCTATCTATCTGCCTGTCTGTCTGTCTGTCTGTCTAACAATGGATCGATTGGTTGATATTGATTGATATAACTAGTCATTTGTGTCCCTGTATTTATTTGTTCATTTTCATTAAAGTACTTCTTTAAAATAGTATTCCATCATTGCACATGTATTGATGAAAAGCTTAATTCTTTCTCAACAAAAAAAAATATAAATATTTTTAATTTCATTACCATTCTTGTTTGAATTGACTATGTAAATATGTAGTGGGCCATGTTTAAAGTATAATGTTGCACAAAAATTACATTTTTGCTGCAGGCATGTTTTTTCCCAGCAGGCACAATCAATTGCTTTTGGTGCTGTTCACTCTGATAGTAGTTACCATTAACAGATAATTTCCACAGTGTAGTGATTTCTTATTTTTAATTAGAAAGTGCCAGCGGGTTTCTGAGATCAACAGAGATTTTATCTTCTTCTGGAATAAACAATAGTCTGTGTATCTCCAGCTTCGGTCAAGGTTGATGTAGATTTTCAGGATGTAAGGTCATAATACCCGACCTGATAAAATACTTTATTGTCATAGTAATATTTTAGTACACATAATTAGTTATCCTCTAATTCAGAATGTAAGGAAGAAATCTTGCACTATGTAGCATCTTTCATTTTGGGAGCATTAGAAAGAAAACTGCAAACCAACAAAAACCAAATAAAATTATTCTGACATTGGAAACATTCATTTTGGTAGGTTTCCAGGGGCACACTTTGAGTTTTTCTAAATGCAAGAAATTAAATGACATAGTTACATCATTTTACATTGTGTGTTCTGTATTTGCTGTTGTGGCTATGTTTTATACCCTGTGGTACGGGTTTGATAGCAAATGTTCCATGTACATTACCAGCATGTGTAGGAGTTAGGAAAGGAAGATTAATAGCCACTCACTAGCAGTCCTCTCCTCCTCATTTTATTTCCATACAATTGCTATCAAGATTTAACAAATGTCTAATGCATGAAAATCTATTTATATTCATACTTGCTTCTGGCATTTATCTGTTTTTGATAGCACAATATTTGTTGAAGAAAGAAGTGTACAGTGAGTGAAAATTAACCAGACAATTAATTTCTGTAATACTTGTCAAGTATAGCTGTAATAAAATTTGCAATTTATACATAAATAACTTTCTGGGCCTAAGCTCTTCTGCATACCCACCCATCCATCCACCCACTTTGTAAACCCACGTTTTCATCGCAGGGTCAGACTTATCAGACCAGCTTGGTGTCACAAAACTAATTTATTTGAATGTCTCTTGTGGCACCCTGATAGCTCTTCCATGGTCTTCTGCTCTCTTAGGTAAAGAGTTAGGCATCCCTACAATCTGCTGGGTCATCTGCCATCCACAATACATTTGGAGTATAGTGCTCCCTCCTGCCCCTTAAATTTCACTGGGCACAGGTCTTTCTCAGTTTTGTAGAGTTTCTGGGGAACTTTCCCCTGCCCACTTCTTTTCAGGTAGTGTTCTTAACCCTGGATAACTCTTACTAGCCAGTCACCTCTTCTTTTGGTCTTACGGTATTATTGATTTTAGGTGTTTTCTTTGGCCTGATATTGTCTGTTCGTGTTGACATGAAATGGCTACAGCGAAATAAATCAAATGATGAATCATTTGAAAAACTAGGGGGTCTCGCCCCCTGCTCGCTTCGTTTACCACCCCCCCAAAACAGCCTGGGCTATGCGCCAGCCACTTCACATCTCTGCCGCACACATTGTGTAGAGGGGGGCTGAACGCACCCCAAGGAGACGCGGTCGCTCTTCCGAAACCTCCTCTTAAATGATGATACAATGGGAAATAAATGCAGTTTTTTTTTTTTTTACCTCGTCTTTACTCAATCAGCTGCTGGCTTGCTGCTGCTGCCGTGCCGCGTGACCTACATCTCGCGCGGTGCTTCAAACATTTAAAAGCTTGTACAGCAGCTGTCCTTTTGTCTCACTGCTTTGTCTCTCTTCTGCATCAGACATCCTCTGTTCCTGTTGGGGGTCCAGCTCCAGAGGCACGCCCCTATGAAGAGGAAGATTTTCTTTTTTTTAATTGAGAGATGGAACTCCTCCTCCGACTACACACGGAGCTCAATTCACTCCTGAAAGAGTCTTATGTTTGTTTGAAGTGTCTGAAGAACATTTCTGTCTCTAAAATCTCCTGTGTATCTGTGCGACTCTGTGACCCAAGCATAACAGCGTATGTGGATTTCACTTTCACCAAACAACAAACAGGGTCACGGGGGTCTGCTGGAGCCAATCCCAGCCAACACAGGGCACAAGGCAGGAACCAATCCTGGGCAGGGTGCCAACCCACCGCAGGCATAATGTTATTAAACCCATTAATTCCAATTCAGGGATGGTGGGGGCACAAAGCAGAATTCCGCACTGGTCAGGCTCCCAGTATATCACTGAGCTGATTCACACATATCCACATTCGCACATTGGGCCACTTTGGAACTGACAAATGGGAGTGTGGGATTAAAACCCATACAGACATAGATAATAACTAGACCTTGAATCCATTAGGCAAGAGCACTAACCACAGCACAACTGTGAGTATTTGTTTTGTTTTAGGTGCACCACTGAGTACATTGAAAGCTCAACTTTAATCATATTAAATAAAAAACATATTTTCATGAACTTCATGTCCTTCTTGTTAGAAACATGTAAATAAGTGGCCAAATGTATGAAATGAAATGTGTATTTTTTATTGTATTATTATATTGATCTGTTTTTTAAATTGTTCCAAAGTTTCAAATATTTTGCCTGTTTTCATCATCTATGCAGACTTAATAATTTTATTTAAATTATAGGACCAATATTAATTGTTTTGCTCAATCTGTCATTTTTTTTCTCTTTTTACCATTACACATATTTCCAACATTTTTATTTTTATTTGGGTTACAAAGCTTACTATATACAGTATGTCTTTCCAGTATATTTCGATTTTAAGCTTTTAGTGTCTTTCTATAATATTTTTCCAGAGTTTGGGTTGTTTTGCTCCAACTGGATGAGGTACAAACAGTGCTGTCTTACACACAGAGGTGAATTCTAGAGCTGGGACAGATTTTTATTTTTATGTTTTGAATTTTTTTTTCTATAAGAAGTTTCCAACAATTTTGTAATGTCACATGGTCAACGTCAAATTGCCTTTTCTGATCCATTTGTTCTGAGGCCTGGGTCAAACCCTTCACTTTCATTGAACATGTCTGCCTAAGGGAAATGAGATCTCTGTCAGTCTCGATTAGAACACAACAGTCAAAAGTACAATATTATTTATATATAAGAAGAAATCATTGACCTTTGCATTTCTAGAAAAAAATCTTATGTTTCTAGTATATGACTTTCTCAAAATTAATGTGATTTTATCAGTAACATATTGCAGGGCACTATTTTATTTAATGGAATGAAACTGAAGAAATTATTTTTTGCTGAAAATGCATTTCCAAATTTTGGAGTAGCTGGAGCGCAAATGTAAGTGAAATACAAAAAATCATTCTCTACACACATCAATAGGCTTCTAATACTTTGCAATGCTAATAACTGAGTCATTTCATTCCGAGTGAGTGATTCATTTTGAGTTGTACACGGAGAGCTGCATCTTCATACACTGACACACACCCACACAGCCCATCACTCCAGCAGTGGTCAGAGCAGTGGTCAGATCATGTTCAGGAATGCCTAAAACATGTGAAACCAAGGAACATCAGAAGTTTTGACCCAAAGAATTGAGGTAGAGTATTGAATCACAAAACTGTCTGTGTATATTTAGATATTGTATGTGTTTTATTGGGTGAAAGAGTGCAGATCATCTTTTTCAAGTTATCGCAAACAGTACTCTTACAATTTCTGACTGTGTGCAGTGAGAAGTTAAACAAAATGACACATTTTATTGGCTAACTAGAAAGATTACAACATGTAACCTTCCAGGGAAACTCAGGCCCCTTCTTCAGACAAGATGTAATGTGTGCCAAAAGCTTAGCTGATAGGGTCCAGCTTCCATTAACTCTAAAATTGGATTAAGCGGCTTGAATAAATTGGTGGATGATTGGAAACACACGAAATTTTAAATAAACTATTATTGCTATATGTACCAAATCATATAATATATATTTCTATGTAATATATTGGTAATTTCAAGGTAACTATTGAGTATTTATCCTCATGTTTCTCAAGCAAGAGTAATGTGTCAATGATTAGTAAGAATTATTTTTGCTAGCTCCCAGTCTGTGAGACACTGCTTCTTTCCCTTCCAGTCTTTGGGTGGTTGCAGAGTCTTAAGGAGACAATATAAAGGTGAAAGACGTTGCACATACATAGTTCCTTTATACAGTAAAAAGGCCAGCAATCATTTGTTTGCTCTGCTGTACAGCTCCAGAAGGAAAAAATTGAACCGTCAAGTCTAGCATCCACACAGCTTGTATAATTACGAATTACATGCATAGACACACACACTACAAATTATATTGGACTAAATGAAAAGAAAACGAGAATAGTTTAGATCCTCTGCACTTGGCCACAAAATATGACCTGACACTCAATCAGCTTGCTAAGCAGGGAAGAGATTTTTATCTTTTCTTTGATTCTAGGAGCTTGACTAATGAAGAAATAACTAGAATAGGTAAGCACCAACAGATTCAGATGAATGACCCACAGCGTCACCAGAAACTACCTTTCCAAAAGGCAATGAACAAAAATATCTGCAGACACTCATGGCCAATGACCAGTTGTCACACATGTGTGACTGTGGATCACCCTCCTTACTCATCTTGGGTAAGCAGACCCACCCCAGGATATGGTATCATATCTGTTTCCGCAATCAGGAGAAGGCACCCAGTAAGGTTAACTGACTCTGCCTCTTTCGATCAGAGAAGTATAAAGGCAAGACATTAACAGAAGGTGACGTCTTATAATTAGCATAATATTATTAGACCTGTTAATTCCAATTCAGGGTTGGTGGGGACACAAAGCAGGAATCAGCATTGGCCAGGGTGCCAGTCCATAACAGTGCTGATGCACACTTATGTACACACTCCTAGCACAACAGATCCAAAGCTCCAAAGAAGACCTGACCAATTCCGATTTCTCTGCAGTGGGCAGTTCATGCTTCATTATCACACCATTGTGAGCCTTTTTTTTTAAAGCTTCAGTTTGTTATTAAATGGTGTGACCTGGTTGGCGCACCTATATTTCTCCAGTCCAGTTGCCATACCTTACAGGATCACAAACTGTAAAAAGTACTGGTAATTCAGTATAGGTGGGCCGTCTTTGATGGAAAGGAAGATCTCAGGCTACACTTCATAAAAGATGGAGATGGTGGGACAGGCTGCCTATCTGCAGAGAGGGGTTTGGCAGGGACCATCTGAGCCTAACAAAGCTAACAGCAGTAACTGTTGTTAATGGGTACATCCATCATGTTGGACATTTCATCTTCTTCTCCCCTCCATATTTCATGTGTCAATCTCAAAAACTCCAACTGAGGTATTCTGGAACTTAAAAAACCTCACTTTTTTGCAGTGGGTTGTGTAGCTGCTGAAGAGCACCATATAATACTGTAACCTATAAGAGATACTTAAATAAACAGACCTCAGTCTCCTGTACATTTTACAGAATTGCCTCCAGCATTTTCCTTTCTGTTTGACACTTATCTCAGTTGCTATATATATATATATATATATATATATATATATATATATATATATATATATATATAATATAAATGTAGTATATTTCTGGACATCCCATGAGTCACAAAGTGGGTCTGGTAAATCAGAATTAATCAATAAACTGTACAGCTGCCTTGCTTTCTGAAAAGGCTCACATAAGAAAGGGGCAGAATGATTAAAACTGAAAAAGTATTAAATAAATCCATGTGTATATAAGAAAGCACCTGAACAGCTGGAGCCAATTATGCGTTAAGTGAAGTTAATGAATTAGAAGATTTGTTGTCATAGCAAAGAGTGACTGGCTCATGGTGACACATGCTCAAATGAGCGTGTAAAAGTCCCTGATGCTAATTCTGACCAAACTTTAGCTGAACTGCTGATACTTTTCCCTGGCACCTCTTTCAAGGTGTTGTCTTTACTTCATTCACTTTGAGTACATTCACACAATGCTAAATAGCATCCTCTGCATAGTATTGTCAAATATATAAATAAAGAACATGTGTTTCAGCGAGGCAGCCATAATTGAGAGTATAAATTTGGCAATACTAGAATACCAAAGATATGCCAATTCATTACCATCCTCTTTTGGTGATAATGAGCCCCACATCCTGTTACAGAATGGTGGTTGATGCAGAAAATGGCTCTTTTGTGATTTCTCCAGTTATGTCACTGGTTCCTCTTGTGACTGTCCTTCACGCCTCAGCTGCCAGCTTCTCTGTGCAGTCAGGTCTCAGTCTCGTCTGTATGAGTTGAATTCCTGCATTGGGTTGTGGAGAGGAGGTAGCACTGATCTGGGTTAGGGAATTATCCCAATTAGGCTTTCTTGAGAACATTTCAAGTGCTAGCAGACCACACTTGTTTTATTATCTTGCTCTGCAATTTCATTTTAGCTTAAATATTAAAAGATGAAACCTGTCCCCATTCTTGTAGGAGAATTTTTCCTAGATTACTGCAGTCACCTACAGTACATTTCTCTCTGATTGGCTTCTTCAGGACTAGAAGCTGCCGTTAAATCTTAGTGGACAAAAGGGAGTTTGCATTACCAGAGCAGCTGGGAAATAGGTAGTGAGATATGGCCTGGGTAGAAATACTTAAAGGTCATGCAGGACACTAGATGGCAGGAAACTTTGTAGTTGCTAGGAGTATCAGACAATTCCTGAAGAAAAAGAGTAAAGACAAGGAGACTATGCAGGAGGTTGAGTATTATATGCTTAAGCTGGCGCAAGGTTACTCTTTAAAATGGTAAGGCAGCTGTAGGGCTGCCCAGAAGATTTTGCCTGCTATAAAGAGGTGACTGTAGCCTGATGCCTATGTCATAATATTAGTTTGGAGCAGTTTCATTCCCATACAGCAACTGCCAGTGGTCCTCGTTTGGTAGCCAGTTGGGATGCCCACAGGGGTGCTTGGGAGTTGGAATCCAGAAATACAACCCTGTCGGGGTCCCTGGATTCCAGTTGAGAGCACTGTCAGGGGAGTAATTCCCTATTTTCTATAGGGCTTGGAAAGAAGACTGCCACTTTACATCGGGGAGTCAGAGTTGGGAGGCAGCGGGCAACACCTAAAGGTTGAGCACAAGGAAAGATGAGAGAGAGGATGTGAGGATTAATTCTGATTGGTCTTTTACTGCACATTGGTGACCCGTTTATAAGAAATTACTTTATTTCAATTAGAGATTGTGTGGAGTATGAGGTGCGGACCCCCATATGGTCACGTAATGAAATAGCAAGAGGAAGCAAAAACCATGCATGTAAGTCCTCAATGATGGAAGGACCAGGGTAGAGGAAAATACCTCCCCCGGGAAACGAGAGGGCAGCCTCCCTGGATTGCACTGGGGACACAGGCTTGGAGCTGGGAGGCCCAACCCTGGTGGGGCACATGGTCACCGCCAGGGGGTGCCTTGACAGTCCTACAGCCATGGACTGCAGCACTTCTACCACACCCGGAAGTGCTGCCGGAAGTGGATCCGGGAACATGTGGAGTACTTCTGGGGACCCTTACAGCACTTCCACTACACTCGGGTGTGCTGCCAGAAGAAGGTCAGAGTGCACCTGGAGCACTTCCGGTTGCACTATAAAACAGGCCACCTCACTCCATTCCGGGAGCCGGAGTCGGGAGATGGTGGATAGAACTTGCGTAGAGGAGTGTAGGAGGTAAAGAAAAGAGAGCAAGAGAAGAAGAAAAAGAAACTGAGCCTTAGTGGTAATTGTTGGTGATTTGTGCATTGTGTGCTGAAAAGAGGAAATTAAAATGGGGGTATTTTGCACTTGTGTCTCTGTGCCTGTGTGTGTAGGGGGCTGATCATTCACAGTACATATATATTTGGAAGTGATACGGTTTGCATATTTATAGCTAGAGATCCACAAAGGAAGAAAATGAGTAATGTATCTTAAAATATTTTTTTTTCTCAAGCGTTCAACAACCTGCTAGGTGTCATCATCAGAGGAAAATGACTAGACATACAGAAAACAAAGGCAATATATAACTGGTGAAGGGTGTGGGGATGGAGGGGGAGATCGTAAGAGGTTTGGGAGTGGATTAGTAATGTGGGGTTTGAAAGGTGTTGGTCTTAAAGACTTTTTTATTATTTAGATGTTCTTCTTCTAAAGCCTGCAGTGTCTGTTAATAGTGTTTTCATCAGAGAGCCACGATTCAGCCATCTCTCTGCCACTCTTAGCATTGGCCCTGAATTTTACTTTCACAGAGTCCCAGTTAAATGTGTGTCCAGTGGAACTTGTATGTGTGTAAATCAGAGACCCTGGGTCTTTCCTTCTGACACCACTGCGATGTTCCTGTAAACGTGTTGCAAGTCTTAGATGTTTGTCCCACATATACCACTGCGTGTGCAGTCCATGGAATGCTGTAAACTGCGTTTGTTGTCTCTGTGGTTGACTTTTTGCTTTTAGCATTGAAAAGGGCAGCCTATAAAGTGTTTGCCAGTTTGTGCGCTATCGATCCCAGATCTGGACCGGACATGTGCTGCACTTTCTGACACGCCACAATGATAAGGGAGGGTGTGGTAAGTGTGGTGGGGGACCAAGTTAGAGTCGACTCTTTGCTGAAGTCTGAAGCGTCTCCTATATAGGCATTGTTTAATAAATGTCTTGGGGTAGCCGTTTGATGTGAACAGACGAAAAAGATAATATCTTTCATTCTTTTTTGTGTCCGTTACAATGGGTGTCAATTCTTTTGAACAAAGTCCTAACACATCTCCCCTCTATGTGATGAAGGGTGGTTGCTGGAAAAGTGTAGTATTTTTTAGGCATAACAGTCCTTGCAATAAACACTTGTAACTAAACTAGCATGGTTACCTCTTTCAATAGAATGGAGCTGCCCTAGGACGTAACAGATAACCAAGCATGGCTTTAGGAAGAAGGATTTCTATAGACGATGCACAGAATAAAAGCTGACTGATGGTGAGGGAGTCATATTAAGATAGTAGCCACTATGACAAACTCTAGGTGAAATTAAACTAGTCTGCTCCAAAAAAGAACTTTGAATGTTTTTTGCATTCATTTTTATATTTATATTTTATATTATTAGCAACATGGGAACAGGGCTAGAAACATTTGTTTGATTTTGCCTTTTAATTTTAGGAAAGAACTGAAATTCATGTAATTGCAACATCATAATACTATTCCTCAGACCTACTGTCTTCCACATGTTCATTTTACATTGCTGTGTTTGGGGCTGGTGTACACACAGTGGATACATTTGAACCCTCATTTTTTTGTTTTGGTGCCTTTTTTGACAGCTACAAGGAATCCTCTCCTAGCCTTCCAATACATACTGTACGTGCAATTAAGCTATCTTGCATTTGATGCCTTCTCTGCAGGTGTCCTGCTGTGTCCTGTCTTACCCTTTTGTTTGTGCTGGGGTTGTCACCTCAGACCTCAGCTTGAAGAAAACAGATGGATAGCTATGGGTCTGAAGGCATGTAAAAATTCATATTTGTAATATAGACTTGAACTGGTGTGAGTAGTGCTCTTCTTGAGCTGCTTTACTGCGTCTCTGATAAGAGATTTTAAAAAAATATGAAGCCAGTACTGTGTATTCTCTTCTGGTTTGTAAACAGCAAGGCATTGAGAAATAGATTCTCAAATATCCTTTCATGCAATACTGGATACAAGTCCAATAAATAAATTATTAGCCTTAGTCTCCTCAGTTTCCCTCATTAAAACACTGAAAAGCTTTATGTTCTGTATTGGTTGCTGCTGAGAAGAGCATTGTGAAGCTGCAATGCGACGGTGAGAAAACTGCATTAGCTTGCCACTTCTAAAACATGAGTGACACAGAAAAAATTTTAGTACTTCAGTTTCTTCTTAACCTTTGTTTTAACCTGTCCTCACCCACTTTATTTTTCCAATTTTATATTGCTATATTGCAGGTATTTCAATGCATACTATAATTTCAGTTCATTTCTCTTTCCTTAATCCTAGTGTGCCATGCTTGGGGCAATTATAAACATGTCCTGGTAGCAGCAGTCACTCTTAATAGAACTTCAGGCTATCAAATGGCCTGCAGAAACACACCCACACCACAGAGCTTTGTGATCAATTTGACATTGGACTAATGTGTTCATGGACTATAGGTAAACTACCAGAAGGCACTGGAATGACATTAGGACTTTACCCAAGGTGTCAGTCTTGTAAGATTGTTTTAGATATAGCAAGCGTTATGAAAAGTACTTTGTAACAATGACAACTGATTAATAAAGCTGAAAATAGTAAAGAAAACTGTAGGATTTGACCAGAGTGTGAAAAACATATTACTTTGCAAAGTATTTTTGGAATAGGTTACTTTTGCATTATGATCCAAAGATAGTTGCACTTTTACCTTTAAGTTAAGAAGGGAAAAGACAATGAACTATCTATCTATCTATCTATCTATCTATCTATCTATCTATCTATCTA
>JANRMT010062854.1:102209790-102239174 GCA_026402145.1 Polypterus bichir lapradei | reverse complement strand
CTATCTATCTATCTATCTATCTATCTATCTATCTATCTATCTATCTATCTATCTATCTATCTATCTTTGGAAAAAAACATTTTTGAAAAAATTACAATGGGAAAGTTTCTAAATGAACCAAAGAACTACATAATTAAATGCTAAGGCCACTAAAAGAGTTGCCAGTTATCAGTTCAAACATACTACTTTGACCAGGCATCCTGTATTTCCAGAACAGTCACATATATTGTCCTTTATTCAGGTTTCCGGTCTTATTCTTAAAGAATCTTTAAATGCTTCATAATTTGGACATGGCTAATTAATAAGTGTGGAATCTGCCTAGGGAGTGGATCAGATGGCCTGTGATTTTTCAACAATAGTCCTATTTCAATAGACTTACTAGTGAGAAAGCTTGCTGTGTAAGCCTTCAAAGTGATGTCTAAAAAAACGTGTCCTGGCCTCATTTTCTGCCTGTAATACTGTATGAATGCTGCTTAGTTTAACATGTGACGAATATTTTTTCTGCACTTGTCTATATATGCAAGCTAAAGGACTGTTTATCTATAAAAAATGTCTATCTTAAGACCGTGTCAGTCATGCTCAAATCCTGCAGTGACTGATATTTCCTTGGCACTAGAGATAAAGCTGTTCTTGAGAAATTCATGCAGCAGAGATACTATAAGAATGTGCACTTTGTTATTTTTTATGTGAGACTCTTTTCCCCAGCTTGCCATCATTTCGATCTAGCTTAAAATACACTTAGTACATTTAAGAAAAGATTTTTCACTTTTATCTTTTCAAGTGCTGTCATTTAACCTCAGCTGTACAGCACATCTGCTTTTTGTTCTCTCAGGCAAAAGTGGCGATCAGTCTTGAAAGCTTTGTCCTGCTCACTTTCAATTTTCTGTCTTAATTTTCTTTTCCTTCACTTTAATAGCCATAGGGGTTTGGTCTTGGATTAAAAACAGTTAGTGTCTCTTACTCTCTCTCTGTCATATAGATATATGTATGTGTGTATATTTATATATACAGTGCATCCGGAAAGTATTCACAGCGCATCACTTTTTCCACAGCTTGAGAAGTGCTGCAAAGAGAAATGGGCGAAACTGGCCAAGGATAGGCGTGCCAAGCTTGTGGCATCATATTCAAAATTGCTGCCAAAGGTGCATCGACAAAGTATTGAGCAAAGGCTGTGAATACTTGTTGTGTACATGTGATTTCTCAGTTTTTTTATTTTTAATAAATTTGCAAAAACCTCAAGGAAACTTTTTTCACATTGTCATTATGGGGTGTTGTGTGTAGAATTCTGAGGAAAAAAATGAATTTAATCCATTTTGGAATAAGGCTGTGACATAACAAAATGTGGAAAAAGTGATGCGCTGTGAATACTTTCCAGATGCACTGTATATGTATATGTGTATATACTGTATGTATGTATATGTATATATATATATATGTATATGTGTATGAATATTGTAGCAGGCGCTATATTGCGCCCGACCCAACACAGATAGGACACGGGTGGCACATATAAAAATAAATAAACTGTTTATTTTCTTCAGCTGGAGGGCACGTCTTCCCCATGTCCCCCAGCCACAACACAGTCCCAAAACAGAAACTACAACACCAAAACACTCCTCTCTCTTTCTCTTCCACCATCACTACTCCAAAAGCTTTGTCCTCCTTCCACCCGACTCTGGCCGCTGAGTGGTGGTTGCTGGCTCCTTTTATGGCCCACCCGGAAGTGCTCCAGGTGCTTGATCACCTGTTTCCAGTTGCACTGCTGGGTGGGGCAGAAGATTCTTCCAGCTGGGCCCTGGGACCCATGCCGCACCCCCTGGTGGCCACCCCAGATCCCAACAGGGCTATGGAGAAGTCCATCTCCCATGAAGCCCTGGCACCGCTCTAACTCAGGGCGGCCATCCAGTGTCCAGGAGGAGGTACTGCACTGTCCAGGGCTGCGCCCCCTGAATACACATCGAAGGGGCGAAGGGGCGTCCCGGCTGGGCATGGTACCTGGCCGTCCGCCACTATATATATATATATATATATATATATATATATATGTATGTATATATATTGTGACAGATAGGGGGCGCTATCGCTCCCTTGAACCCCTGCCGACGACTCCAGACACCAGGTAAAAGTCCAAAATATGACTTTATTAATTCACCACAGTGCACAAAGCACCCTCTCCTCCACTATACTCATAAATTAATAATAATCAATCACAAATAAACAATCCTCCAACTCCCAGACGCGTTGCCACCCTTCCACCCAGCTCAGCTCGCCGTCTGGGAGCTCTCATAGTCCTTTTATATTCCATGACCCGGAAGTGTTCCCAATCCCCAGTCCATGTGATCTTGTATCATTTCCAGGTCAGGTAAAAAGTCCTTTTCTTCATCCCGGAAGCACGTCATTCCCCTTGTCCATGTGACTTGGACATACTTCCGGGGCGTAGGGTAAATAACTGTTGTGCCCCCCTGCAGTGTCCCCTAGTGGCCCCCATGGCATCCAGCAGGGCTGCGTATAAAAACTGCAATGTCCATGATGCCCTGCTGGTCTTCGGGGGACCTCCATACTGCAGGGAGGGCTCCACCTGGCGGCTTGGGCCATACACCACTGTATATATATATATATATATATATATATATATGTATGTATATATCTACATCTATATATGTATGTACAGTATATATATGTGTGTATGTATATATATATATGTATATGAACAATGCCTCTCAATAGCTACTTTTTTGCTTTAGGCTGCTAGAAATCTGCTTCCACCTCAGAAACTGGGTACAGAATGAGACGTTCCATATATATAAAGATTAACAAAAATGCGCAACGTTTTCACGTAATGTTTTCATGCAACTCTCACATTTCTTTAAAGCCGTGCATCATATGTATACATCTATATAACTTTTTTCGACTTCATTAGGAGAATACAACAATAATACTCTCATGTCAGTATAACCAATTTAATGTGCATAAATGAAAAAAATATCTTAAATACATCTGCTCTACTAAGGGCAGTAATAGTTCAGTTCTGTATTAGCAGTCGACAAATAAATCCAAGGTAACGGCACACATTTAGAAATTGTAAAACTGCATAAACATTCAATTGCCATCAAAATCATGACTGATAATCGAACAAGAGAAATTGTATTCCTTCCACGTACTAAGTTAGATACTGGCAATACTTCAGTAAGTAGATTACCATTTATCTTTCAAAAATGACAATTTCCAATAGTTTTAGCATTTGCTATAACTATACAGTAAATAAATCAAAGGGCCAAAGTTTTGACCATGTTGGAATATACCCATGGACCAATAATGAGCAAAACATGTTATTACCACCATAGTGCACTGAGCAAAACAAAAGATGCATTCTCCAGGGAGAATATGGATGCTCAGCCTTCATTATTATTTATACAATTCTTATTTTGTAAAGGTTTGCCTCTTCTTCTAAAATCCATGCAGCTGAGGCCCATACTAAATACAGCAGTACTCAGGAAATTTAATGCTATGAAGGAATTCAGCAGTGAAATGACCTTCATTTTCCTTTGTCATTCTCTCTTTCTGGATGGGTTTAACTTACCCAGATATCTGGTGGTCCATGTGACAGGTGTCCTGGAGTCTTCTGCTTCCAACAGAGAGAAATAAACAGACCCTGAAGATTCATAAGCTCTTGAACCTCTGGAGTAGGTAGAGTATATATAATGTGATAAAGTGGTGGTGGCACTGGTGGTTCTCAACTAACTAGAGCTCAGATCCTCTTCATAGGTTTCTACCACGAAGTGGAATGCCTTTAATTGTCACAAGTGTACTAACTGCAAAACAGTAGGTATTTGGCTGTGGGTTTAGTAGAGTAATAGTCTCTCTTTCATCCTCAGTAAGCTGAGTGGGAGTCTATAAAATACAATTTTAAGTCTAAGCCTTCTATTCTGAAATGATATCGACTTTCCTTGTAGTTAATCTCTAGTTTAAAGGTTTAGGAATTTTTTCCAATCAATATTCCTTGCCCTGTCATTTGTGGAAGTGAATTGAGGTCCTTCTTCTTTCGTCTTCTGTTATCCAACATCTTAATCATTTGCCCATAAGTGATAGGGTTAACCTTTTTAAGTTGATTTAACTCCTTGGATCTTCCAGCATCTTTCATGGTTGTGCCTGTTTTCCTGAAAAGAACAATAATCCCTGAGGCATCTAGAGCTCCCCACTTTTTCCCTTTTCCCTAGTGATGGCTTCATGTGTACAGACACTGCTATTAAAAGTAGATAGGCAGATATCAATATTTTGTATGTATGTGCATCTCATAAAGGCAATTTACAAGACAAAAGACAACATGCTTATAGGTGTGAGATGCACCAGTACGAATATATCATAAAAACAACAGTGCTGGATATGTCATGCAGGTGATTATCATTAGTACAATGAGATTTGGCTACCTCACAAAAGAACATCCAAACAACAACAGTTCTCTGTTCTAAAGTAGAATATGCAAAAAGGACAATGAAACCTGTCAGAACTTATGAAAAGTAAGAGATGGAATTCTGCAAGTCAGTTAACAAACAGCAGAACACAGTAGTGCTTTATAAAGAGACATATCAGACTGCACAGCTCATCACACTTTGTCACACACACTTTGGTGTGTTGGCTGTGGGATAGGTTGGCTGACAATGCCACTGAATTCTGCCTCTTTTAGTTAAAAGCAAGGATGTGCAGTTGCAGTGGAATAAATAACTCAACTACTGGACATTTAAGGATTGAAAAAAACATCTTCAGTCTTATAATCCAAGTTTATTCTGTGTGATGCGGATGGGAAGAATAAGATATGACAAAAATCCAATTTGTTCATAGATCTATCCTGCTGTGTGTCCACATAACAGACTGATGACTGTAGTGTATTGGTGTGAATGTCTTTTTTGTATACTTTGGGTTACTTAATGTGAGCAAATAAAAATTTAATTGATGTGGGATAACCTGATTTTGCTACTGATCAGGTTCTTTTGCAAATGAGCTGTTTCAGCCCTATAATATTTCATGTCAGAAGGCTGCAAAAGTTGTGGAATGATCCAAGAATCATTATTGTTAATTCTGCCTAATACAATGGCCTCCTTGTTCACCATATCTCAATCCAATATGGCATCAGTGAGATAAGATGGAACATGTAATTCCAAGTACAGATCAATCACTATGTATTCTGCAACAATGATGAGACTTATGAATCCTGGTAGACCACTTTTAACACCTTGTTAAGTGTATATGCCCAAATCATTGAAGCAGCTATAGAAACGATTCATTTTAGGCAGGCAAATGGTAAAATGTTTACTTAATGGAACTATTATTGTGAGGATTATTTTTGAAGCTATTATTGTTATTAAGTCAGAAAATTAACATGGCATTAAAATTCTGGCCTTGTCTACTGTCTGCTTAGTGACCTGCAATCTAAACATTTGATGTACGTAGATAAAACATCATCCTTCTGAAAGATTTTTAGTGTATAGCACTGCAACATTATTTATAATTTGTTAGGTGTTGCTTTTAAAAACTGTCAATTAAAATAATAGTATGTGTACAGTTATCAATTGAATTTATTCACTTAAATCTCTAGATCTCATGAGGTGTCTGAATTTTAGTGTCAAATTCAGCATTTGAAGCATTGCTTTGTACTTTTGCCAGTGCTGTGGGCTTATCATAAATAATTCAAGTGAGCTTTTCTCAAAGCCACCTGTCCCAACTTCAACAATGTTCACTATGAAAGATGTTATACAAAACATTGATTGATGCTTGATTTCTATTTAGTATTCTTTCTCTGAAGAATTTGCATTTCTTAACTTATTCATCTGTGGCATTTTTGTTGTGAACTTTTCTAGTGGGGCAACATTGACCCAGAAGTGAGATGCTGTTAGAAGCAATAGAGCCATCCTGAGAATCTGTGCAGAAGATGTATGTGTGTATGTGACTGAGTAAGTAAGTGAGTGAGTGAAGTGGAGAGAGAAAGAGACAGAAGGAGAGAAAAGATGAAGCAGTTAAAGAGCAGCACTCACTAGACAAATGCAACTTATTGAGGGCATGGGTATGTGGCAATCTCAGGGTGAATCTTGGCTTGGATCCACTGATGTAGCTGGTGCAAGTGAGTGGAGATAGTTATAGGTCTGACCACTAGTTAGCGTTGTTCGAAAGAATTGGCAGCGTCAATGATGAAGCAGTGGACACAATAAAGAAAAGACAATTGAATTGGCAAGGAAGGAATAGTGAAACAGTATAGTGATAGCAGTATCTTTGGAGGATGGCCAAGGAAGGAGACAGCCTCCAGTAAACCTCCCGTGAAGGAGCAAGTGAGAGATTCTGCATTTCACAATGTATTATGGCTACCACCCATGAAACCATGTCAACCGAATAATGTCATAAAAATCACACAAGCTACAGAGGATTCAGATTATTATTTTGGCACACAGTACAAACATCAAAATATAGTACTATAAGTTATCTCAACATCAAATGCTTAGCACTGAGTCAGAAATGCAATGGCTATTCATAAATTTCAAATTTTTGTTCAGTGGACAAAGTGCTAAATTGTATTGTATACAAGTAATTGACTTGATTTATGATAATGACAATTCCAAAACAGCAAATGTACAAGTTCACCCTAATTACATGAAGAAAAAAAAACAACCAATGGGTCACTTGAAGAATTGTAGTCTTCAAGCCTCAAGGTGGAAATGAAACATTCAGCCTACTCATACTTGAACTGTATACAGTGAGACAGACATGGCGAGAACACTGCAGGGTCGAAGGGCACAAACCAAAAACAATAGTGGTGCTGGGGACAAAGAAGATTAGAAATGTCATTAAGCATATTATGAAAAATTGGAAAGAATTCAAGTATGATGGCCAAAGTGAGTTTTCTATAGATATTTTAACAACCTTGATGGAGGTTTACTACCTATTTAATTTCTGAAGCGCAGTGCTATCTGCTGGAAGATTTGGGGCAGTGCCCTCTTGGCCTTAATGTAGAAAGGCCACTGTTGCTCACATGGGCTTCTTCTAGTGAATTTCTGTGTCAGGTGCATTAGCAACACTATGAAAGATCAGTGAGTGCCTACAACTTGTTCCTAGAGTAATCCAAAATAACATTTAGAAGTGTCTCAAAATGCATTTTGGAATATCCTAAAATCAATTATAGATATCTGTAAAAATATATCTTAAATTCATTTTTAATCCCTTCCAATTCAATGGAGTTGAAAATGTCATCAACCAATGTGTCGATTAGATGTGGGGAGTATGTCTTTCAAGATATTGCAATGAAAATTGAACTGCCCAGGCAAAATTCTTTAAGGAACAAAATTTGTCCACAGGTTAAGTTATTTCATGAGGACAGACAGAAAAATATGGGCTTTCTCAATAGGTGCTTTGCACATTGTATATGAATGCACCTAAAAAGTAATGATGGCTCAAGTTTTGCCTTCCTGGTTCTATTGTGTTTCCTATAATCAATCAAAGAAATCAATTTTCATTTGATTTTCCATATTGTTTCCAATTTTAGAGGCACTTTTTTCATATGTTTCTCAAGTTACAATTAGGGTGTATCTTAAATTTGTTACAGTAATTTCATTGTAACATCTGAAGAGACCTGCAGTTAAACAAACACAGGAGGTATGCTTGTGCAGGGTTATGAAAGGGAAACCAAATCAGTACGAATGGCTTCTCAAGTGAAATTGATTCCACAAAGGGATATACCTGTATATTTAATTGCAGTTCTTTTATATGCCAGTTTTTCTTTTACCTCAGAAATCTCAAGCCAAATTAAGTAAAGTCTAGTGGCTTTATTGTGATCCCATCCATACACTGTTTTTGTCACATATGGTGACACGAAATAACGTTCCCCAGGATAGTAATAAATTGAAATAGGGAGTAAAGAAATAAATAATAACAACTAATAATAAAAACAACAGTAGTAACAAATGTACCAAATTGCACTGCATATAAATAACCTACTAGAAGCAGATCTAAGGAGAGGGGGTAGCACAGAGTTCTGAATAATTGAGGGCATCTTAACTTGTAAGCAATATTGTGAATTACTTTCACAGAACACATCATTATAATACAGTTTATAGTCCATTTTCTAAAGAAACTGTTATCTTTTACTGCAAGTGTTTTCTTCTTCATAGATTTTTTTCTTTAGTATGTTCACAGAATAAAGTTAATAAAGCAGGTGTTCACAACATTTCAGGAAAACTGAAACATCTGCCTCACTGTCAGATGTCATTTGCACACCTTTGGCTGTGATATCTGGTCACTTCTTTTGCCATTTTGTTATTAATTTACTGCTCTAGTAAGCTTGACATGAACCTACTAGAGATGTGGAACTTTCAAGAAGATTGGCAGTCGCCGGCAGTCCCTCCTTTTCACACACACTTTCACTAGCCAGTCATTTAGCTTCAAAACCAAGTAGGGTTAGTTCATCAGCAAGTTATATTTAGACAGACATCTCCCCCAACTCAGTTTCCTCACCTTTGCTATGCTCATTCAATTTTTTTTTTCTCATTTATATTTCACAAAAGAGAAATGCATAATTTTACAGCGCTAGGAGTGTAATTATATCGGCCTGCTATTCAAACGAGAAACCCTTAATTAGGCCCATTTTGCTGCAAAGGTCTAATGTGTAGTTTTGCTTGTTTTCCAATCCACTGAATTGCTTTTCAGATGTGAACATCGCTTCACCTTGTTTATATGCAGAATGTCAAGAAATGAATTCCTTGACAACAATCTCTGAAGTATTAGCATCTTAGCAGATTGATGCTCAAGTACTTTATTTGTACTGATTGCACCGAGGTGGGATACTGCTATGGCTCCATTACTGCTGTGGATATTTATAACCATGACTGCTGCTAATATAAAAAGACAAAGACCTTAATGAGAGCATTCACGCAGTCTTTATTCCATATAGCACCTTTCACAGAAAACACTCACAGAACTATCACTAAGGCAGACCAAATCCTTGAAGTGTATTCTTTAATTTTTGAGATTGTCATTAATACACTGGCATTAAGGCAGTGCCTTTGCCATGTGTTGTTGAATTAGTCAATGGGGTTTTCCCTATTCAATCCCAGTTGTCTCCTCTCAAGTTTTGCTTTTAAATTATATGGAGTTATCCATTTGAATAGGAGGTAATATGGAAGAAAGGTCACAATATTTTTCCACTTCACTGCTCTCACCTTGCTGCTTTGGCAACATTTTTGAACATTAGCATTTGTGGCATGTTAGCCCCTGCCTTAGTCTACTCATATCAAAGTTATTTGGATCATGCACAAGTGCCAATTTTACACCCGCCTAACATAAAAAATAAATGTTGTCCACAGAAGGCATAAAACTGTTCTCTTCCACATCTCATGCATGTGTATTTTGTCAGGTGGTAACTGTGAATTGGCCCATTCACAAGGTTTATGCGTGTTGATACACCAGCAGAGCCAGCCCAAGGCATAAGCGAGCTAAGCCTGTGCATAGGACTGGTGGCTACCAGGGGGCTCCCATCTGATCAGTCAAGATGAGGTGAGGAAATCTGACAAATGACGACTAGTCTAGTCTCATTTTTAATGTTGGTTATATTGAAGTGGATCCCTTTTTGTTGCAAGATTAAAATGTACATGAGATGGAGATGTCATGAATGGAGAGAGAGAGGTTAGGAGCTCGCGCTGATACAGCATATTCCTGCACCCAGCACATGACAAATCAACTCAGGATACCAAATAAGGACCTGAGTGCAGCCCTGCAACTGGTGACACCTCAGCACCACATTAGTTCAGATGGAATGGAACAGTGTGAGGTTTTTTATGGTGGCTGGAGTGCCAATTCTGCCACCAACCCCCATGTTTTTCCCTGCAGGTTGGACATGAATGGAGATGTCGTGAAAAGTAAAAATTAAACGTTAGCGTTCCATCTTGGTTTTATAGCACTGTTAAGCCCACAGAAAAGTGGAAGCAAACGTCAGAGCCCAATTTGGGACTGCTTTGAGTATAATCCAGTTCAGACAAAAGCAGGAGTATTGTTGGATGGAATGATGGAAATATTTATGGGGTGACGCTAAAGGGGAAGACCTCCATAAATTTGAAAAGGGCATCTGAAAAGCTTATAAAGAAGCTAACCAAGCATTTCAAGAAAAAGCAAGGAAGTACATGATTTTCACTAGCCCCCAGAATTTCAAAGCAAAACATCTGTCCTATGGCACTCACTTTGCTCTTGGTTGACAAACCCAGAAGGTCCTTGGGCTTCCAACTGACACATAGCTTCTGGTCAGTGAATTGCTCAGAACGCTACATGAAACAGCTTTAGTGCGTATGTTTATAGAGACCATGATGTCAACATGGTTTATGAGTCCTGTTGCCTTTAAGCAGTTCTGTAAATCGCTGCAGAAGTTTAAAACTTTGGAATCTGAAAGAGTCAATGGGCTAAGTGGTGCAAAGATGAATACGGCAATTGATAAACTTAAGCAGATTGTCATTGAGGCCAGAAGGTTAATTCTGTGTGTCAATGGATGGAGTAAACAAGGGCTAACAGCATCATTAGGGTGATTGCATGCTTTTATCATCCACCTGCACCAACTGGAGAATCTTAATTTGACATTGGAAGCACATGTCTGTCACTTGTTGTACCTGATAATGGTAGTAACATTGTCAATGCTATATGCCAGTCTTTAGAGCACAATGCATTGGGGTTACAAAGAGAGAAGATGAGCGTTGGTTGGGGACAGAGTCAGAAAAATCAGATACTGAGTGGGAGGAGAGCAGTTTCGATAAATATATTTTTTAAAACTACACAGTGATATATGTAAAGTGATTTGTCATGTTAGACACTGCACGACTGGGTCCTGGAGTATCACAGTGTCTGCAGGCTTTTGTTTCAGTTAATTCTCTGATCTGAGACCCATCCTTGTTGTTAGGTTAGCTTCTTAATGTGATGGCTAACTTTAAGTATGCTTAACAATCTTGGAAATTCGATAATGTGTGACTTTTATTTCATTCTGGAATTGAGAAAGATAGTTATTGTTGCCAATATGTGTATTATGTGGGAGTTAATGTAGGTTTATTGTTATGTTTTTACTTCATTTTAATTCATTTGCTTGGTACAAATGTTAAGTTCTTTTTAAAATTAAAACTACACTCTTAAAAAATAACAGTTCTTTAATGGAATTTTATTGGGTTGCTCCATTGCTTGACAACAAACCATTTAATTCTAGGAAGGGTTCTTTGTAAATCAAAATAGTTCTTTGAAGTTTGAATGGGCAAAACAGAATTTTTATTGTCTAGTAGGCAACCTAGCAGGATACAACCAATCAAAAAAACCCAGATTTAGCCTGTACTACTTTACTTTTGAATTTTACAAATCTATTATCATTTAGTCATGATTATTTGTGGACCCTGTTATAGCTCTTTAATTTTTTTTTCTCTAGTTTTCATATCAATGGCTCTTTTGGGATCCAAAAGTGTTTCTCCTATGGCATTGCTCTGAAGAGCTGCTCTGGCACCTTAATTTTTAAGAGTGAAGACGATGCACAAATGAAAATGTTATTAACAGCTAGCTGGCAAACTTGGGCTTCAGTACCTACAAGCTTTTGACCCAGTCAGTTACTTAATAAAATGCATTTTCTGGTTAAAAGACTGATTAATCGGGCCTCCTGCTCCTTCTCTGTGTTAGAAATTAGATAGATAGATAGATAGATAGATAGATAGATAGATAGATAGATAGATAGATAGATAGATAGATTGAGTCAGAGATGGCTGGGGTGGCGACCCGGCCGGGATGCCCAGGAGGACCCGCTTCGTTGGGAACTTGCCCTCGCGGGACATGCTGCTCCACCTGGCGGGTCTTCGTTGGCTGAGGGGCAATGTCAGAGAGGGCTGGGGTGGCGACCCGGCCAGGACGCCCAGGAGGACAGGAGGAGGGCTTCCCCAGACCACGTGGGGGCGACCACCCTGGTTCCTTTTGGGGCCACAGGTACAGAGCTTTGAAGCTCTACCCTGTAGGGGCCCGTGGTCACAGCAAGGGGGAGCCCCTGTGCCTAAAGAGCCCTGGACCTCAGCACTTCCGCCACACCCGGAAGTGCCGGGGGGAAGACAAGCAGGGACATCCGGAGTGCTTCAGGGTACACAGTCAGCACTTCCGCCACACTGGGGAGTGCCGGTGGAAGATTGCCGGGAAGCACCTGGAGCACATCTGGGTGCATATAAAAGGGGTCGCCTCTCTCCATATGATGCCTGGAGTCGGGAGGAGAAGAAGACAAGGTCTGGGAGGAAACGAGGAGGCGGCCTGAAGAGAGAGAAAGGCATTGGTGTTGTGGCCAGGACTTTGGGGGTTTTGAGGTGCACTGACACTTGTAAATATGTTCAATAAACGTGTGTTGGGTGACATCAACATGTCCGCCTGTCTGTGTCCGGGCTGGCTTCCACAATAGATAGATAGATAGATAGATAGATAGATAGATAGATAGATAGATACTTTATTAATCTCAAAGGGAAATTCACATACTCCAGCAGCAGCGTACTGAAAAAAAGTGCTAAAAATGCAGGTATATCAGACAATAACATTGTATAATGTTAACGTTTACCCCACCGAGCGGAATTGAAGAGTCGCATAGTGTGGGGGAGGAACGATCTCCTCAGTCTGTCAGTGGAGCAAGACAGTGACAGCAATCTGTTGCTGAAGCTGCTCCTCTGTCCAGTGATGATACTGTTCAGTGGATGCAGTGGATTCTCCATGACTGACTGGAGCCTGCTCAGCGCCTGTCACTCTGCCACAGATGTCAAACTGTCCAGCTCCATTTGTACAATAGAGCCTGCCTTCCTCACCAGTTTGTCCAGGCATGAGGCGTCCCTCTTCTTTATGCTGCCTCCCCAGCACATCACCGCGTAGACGAAGGCGCTCGCCACAACCATCTGATAGAACATCTGCAGCATCTTATTGCTATCTTATCTTATTACTACCTGGATTTCACTTATTTCTCTTGTTAAAAAATTTAAAAAGATTACTTTGAAGAGGACTTCAACCCTCAGACTCTCAACCTCCTTTATCCACCTTAATAAGAGAATAAGTGTCTATATGTGTGTACATCTGGCTGCTATGACTCTGCTATCCAACAGATGGTGCATTGCATACATTAATAGCAACCAGATGGACATACAGAGCTGCAATTGTTAATGTTAAGATGTACATTGATTGCTTACATTTCAACTGATCTTAGATGGGTAGCACAGATATTTAGTAAGTATTTTGTTAAACAAGCTGTCATAATACTAAGTACACCAAGATCCAAATGGAGGTTGGTTTGCTAGTTTGTAGACTTGTTATTTGTGCCTCATCCAGTTTATTTAAAAATTAATCTCTAATATTCTTAACAAGCAAGTAAGTTGAAATAAAGTAAAAAAAAAAAAAACAAACAAACTTCTCTGTAACCACAACTTTCTACAACCAGGATTTTCAACCTGAAATTTAACCATTTTTGGGGGTAATGTTCAGAGCCCGATGCCCCCTACAGCATGATGAAAGCCGCAGATTCCAGAGAATACCCTGCAACTCACACAGAAGGATTCAATGAAAGATTTAAAATCTTTGGGTAGCTCTCAGAATAGCCTATACAGAGAAGAGCTATTCAAAGCTCAAATTGATAAAGTCCTATTTGAGATCTTCCATGGGATAGGAAAGGTTGAACGGGCTGCCAGTGATTAGTATCAACAGCAAAGTTGGGGGAGAGGTCTTTTTCTGCCACAGCGTGGCCGCAGAGAGCTTAAACAACTAAGCACATCCTCATTGTAAACTGAGACATATGCAAAAGAAACATACAGGTATTTACATGTGTACAATCAAAGACAATAAATAATGATTTACAAAGCAATACATAGCAGATAGTATACATTAAGCAACAAAGCTTTAAAAGACACTCACAAGGTGAGTGATTTCCACAGTTGGATCGTGACAAAGAGAAGTGCGTAAACAGAGGTTCAAATTGCTGCATACCACAACTAACCAGACCAAGGGATTTATATACTTTAAAGATATGTTTCAGACATGACCGAAACAAGAGGTAAAGGGGTGCATTGTATTTAAATGTTTATTATGGGACCTACATGCTTTACATGAGCTTCATGGACATTTATAACACCACTGTGAGAGTAGGATGTGGTTGACAGGTGTGTTAACAAATGACAAGACAAAGGGGGAGCACAGTTCAACAAGCAACAGTAACAGTTAACAGCATGGGGGGCTGAACAGATCACTTATTCTAATGTTATTACTGATTTTACCTCTAGAGAACATATAATCCAAAAATTGTCAGAAATTAATTAATTAAATTATTTTTGTGTCATAATTATGTTTATTTATGTTGGTATTTAATTAATACGCCTCTTAATTTACAGTTTACTGATTGTAAGAGGGGACTGGGTGGTCTCTTGGTCTGGAATCCCTACAGATTTTATTTTTTTTTTCTCCAGCCTCTGGAGTTTTTTTTTTTTTTTTGTTTTTTCTGTCCACCCTGGCCATCGGACCTTACTTATTCTATGTTAATTAATGTTGACTTATTTTGTTTTCTTATTGTGTCTTTTATTTTTCTATTCTTTATTATGTAAAGCACTTTGAGCTACATTTTTTTGTATGAAAATGTGCTATATAAATAAATGTTGTTGTTGTTGTTGTTGATTGGTGTTTTACATAGTGGTGGCTCTGAGGCTAAGGATCTGCGCTGATATGTGGAAGGTTGTTGGTTCAAATCCCCATTACTGCCAAAAGAGAGCCCACTCTGCTAGGCCCTTGAGCAATGCTCTTAACCTGTAATTGCTCCATGGGTTTTGTACAATGGCTGACCCTGCACTCTGACCCCAAAGAGTATGTAAAAACTAACAAATTCCTCGTACATGAAATTCTATAAGGCAAAATAAAGAACACAAACACTGTCTTATTTTTTTATTCTGCAGTTCATTTTATTAACATAAAATGCTTATATACTTTAAATGTGCTCTGTGTTTTCTTATGTGGTCTTTGAAGTCCACTGAAATCTTGGTTGTACTGTGTGGGTTAGGGTTAGGGAACCCAATTCAAAATTTGCTAAGGGCCCCATAAAAAAATTTGGGCAGAGCCTGTAGACCAGTGCTCCATCCAGTCATGGCCTGCCATCTTGTGTCCTGCATTCAAAGTGACATGGAAACGGAATGAGAATATTCAGCAAATAGCAGGAAGGTGGCATAGTGGAACTGCTTTCACACACCTCCAAGAGGCCTTGTATGAACCCAAGCCAGTTTACACATTCTCCCTGCAACTGTAAGTAGTCCAGGGTTCCTTCCACAGCTCACCTGGTGAGTGTACATGGACCCGGCATGAGTGAGTGTGCCCTGTAGTGGACTGACACTCAATCCAGGACTGGTATCTGCTGCTTTACACCCAGTGCTGTAGGGAATGAATTAAAGCAGTTTCAAAAATGGGTGATAGGGTCTATAAGGGTCTTCACTAAAATTATTAAATACAAAAACAAAAAAATAATAGACAGTTTGCTAAACAAAATGGCCTTAAAGGTGTCTTACAGCTTTGGGCTGCTTTTTGAGATGACTAAAGAATAAAATTAAATCCTGTTCCTTTGATATTTTTAGATCTGGACATGGAAAAGCATATATAAATAACTTGCTTTGTGCTCATTCAAGCCTAATTTCAGTTTGGATGCTTAAGGCGGTATTACAGTTCATAAATCATGGGAAAATTTATAAATGGAGACCTTTGCCTGAGATAAGGTTAAATATTCAATAACGGACTATACTGATAAATGATAATCACCTGTGATATTTGATGGTAACCTTTAATAGGAAAGAGAGAAATAACAGAAAGCAGTGAAATGAATCTTGCGCTGCCCAGACAGTATATGCATTTCATTAAAAAACAAAAGAAACCCAAAAAAGCGTCTCCCGCATATCTCCCAAATTATTGCCCTGTCAAGAGCAATTTAGAGTGCCGTGCGCTGTGGATCAGCAAGGCTAACAGTCAGGCATTATTACATTAATCCACTTGGATTTTGGATTGCGTGTGCATTGTTTCAGCTGGGGGAGGAGACTGGTTAGCGCCTGCTGGAAGTGTTTGGATTTAGGCGGGCTATTCTCAGCTGATTTCTTAGTATTTTGCTTCAGCGCGCAGATTAGCAACCGTGGAGTTCAACACAGCAACCGCGGGCGGCACGGGAGCGCGCACACACACTGGTGCGCGCACTTACACTTCCATATGCTCACAGTCACAGCAAGCTAGTGCCGCTAAAACACACCACGCAGGAAGAGTCCAGGAAGAAAAATCCCGCATTTACCTGGCTTGCACCAAAACCACTTTCCATCGTATAGGTAGGAACAAAGAATGCGTTATTTTATTATTTTGTTTTGAATGTTTTGTGGTGCTTTTACTTCGTTGGTGCTCTTTAATCTTTTGGGTGTGTGCATTCCTTCCAGTTGTCTCCTTCATCCTCAGAAGATGAAAAAAACTATAAACTTGTGCTTTGTTTACCCCCGGCGATAATTTCTAATTTGCATGCATTTAGGGTTAAACTGAGCATGCGGGGTCGCTTTCGTGGTGGTATTCATCGAGCTCTTTGGCCAAAGCTGTCCGTATCGTGAAAGCGCATCAGCACCTGCAGGTATTGTCGGCAAATCTCAGTTCGACTGCTCTGGAGCGCCGAGGCGGACTATGGGGTAGATGACGCTAAGGAACGGGGCTTTTAAGTCTGCGAAGGACGAAAAATGCTAACATATGACTTATAATATGTAAACACATCTCTCTGTCTGTCTACCTGGAATAGATAGGTAGTGAACTATCATAAGGTGCTGATGGTTCAGCTTCGTCTTTTACCCATTTTATTTTAGACAATATTTTGCTGTTCATAAAATATCCATGCACCCATATACTGCTCATACAGTATATACGTTGTGAGTGTGTCCTTATATTTCTGTATTTCTTATTAAGACCATTTTCCTGAGAGCGGAAACTCCTGACACTTTTAGCCAAGTCTTCTTTTTGAGACCAATAAGCCCTGCGCCTTTCGGTCGCCTTTCAAGCTTGTGGTTCAATTAAGATGAAGCTGAGATAAAGTTTCCGTAACTGAGTCCTTTTCATCTTTCTGTTCTGAGAAGTGTCCATGGAAAAGCTCGCTTCGTGCGTTTTATTTAATCTGTGCTATAGGAAATTCATACAAAGGGTCATTTACCCCTCCACATCTGTAATTAAGAAAAACAACAACAAAAAAATCAAGCATTGCCTCAGTGTCTACATTGACTGTTATAAATCTGTTTTATAGATACTTGAAATGCTATTATGTGCATGAGTGCCCATCATGGTGCCCAAGCCAGGGATGGTTCTTTGCTTGCCCTGATGCTGTCTTCCAGCAACTCTGAATTAGAATGAACAGGTTCGGAAAATAAATGAACTGACTTCCTGTAGCAGCACACATTATCCTTTGCTTTAGAGTAGTTGGGGGTCAGCATATGTGTGTGTATATGGAGGCAATCATGTAGTCCTATGCTCAGATCTACCTAGCAGTGAACAATATTTGGTGGTGCCCTCTCTGCATGGCATGTAATCTAAATCCAGACTCTTTATTTGTAATTTCTAGCTGGTGAAATGAAGGACCCACCTCCATCCAAACTGCCGATTCCCTTACTGTATTTAAGAATTGTTTAAAGACTGTCTTTTTCTGTGAATATCTTTATAAATAATAATGACTTTTATGATAAGTTCTTGTAACAAAGGAAAGATGAACTAGTCTTGTGATTTTCTGTTTGGTTTAAAACTCTTCACTTGTGTTGATCAATTTCATGACCTTGTTCTGTAACGCCTGTTTTAAAACAGTCCCCCAGACTGATGTTACTTGCTTATGTCATCTAAGTTGTTGGCTAAGTGAATAAATGGAAATAAATGAAAGGGCACTTATTTTTTTGCACTTTGAAATAAGAAAAATCTACCACTACATTAAATGGAAACAAATCAATGATACCTGTGGGAAGAAAAATGTGCACAAAAAGTAAAGATTATTGAGCATATTCTGCTGTCAATCAATTAAAATTTGTCCAGTAAATAATATTACAGTCATTGAACAACAGAATCAAGCGTTCTGAGACGTGTCTGCTTTCTGAAACTCTGAGCTAGAATTAGTGGGTTATGGATAAGGATGGATAGATGGGTGGATATCTTGGTAACTTAAAACACCTTTTATGGAACTTTCCAAGTGGATATGGAGATTAAGCTTTGGCCAATGTCTTAATGGTCAAAGAGAGGCACAGATAGCCTTGGTATTATGATCCCATGAAGCCATGATTAGGGTTGGAAAAGCACCAGAAGAAACAGAGTCGATAATATTAGGTCTCACCAACTTAAGCAGTGGCAGTTTTGTTAAAGGGTTGTTATTTCTGTTAAACCAGCCTTTAAGATCTATAACTACATTTCTCAATTTCTTAGTGATATATTTATCAGAAAACAATAAAGTCCTTTACTGCAAACTTTAACAATCAATACACTGTTCTTTTATTTTTAACCATACTTTGCACCACTGTTTTTCTAAGGACTTTACATCATAAAAGGTATTTGCATTTATTTACCTAGCTGAAATCTTTATTCAAAAACTCTTACAAATGAAATGCTTTTGTAATTTAAGCAATTTTATCAGGCTTGGACCGTGAGTCAATAGTAGAGCATGGGAAAGACGCTATATAAATAAAAATATCATTATTATAAGGGTCAAAACATCTGTTTTACAGATCACGCTGCACAGCCTGCCAAGCTAACAAAGACATCTTAAAGCAGAGTCCTTGGGTAAAAGTATGACTTGAATGCCTGGTGTCCTCTTCAAATCGTTTGCTGCCTCTAGTGTCTGCAGCCCTAAATGGTGCCAATGTATGGCGGCACATTGAATTTACATCTGTCGTTCTTGCTCAGCATGACTTGTGTGTTGACATCTCAGAGGAAAATTTCAGATATTAGATAGCAGGGGGTAGAGGCTGTTCAGCATTTGGACTGCTTGACAGTTTATGATCGAGATAATCAAGTAATAGGCCAAAAATAAAGAGATGTGTGCATGAAAATGAATGCTCCTGTGGAGATGTTGCTTTAATCTGATACGAATTCTACCACCACTTTACAGCTGCATGAAAAAAATAATGGCATGCTAGCGTTTTGATTTCTGCAAACAGCTCCAAATGAAAAGAAGGATCTATGCATACATCATATTATGATGCAGGTATGACTCTTTTAGCTATTTTCCTGCAAAATATATCCACGCTTCTCATCAAAGATAACAGCAAAAACCTCAAGGTGGTGTCCTGAAATGCTGAAATACTTGTTGTTTAGTCATTCTGTTGTACTGTAGACTTATTTGCTTGCGTTTTAGGGATCATTATCTTGCTGTGTGGCCCTGCTGTGATTCAGCTAACAGATGGTGGTGGATGACTTTATTTATGGTATTTGTGAAATATTGTAAGTGTAAACATTTGGTGTTATTTGATCAGTCAGGTAGACCTTTATCTGAGAAATGAGAATACATTTTATGGAACTGTGCATTTAAATGATTGTGACCATTCAAGGCACTACATTGAGTAATGGATTATGGATTGCAGAATGAATGGTTCATTGATGGGATTAATTCATTAACTGCAGCTTCACACTAGGCTGCAGTAAACTATTTTACATGATGCCCACGCTCATTGACTGAACTCGAAAATATGGTCAGCTATTGTAAATGTAAGGAAAACTGCAAAGAATTGAGTTATATAATTCTATTAATAATTTTTTTTTTCCACAAGCATCAATGGCAATCTTTTCACAAATATTTCACGCTGCCCATTTGGTAGCTTTGCCGTTATTACTGTTGAGCTTTTATGAGATGAATGTGCTTGGCAGTTCCCTATGTCAGCGTCCCTTTCTAGAAAGTGTAAATTCACTTCATCTGAAATAAGTTGCACTTTATCAAGGTGTTGAGGAGCACTGAATACATCTGCATCTTTATTAAACTTCTGGAAAAAAGTTGTGTAAAAATAGCTTTTCCCTCTAATGTGAATCCTTTTTCTTTTGTAAGGGTGTGCAGTCTCATTGCCAAGGAAAAAAAAAGTCATAAGCAGTTTTAAAATCAGAGCAAAATGATTGTTGTTTTAACTGAGACTGGTAGGCAGCTTGCTTTTTTTTTGTCCACAAGATGGATATGCTATACTGGACACATTTACTCTTATGGTATAAAGAATGCCACTGGATTCATAATTCTTATGCCTAATGTGAGTTTAGACATAGGAAAAGGGATGGGGGTGACCAGGAGAAAATAAAATAACCGTTAATAGAAGGTCAAAATTTGCACAATATGGAATGCATTTTTCTGTAGCATGCCTCTAATGCAGGGGTCGCCAACTCCGGTCCTGGAGGAACACCATGGCTGCAGGTTTTCATTCTAACCCTTTTCTTAATAAGTGACCTGTTTTTGCTGCTAATTAACTTCTTTTGAATTCATTTTAATTAATTTGCTCTTGAAGACTCAGACCCCTTAATTGTTTCTTTTTCCTTAATTAGCAGCCAAACAATAATAAGATACAATAGAGCCAAAACAACTGGTGTCCATCACACAATATCTGAAAATAAAGAACGATGAAGGTCTCGGGAATGTTGGTCTGCTCAGGTCCACAAAACATTTGAACAGTGCTCTTAGAAAAGAGAAAATCAACAGTTTTGGAAATGTTTGCTATTGCACAATGAGAGCATCAACAAGCCATGAAATTAAAGAACGGGTTTAATTAACGACAAGAATCGGAACCTCATTAAGCAACTGGTTGGAGTGAAATTGGTTGGAGTTTGAGGCCCTGACTGAGTTGGTCTTCTGTTGGCTTCTTCACTTCACATTTCATTTCTCTTTAGGTGCCATTTAAGGAAAGAAATGAAGCAATTCAGAGGAACAATGAAGAAATTCAGGGAAACAAATCTTAAAAGAGAAGTCAATTAAAATGAATTCAGAAGAAGTTAATTAGCAGCACAAACAGGGCACTCATTAAAAAAGGGTTAGAATGAAAACCTGCAGCCACGGTGGTCCTCCAGGACTGGAGTTGGGACCCCTGTTCTAATGGACTTGTTTGGGCATAGTCAGAGTATATTTGGGTTAACTATAGCAAATTCATCGGGCTTCAGAAATGGCCAACACACTTCCACTGACTACATAATGCATGTTAGCATGCAGAGTTTAACAATCTGCCTTCTAAGAGTTAGTTAGCTTAAGTGAATTAGCCTCATATTAAAGTGCACTTTTCATTTTGTACTTAATGGTAGGAATGCAAGAGCTAATCAGTATCAACAAATTTTACTGTCGATTACTTGCCTTGTTGAATTTGTCGATTCATTGACAAAAACTAACATTAATCACATTTTGAGATTTCACAGAGATGTAGATTGTAAATACAGTGGAAGGCAAAACTAAAAACTCTGGTGTCATTTCATCTTCACATCTGGTAAAAACCCTGCCCTTGCAAGATCTCTAGAAATGAACTCTCTTGGTTATGGGAGTATAACCATGATGTGGGTGAACCTGAAAAGAAAAGGCATTGGACTAATGGTAACCCCTCTCTTTCACCCAGGCAGCACTCTGTGTCACTTTCGTCTGGCATCTCAAAAGCCTTATCTGACTGTTTCAAAGTCATGAATAACATGAAGAATGTTTATCTTGTGATGATAGCAGTCAGTAGTATTTGATGCCGTACTGTAAAAAAGTACAACTTACACAGTTTTTGTTGATGCTTAATAGTGATCTCAGCATTCTCTCCCTTGACGCAGACAGGCAGTCTTGAAATTGTTAAAATAAGTTGCTATATCAATTTTTTCGCCAATGTAATTTTAGAGCATGCTTGTATATTTTTCATGAAGGAGAGCATTGTGCAAGGAATCAAACTTAGTTTTAAATGAAAAGCTTGCACTTTTGCGCACAGTTGCATTTTTTAGACTCCCAATTAACTGCAAAAATAATTGACTATTCAATCAATCAGCATAGTTGTTTGTTGCAGCTCCACTTAATAGCTTATTGAATTAGCTGTGCTCTTGCGTTTTTCTTTTTTTTTTGGTTCGGTTGGCGATGGCTGCTTAATTTTTACTTTTTACGCAGGAAGGACACAGTAGCCAATCATGTCTTAGTAGTAAATATAATAACTGAATGAACCACACAGATGAGGGTATTGCACAGAAAAAGAAAACTGTCTGCCTTGAAGGGATATGTGAGCTAGTTACTCTTGTTTGGATGAAAAAATGTATGTGCTACAGTGTTGGAGTGGACACTTCATATTGTACTTTCTACTGAAGGCATCCAACCCTGGATTTTAACTTGAGTCTCAAGTAATATTGGTCATACCAACAATCGCTGCTTTTTTTAAATTCCTTTTATTTGGAAATGAAACTTTACAATGTAACATCACTCAATCAAACAAATGAAAATAATACAAATACAACAGTATACTCTGAAGACAATCCATGAAACTCCGATTTTATTATCTAGGACATGGTTCATAAATTGTGGCTTTTAATAATTGCATCTAATCATAATATTACCAGCCTTGTCTAAAGAAAAAAAAACAAAAAAAGGGATTTTGCTTATTGGAATCCATTAAAATGAATTTCTATACATGTTCTTTTCCCTCTTGCACTCCCTTATTGAGCACATGATTATCACTGTGGTTTTCCAAGTAGTATGTAACTATCTGGATTTGGTTTAGACAGGCTTTATTCATACAGTATGGTGAAAAACAGCATATCCACTAAAGATTTTATAGTTTAATAAACTTAGACATGCTTGACCTTAGTAGATAAAGATAACTTCCACTTGGCAAATAACACTCACATTTGAAGTTTCATTTATTATGATGGATACAACGTACAATATCATTCGTACTTGCATGTCTCAAACAAAGTAGTGATTGTAGTATAATTGTAATAACAGAAATAAGACAATGAGACAGTCATGCTGTTCTCACTAAGAGCACCTTAATGACTCAGAAAGTAGTGGTGTGAGTGTTAAAGGCCCTGCATCATTTGCTAGAATGGATGAAAAAGAAAACTGACTGTGCAGGGTGGCTGAGATTTTTAATAATGCTGTTTACATTTCTAAGGCATGTTTTACATTTGTTCTGAAGTGAACACAAATGTGTTCTAATAATTCTCCACCAGCTTCAACACCCTGTAATACTTTTCTGGTTTTGAGCTGAGCAAGTGCCACATCAGGATGTTCAGCAGCTACTGATTATGGACTTCATTTTTTCCATGCACCTGTAGAAATGGGCAAACAAACATTTAACACATGCAGGTTTCCTTAGGCTTTTGAGAAAGTAAAGGCCTTGGTGAGCTGTCTTGATGACAGCTGAGATATGTAGTGGCTACTTCAGGTCATCTGTGATTGTTACTCCAAGAAATTTAAGGTTGCTGACCCTCTCCATGGCATCCCTTGTAATTCAGAAGACAGTGTGGTCTGCTTCCTGAAGCCTACAGCTTGGCTATGCTGACATTAAGGTTGAGATTGTTGTCCTGGCACCACTGTGATTCAGCTGGCTGCAGATAGACTTCTCTGACTTCTCTTTTTTGTAAGATATCTTATCATATTTGAAGGTCAGGCCTATGATGATAGTATCATCAGCAAATTTAGAGATGGAGTTGGTGCTGTGTTTAGACACATAGTCAGAAAGAAACACAAGTGAGTACAAAAGGGGGTTATCCTGATATGTTTCTGTGTTGAGAAATAGTGTGGAGGATCATCCTAAATTCTGCCAGTTTGGAACCCCAAAATCCAGTTGAATAAGTCCAGGATCTAATAGCTTGTTGATCGACTTTTGATGCTTCCACAGTGGTAAGTGCTGAGCTATAGCTGATAAAGAGTACACTGGTGTAGCACATCTTGTTATCCAGGATGGTATGAAGTGCAAGGGATATAGCAAGCATCCTGTGTAAACTTGCTGTGAGGTTATGAAACCAATATTACATTTAAAAGATAAGGGTAAGTTCAGAACTGTTGAATTGCAAGTAATTTTTTCACAATTCTTTTTTTTACAATACATTTATTTGCCATCGAAACTTGTGTTCCTGATGCATTACTTATAAATAAAACACAAAGCATCTTCCCCAGCAGCTTAAAATGTCTAATTATGTGTCAGCAGAACATATGTGAAACAAAAGCCTTGAAACTTATTGAATATATTCACTTTGGAGTAAAGAATGTTTCTAAGTATTGATTCTCATCTCGAAATCTCACACGTCAGTAAAGTGTATACCCATATTGTTTTTGTAAAGATATAATTTATTTTTCTGAGACAACACCAGCCTGGCTGTCCTCTTCATTTCATTTCCTATCTCTCAGTACACAGCAGATTTTCAGCCCCAGGGACATGGTTACTGGTACTTAGTTTCATGAATTCTGCAGGTGCAATCATACTTTACTGGCAATTTGAGCTTTCTGGCTGTATATTTTTCCAAAGAAATTTACATTTATTAAAGAATTTTCACAATAAGGTACTTTTATTTCCTCATTATCTTCAAATATGAAAATGAGTACATATTTAGTCTTGTCGATGAACATAATCTGTATGAGCCAGAATACCCCGATGAAGAGCTGCAAAAGACTGAAGATGAGAGAATCGGAGAGACAGGAAGTAAATGTATGGGTTGAAGTGACAGCAAGGCTCAGAATAACTGGTGTTTGGTGGTGCACCAATGCAAAATGTAAAATATTGCCTGTTGAGGATCAGTGCCCTCACTGTGAAGTGTGGGACCTACTGCTGGACAGCATTGACAGCTTAGGGAATGAACATCCTTTGTCCTGCTAGACTGGTGTTTATGTTAGTAATGAGGATGATTTTCCATCCACCATTAATCATGGTGTTTTGGAGACCTCCTATCATTTACCAAAACTAAACTGGAAAGATCAAAGCTGGAAAGAGCAAAATCGTCAGCTGTCTTCACAGTAACTTTATTAGTTTTGTTTGTTCAAACAGCATTCTGCTTTGAACTTCAGAACAAAGTTGTCAAAAATCTTTTGGAATTATAGCCTAAAATATCCATTAAAAATAGGCCAAAAACAGACAAATTGAAATAGATGTTAGGGTTTTTAGTCCTTTTCCCAGTCTTCATGGTATCTTTTTGAATATGTAGTCCATTTGATGACCGGCACTGTCACTATCTAACAAGTCTTTACTTTTTCTGTACCTTTTTGTTTTTTGTCAGTTAATCGTTCCTTTGAGATATTTGATTATTTTAAAAGACTTTAGTTTTCTTTGATGTTAAGCTCTACACCAGGCATGTCAAACTCACTATCATTGGTGGGCCGCTTCGACTCCATACGTGCGTCAGCGGGCCGCACTGTAACAAATACTATTATACTATTATACAAAGTTACTGAAGCTTTCTTTCCAACACTGAAATCTTTAAAAAATGTAACACTTAAAGTTTAAAGAAAAGCAATTTATTTCCATACAATCTCCGTACAACAGCGTACAATTAGAGTCTTAGCCTCTTAGCTAGGTCCTTATTATATTATATTCATTATATTATATTCATTGCTTATATAGGAGTCTTACAGTGTGAGATTTATTTCTTTTGTCCCGACACTTGGCATCTCTTGTTAGTAACCAGTTTGTCAATATCAGGCTTGAAATCTTATGCAGCTGCAACTTTTATGAGGGATGAAAGGTGCTCGACAGTAAGTCTTGAGCGATGTGGGGTTTTGGTAGCTTTCGTTAACGAAAACAATTGCTCACAAAGGTAAGTGCTTCCAAACATAGTACTCTCGATGCCAACTTATGGATCTGCACATACGAGGGTGGCAGGTAAGCATACAAGCCTGGCACACCAACTTTGTTGTATTTTGCCATCAGAATAGAATCTGACTGAATTCAATTTGGATATTCTCAGGCGCATTCTCAACATTGTAAGAGTATGGTGACGTTAACAGCACAAAGTCCTGTTCGTGTGAACTGAAATCGCAGCAACGCTCACTGAATTCATTGCTCAGTAATACAAGTTGGAAAACAAATCCTCCAAAAATCAAATTTGACTTTACTAAGTTTACTTCAAAGTTTATATTGTAAAATAAGCCGATATGCAAAAAGCCACCTGACCTACACTAATTTTACAAACTGAAAATCACAAAAATATGTTAATAAACAACTCACGAACTTCTTGCGTCCACTTCAGATCTTCAGCTGCAGTCTGCAGTAACTGTTCGTTACAATACTAGCACAAAATTACATAAAACTAGAGCAAAAAAATGTGAAAATATGCGAGCTATTACTACTCGTGATGGTCAGTTCTGCCCAGTGGCCAGTCTCAGTAGCCCAGCCAGTAGTGTAGCCCAGTGGTCTGCAACCTGTTTGACACCAAGGACCGCTTTACTAGAAGCAAATTTTTCCAGGGACCTGTGGGTTGTTGGAGGCTGGAGTTTATGGGGTGATTATGGGAGGGTTTGTAGGGCAGTTTTATACACAATTTACATTACATTTCTATTATTATTAAGTTACTAGCAAAATACCCGCGCTTCGCAGCGGCGAAGTACTGCCTTAAAATTTTTATTAAGAAGAAAATGTAACCTTTTTAAACTGAGGGAAAATATGCCAATAATTATTTGTTAAGGATCTCTTTGTATACCATGTTGTCAGTTCGGCCCTCCGGTTGTAACATGACCAAGCTGTGCGCTGAGCTTACTCTTGAGCATGTAACTTACAGTTGGCCATGTGAACAGTAATCTTGTCTCAAATCTCACAGCTTGGATTGAGTTTCATGGTTTGTTTCAATTACGATAGTATTTGCAGGATTTGTTGTGTTGAAGTGACATTCGGCATCTGTCAAGCATTGTAAGCACACAACCGGTTTCATCGATAAAATCACATCCAGCTTTTGAGAGTTTAAACACTCATAAACATCAAAGTGTCCACTACTGAAATTGTCACCTGTGAATGTAAGATGTTTAAGAGGCATTGGCGGTTGTCGAAAGGTGTAAAATATTTGGCCATTTCGGTACACTTGAAAGCGACAACCGAACAATTCAGCGGCAGCCATCAACTCATATGCAGAACCATAGGTGAAGGGCTTAAGCATTTCACTCTTCTAGTGCTCCTGTGTAGTATAATTATCTCCTGTACCGTCATCAGTCCACACCTTGAACCTGTCCCAGTCATTCAATACATAAGACACAATGTTCCTCCGGATATCAAGAGTGAGCCTGATATGGCCGTGCAATATGTAACAAAGAGAATGGAAAAGGTAGGTGCCATCTCCGGGCATGGAAACCACTCAGTAAGTGACAGTTCTTTGATCGATAGTGATCACCTCGATAGACATGGTAATGGGGGTTGGAATGATAAAGGAAATGGGTACCTGAGCAATGTAAAGTAAGTGTAAAATACCTATACAATAACTATAATTATAATAAACAAACAATAAAACAGCGGAGAAGCCGTGGATTAAACAAAAAGGCTGTAGTTATCAGTAGGGAGACGTGAATCCCGTGGCGAAGCAAGGAAGGGAATATAGAGACCGGAGCGATGGACGGTCTTATATAGGCAGGCAGCCAACAACGTGGGAGGCGTTGGGATGGGTGACCCAACGCCACCTCACACAGTGACTGAGCTGCAGGCTATGGACGTATATATGTACGTAAGTAGGATTCAGTTAGCGTTGGGAACCCATGTACCAAATTTCTTGAAGATGGGCCCATAAGTAACAAAGACTGTTGAAAAGTTCAATATGGTGGCTGATAGTGGCATCATACCACCGAAATAAGTACGTACATTGGTTTCGATTAGTGCAGGGAAGCCGCCCATAAAATTTCGAGAAGATCAGGCCATAAATAAGAAAGTTCAACATGGCGGACGTTGTTGACCATTATGACCATTACGCGTAGAATTTCGAAATGAAACCTGCTTAACTTTTGTAAGTAAGCTGTAAGGAATGAGCCTGCCAAATTTCAGCCTTCTACCTGCACGGGAAGTTTGAGAATTAGTGACGTTGGAAAGTTCAATATGGCGGCCAACAGTGGTGTCATACCAACGAAACAAGTACGTACATCGGTTTCTGTTAAAAGTTTAATATGGCGGCCGACAGTGGCATAATACCACCGAAATAAGTACCAAATTTCAGCCTTCTACTTACACGGGAAGTTGGAGAATTAGTGACGTTGGAAAGTTCAATATGGCGGCTGACAGTGGCGTCATACCACCGAAATAAGTATGTACATTGGTTTCGGTTAGCGCAGGGAAGCCGCCTACCAAATTGCGTGAAGATGGGGCCATGAATAAGAAAGTTCAATATGGCGGACGTCGTTGACCGTTATGACCATTACGCGTAGAATTTCGAAATGAAACCTGCTTAACTTTTGTAAGTAAGCTGTAAGGAATGGGCCTGCCAAATTTCAGCCTTCTACCTACACGGGAAGTTGGAGAATTTGTGACGTTTGGAAAATTCAATATGGCGGCCGACAGTGGCATCATACCACCGAAATAAGTACGTACATCGGTTTTTGTTAGCGCAGGGAAGCCACCTACCAAATTTCGTGAAGACGGGGTCATTCTTCTACCTACACGGGAAGTTGGAAAATTGGTGACGTTGGAAAGTTCAATATGGCGGCCGACAGTGGCGTCATACCATCGAAATAAATAAGTACATCGGTTTCGGTTAGCGCAGGGAAGCCGCCTACCAAATTTCGTGAAGATGGGGCCATAAATAAGAAAGTTCAATATGGCGGACGTTGTCGACCGTTATCGACCGTTATGACCGTTACGTGTAGAATTTCGAAATGAAACCTGCTTAACTTTTGTAAGTAAGCTGTAAGGAATGAGCCTGCCAAATTTCAGCCTTCTACCTACACGGGAAGTTGGAGAATTAGTGATGAGTGAGTGAGTGAGGGCTTTGCCTTTTATTAGTATAGATAATTTAGTAATAGAAATTATACAAGTTACCATAATGCAGAATCAGTGAGAGCCCTGAGCTTGTTTTCCTGCAACCAGATGATCCCATCTGGGGAGGATGGAAGACAGTGACACACGAAGTATGTTGCTTATGTTCAGTCTACTCCGTAATCTCATTTTGGTTGCTGTCACTGCAGAAAACGTGCATCACAAAGCTAGGATGTTGGAAATGGAAGCAGCTTCAATAGCTTGTTTCGCGTTATTTTAATCTTCCCCTGTCTACAAGTTATGCTGACGAGAATTTTTCTCAGCATTTCCTTGCGATAATACATTTTCAGGGTGCGAATGATGCCCAAATCCAATGGCTGAAGCACTGCCGTGCAATTGGGTGGGAGGAATTCAATGTGAACATTATCTAAATGCGGAAGCATGTTGTGGTCAGCACAGTTACTCATCAGAAGCCAAATCATCCTTTTCTTCTTCTTCTTC
>JANRMT010062854.1:102144349-102209690 GCA_026402145.1 Polypterus bichir lapradei | reverse complement strand
GTTTGCCGTATGCAGATTTTTCTTCTTTTTTGCATATAACAAGTATGCCGTTTCTATAGAAGGGTGATAATGAATTAAATTCTAATGGATGTTTTTCAAATGTTGACGAGCAATAAGGAAAAGGTATCACCTAAAATCACACAAAACAAAAACAGCAAAAAAACAGTACGAGGAAAGTTCGAAGAAAGAACATTTTTTACAGTGCTTCTGTTTGGGGATCTTTGTGCAAATGTCTTAAACTGAGCTGTGACCACAGAACTAACTACTTTGTGGATGATTCATTCAAGCATTTCACGGTCACTTCGTTGTAATGAAAGTATCTGCTGCTGAATGTACTTCGTAGTAATGAGATTTCTGTGGACTCGTGTCATATGGGGAAACATAAAAATACTTTGTTGTAATACTTTCTCACCGCGGTCTCTCTCCTCTTTCTGCGGCGCTGCAAAGCCCCGCCCGCCTAGCGTTCCGAAAAGTGTCCTCAGTGAAGGAGGCAGCCTTTTTGCTGTAGCCCTTCACTAAGTGAGTCTCCGTTGCTGGCAGTTCTCTCCGGGCCGCGGACCGCAGCCTACCACTTCAGTTGCGACTTCGCGGCTGCAACTTTAGTAGCAGATGACGTTTCCGATACCGTAATGCCATAGGAAAACGTGTTTTTGTCAGAGGGCAGAAGTAAGAAAAGACAATAAGTAACGCCGAAGATGCAGATTCAATCACAAACGATAGTAATCATTTTGTACAAGTTTAGTGCTAACTAGGATCTGTCATGCGGGCCGCACAGAATTCTGTTGCGGGCCTCATGTTTGACATTCCTGCGCTACACACTTAAACTGCAACTACAGGGGCCGCCTCTACTGCATATTATATCGAGTAGGGTTTAGATGTCCATGACTTGCCTAGTTAAGGTAAGGAGCCTAACCAAACATTTAGGGACTGGGTTTGGCTTTGTAGTGGGATTGTATTCTCTTCTTGCAGTTTCAGCCCTGAAATGTGAACCATCATTCAAACTAAGCTTAGCAGAACTCTAGCAATGTTATTTTTACTTTTAAAAATAGCCCAAAATACTGCATTGGTTTTTTTTAGAAAGTAGCTTAAAAAACACAACCTATACCCAGCAGAAACCATATTAGAATAGCCAGATTGGCTTTCAAAACTATGTACCTGGAAGAACTACCTCAAAGCTCCAAGTAACACATATTGTAGATCTGTCAGTTTTCTAAAGGGTTTCCAGTTAGGATGCTTACATCTAATCTAGTGCTACAGTTAGGGGCCAATGGATAGCCAGAATGTGCATTTTCAGATAATTTCAGCTCTAAACGCATGCTAAGCACACTTACTTGGACATCCCGACCAAGTTATCATAGATGACTCTCACAGTCGCAGTCACAGTCATAATTTTTGGTCAGTTCTTTTATAATGCCTGGCACTGCGGTAATCTCCAATGTGGTGGTGGATGCCTTCGGTAAAGGTAGCTATTGGACTGAAGAAACAAACCTTCTGAGCGTGGATAGTTTGTGAGACTCCAGAGGCAGTTGATAGGTACCAACAGACCAAGTGGAGTGTAGCAATGGGAGTTGTGGAAACAAAAATTTAGATGTGGGGGGAGGTTTGGTAAGGCCATGTTAAATGACTTTCAGGCAGCTTTGAAGTGAGTCTGGCAAACTGTCAGGTGACTCCGGAGGGAGAAGCAGTGCTTTGACCATGCGGTTTATAGCAGGGATGGAGTGCTGCCTACCTCACCTAGGGATATTCTGAGGATGGAAAGTGCACTTCGAGGACCTCCTAGATCTCTCTGACTTGCCTTTCTTTGTGGAAGCAGAATCAGGGGACTTGGAGGAGGATCACTCATCAATAGAGCTGAAGTCAGTGAGGTAGTTTAAAAAGTCCTTGGTGACAGGGCTCTGGTGGTGAAAGATATTCGCCCTGAGCTCTTAAAGGATCTGGATGTTGCTGGTCTGCCTTGGCTGACACACCTCTTCAGGATTGCCTTAAGGTCGAGGACAGTACCTCTGGATTAGCATACTGAGGTGGTAGTGGTCACCATCATTAAGAAAGGGGAATGGTGTGTGTGTTCCAACTTTAGAGGGATCATGTTCCTTAGTCTGTTTGGGAAAGTCTATGCCAGGGTTCTGGAAAGGAGGATCCAAATGTTGGTTGAGCCTCAGATTCAGGAGAAACAACAATGGACGAGTTTTTTCCTTCACAAGGATTCTGGAGAGTTCATGTGAGTATTCCTAAACAGTTTACATGTGCAGGCAGTGTTGTGTTGTTATTAAGGCTTTGGACTTCAAATATTGAGGTTGTGGGTTCCTACCCTCCCCTATTGTCACGTGTTTAGGGTAGTGACAGAAGGAACTACTGTATATCCTGGATACAAGTGGCAGAAATTAGTTTCCTTTGCAAGGTGTCTAGGCTCATATTTAGAGGTAGTGTGAGAAGTGCAGGCATTTGCGAACAGCTTAAAGTAGAACTGCTGCTCCTCTGCATTGAAAGAATCCATTTCAGATAGTTCAGGCATTTGAATAGGTTTCCTCCTGGATGCCTCCCCTGCGGAGGTGTTTGGACATGTCCAACTGGCAGGAGACTACAGAGCAGACCCAGGACACGCTGGAGAAGTTATATCTCTCTGCTGGCCTAGGGATGATTCAGTATTCACCCAGAAGATTTGGAGGATGTGACAAAGAAATGGGATGACTATATATCATGGTTTAAGATTTTCCCCCTATGATCCAGACCTGGGTTAACAGCAGAAAATGAATGAATGGATGGTTGCTTTCATAATATCTATTAGACCTGAGGAAGGAGAGTGAACAGAGAGTGGGTGGGTTGCAATAGACATGAATTTATTGGCCTTGTGTTTCAGTTCCACAGTCCTTGGAGAGAAGGAAACACATATGATTTTAAAGGTAGTGTATACCACTCTCACTAGATGCTTCTTATTCTTGTCAGAGAGAGAATTCAACACCATTCAGTCTGGGAGATGGCCAAAACTTTTTACATAATGAACCCTAAGAAAACAGTTGTTGTATTCAGTGACACTCTGAACTTTACCTATCATGCATGATCATTGTGTTGACCTTTCTTGTCAATGAAAAATCTGGTTCCCAGCAAGTTGAAATCTTAATTAGCTCTAAAACCTGGCCATTGATGTATAGAGTAGAGATTGATTTTTTTTGCATGGGTTAAAGTCTACCATGCATTGTTTAATGTTTACCATGAATTGTTTATATATAGTGTTTTGGGTGGGGTATTCCAGTTTTCATCCCAAAGCTTCATATGTTATGTTGACTAGCACCTGTGTACTGAATGTATGAGTAAATGTGGTTTTGTGTGTGTTGTTGTCGTGGACAGGCATCCTAGCCATGGTTGGTTTCAGCTTTGTATGACATGCTCCTTTACTGCACTGCAGTCAACATTTTTGAAAAATGAATCATTGCAGGAATGCTAGATTTCTTTATAGCCAAACAAATGTACTTTTGATTCATGTGCCCAGACCACATTGTTGTAGAGTTGTGTCTCGTTCTAATTAATGTCAGGTACCAGTGTTCTTTTTTGGGATGATGCTGTGGAGTTAAGGACGGGAGTCTAGTGGGGCAAAGTGATAATCACATAGGCCGTTTTTCATCGTTTTATCTTTTGACACAGAGAGTTCTGCATTCTCTCCAGGTTTGTTGTTTTAGCAAACAATGATGAATCAGCTATCAATATTCTGCTTACTAAGTAGACCTATTGGATGGACTAAGTGCTCTCCTTTCTTTGGTTCATGGAAGGGGTTTAGAATTACTGCTGTCTGCTTTTTTCCACAGAGATTCTAAAGCTCACTAAGTTGAGTTCAACCTTCTGTGACAAATTTCTGTAATGAGCACAAGTAGTGGCTTTTATTTATGTCACATATGCTGCTGTGTTCAAACACTGTATAGCCCAAAATGTGTTTCATATCCCCATTTGACTGTGCTGGGCCAACTAGCGACAGCTCTTGCAGAAATGCACATATATACAGATTGTTTCAGTCTTTTGTAACAGCTTAATCAGGATTATGTTTTGCTGGAAGGGAACTCACTTCTTCGCAGTAAGTACAAGTAACAAAACAAAACAGTTCCTGTTGTCTTTAATTTTCAAAAAAGTTAAATAAATGTTGCGAACAGGCCTACATGGCAAATGTGATAGGGAATGGACTCTTTCCATCCTATAATCTGTAAAGAACAAGGAAATGTCAGATCTCTACAAAGAGACCTGTAATAGATGGATGAGGGACTCTTGGCTTGAAATGCTAGCAACAACTGTGTAGAGAAATCATTTCATTTCTTTGTCATGCTGTTGAGGATATCATCTTAAGTTTTGCTCAGGTTTACCTTCCTTGGTTTTGGAACTAATTTTGTTTATATTGCCATTTTCACTTGCATTTCTGACTGCCTTGCATCTGTTGCTACCTTGTGACCCAGAATTCATTAAGCTGGTACTGAAAAAAGATATCTAGGTTGATTTGTTCTGTAAATGTTGAACCTGTGGGACCACCAAGCATATGTGCCACCTACCTCCATAGGAGCAAAACTATCCAGTGCTGCAGCTGTTTTTCACTCATCTTTGTTCAACACCATTGGAAAAGAAACTTCACTGTTGTCACAAGTCCAAGCCAGTAGGGAACAAAGCTCCAAAAATACTCTAAAAAATACAAAAAATAGGTTCTGTTTTTTGTCTAATTACTTTCATTTCAAAATAATAGCTACAGTACCTGGATTCATATTTAAATTTTGCAGTTTTACTACACTTATTTTTTTAGAATTTTCATGGTGTATCCCAGGGTTAAAACTAAATCAGTAATAAGAGAGAGAGAGAGAGTGGGGAACAAATGCTCTCAGTTATAGCAAATTTCAGATACAGTTGTGGGTATGCAGGAGCCACAGGGTGAGATGAACCCTGTCTGTAAAGCAGAAACATGGCACCTCAAGAATTAGCAGTACAATGGAACTGCTCCAGGCCATCGGATGGCAACAGGAAATCCAGTTTGGCTCAACTGGCACCTTGCTGCCCATAATAGACGCTGTATATCCTGAAAGCCAATTAAGGATTGGGATTAGAAAAGGGCTCAGAGTTGCACTACTTGTAAGGGCCTCTTGGTACACTGGGAGTTTTACAGGATGCTTGTTGCCTTAGCTTTGATGCCTGAATGAGATTTCAAAGACAGTACTTTATCAGATCTGTCTGAATTTAGTGCAAGACCGTGAGCTGTGAAGATTGCCCAGGGGCAGAGTTCTGAGTGAGAAAGAGTTGGAAATGACTGGGCAGTGAAAGTGTTGCCACTAGAGGTGGTAGTTGGGAAGGTGAGGAGGCCAGCATACATACAAATTGGTTTGTGATATTTTCTTTTTCTTATTTTACCCCCAGTCTATATTTTTTGATTTTTTCAGATATTTTGATACTTATTTAATGCATAAAAGCTTTTAACATGAGCCTGCTGGTCATTCTTGTTTTCCTTTATTAATAGTGTCCAGAGTATTGAATTCAGCAGCCTGCATTTTTTTTTCTTCCTTACCTGAACAGGCAAGGAAGTTTTTTAAATTCACATTCCTGGTAGGTCTGATAGAGGCTTAAACAATTTTGTAGCCTGTGGAGAAAGACAAGTTTGAACTGTTGCTTAATTCTGAGGTTTCAGCCAGATAAAGCCACTGACATATAGACCTTATCAGTACAACTCCCAGTTCACAATATGAGTTGTTTCTTTCTTACTTAACCAGCTTCAGTTCCTTATGTAACTACTCAGCTTTAGGATTACTAAAGTATCTTTGCAATGTACAGTACCATCATAACAGAAGCAAAACAGTTTTCTACTTTTGGGAAATGTACAGCCTAGCCATCTGGTGTAAGCCAGGATCTCACCTGGCTACACCAACAGAAAAATATCCCATGAAGGACTGATTTGTCATTTTCTTTTAAAATATTTGTCTAATTTTATTTGAGCATATTAATTGTCCCTTTGACCATCTTATTGGCATTTTTAGTGAGTCTTTACACAGAGATGTACATTTATTCTGAGCAGGACTCCATTACTCACTATTCAATACAACTCACCATCTATATTTTTCCTGAAAAGAATGCCATACCAGTCTCGGTCTCTTAAAAGCTTAGAGATTTGCCTCATTATTTCACACTGGAAAAAATAAAATCCACTTGACATGGATCAATACAGCTATTATGCTAGTTATTGTAGATCATTTCTTGGACACTTTCAATAGTCTTAGATCTTTCATTTTATATTTTTATCCTCGGAGGATGGGGCGATTTTCTGATAAGGGATGTATAGAAAAAGGAGGAATGCTGTTTTATAGGTAATGCAGTTTCTTGCATTATTTTGCCCAGCTTTCCTAAATCTCGACAAAGAGATTAACAAAAAGAGAAAGAAATACAAAATCAGTTCATGCAGTTTTATTCTATAGATCTTGTTTCTGTTTTATTCCTAGTGCGCTCCTCACCACCTACATCATGACCTACATACTCTTTGATCAAGAACCGAATGGTGGTGGAAATAGGCTTTCATATTGAGCACTGATGTTTGTTGTTCACCAAGACATTATGACTGATGATTTATGTGTCTTAAAATATCTAACAGTTTCTATAAGGCTAATGCACTGAAGAAATGCAGATTTCTTAGAAAGAGAATCCTAATTCACAAAGATTCAGTGCAGGCCTAGTTAATGTCCATGCAGCAGCTGATATCCACTAGATTCACACAGATCTGATAAATTACTGTATTTTAAGCCTCATTCAGGTTTCAAAGCCAAGGAAACAAGCATCCTGTTAAACTCCCACTATACAAAGAGGACCTTCGAAGAGGTGCACCTCTGAGCCCTTTTCTAATCCTGATCCCTAATTGGCTTTCAAGTCACACACCTTCTATAATGGGTAGCAAGGTGCCACTTGCCCCAAACTCGATCTCCTGTTTCTATCAATTTCATCAATTCAGTTGTTTGGCAGTCAAAGGGATGTGCATTTAAAAAGGAATGAACATTAATCTGTCAGTTTTAGGCAAAGTATCTTGGGGTTAGCTTTAGTGTTTTTACTTTATTTATTTTTTTGCTTTTCATTGTCAATTACAAATATAGTCCAAATAAAAGAAGTGCAATATTAAATCTTTGATTGATTTTAGGTGTTTGATCCAAAGATGCCATCTTTCGCCATCTTTCATAGTGGCAAGACAGTGATGTCGCAAGTTATGACCCATAAGATCACATGACTAGCAATGGAGTTTGTTACTATAAACAATATGGCAGCACTGGTTAAGAAAGTACTCTGCAAAATGGCAATGTAAAGATGTCACATAATGATGAAAATGAATAAAGGCAAGAATAAAAATAAAACTTCAATTATGAGATACACAAAAGCATCGGGAAGATCCTCCAAAAGTTCCTGAGAGCTCTGTGTTTGCCTGCTGCCAGATGACTGCATGATTGCTAGTGCACAAGGAGTTTTCTTGAGACATGTTTACCAAGAGTGGAAACATGAAACCAATGGTGACTGCTGCTTTTTGAGAATTTTTACTTCATTCTTTTCTTTTTGCCATCTGTATCAATTTTTTCATATGTTTTGATCAAACTCTCCACTTTTGGGCATTTAATAGCCTCACCATATTTCAAGTTAAATCAGCCACAGAATGTACCAATTCTTTCTATGGAATAAAGTCTGTTGTAGCTTGCATCTCGTGTACTATTTCTCTAAGGACTTAAAACTAAACATCTATCGAAGTATGGTTTATATTTAACTTTGAAACATTATGTTATTCTCTGACCTATGTGCTTTTGAGTGCCTTGAGTTTCCTTGAAAGTATGTCATAATTCACAAATATATATTTAACTAAATTGATCTGTCTGTCTTTTAAGACATTCTAGGCAAAGCCATGTCCATTTAGATAAACTCCAATGGGTCGATTTTGTGAGAGATCAACATAATTTGGTGGTGTTGCAAAACATGCCGAATTACAGATAATATCCAAATCTAACAAATCTGTCAGACGAGTGATTTTATTCTTTCGCAGCAAGAACAGACTCGGGCAACACTTTTCTCATAGGTAACAGCTATCAAATTACTAGTGGAATCACTGAGAATGCTGAATAAACATAAAACCAACAAAATACTACAGTTAGGAGGGAAATACTAGATATTGGGGAGAAAAAATTAAATTATAAGATACAGCAGACAATATTGCTTATGAATGCAATGGGGAAGAAATGGCCCTTCTGTCTGGATTTTATTGTTTAGACCAAAAATCCTTGTGGCCCTGTATCCACTTTAGTGAATCATATGCTGTGGGCACTAGTGGAACTTTAAAGTAAAGTGCATCTAAGACATAAAGGGAGAAGCACGTGTTTAGAGAAATATTGATGTGTGTCAAGAACAAGCTACAGCATCATGAACAATAATTACTGAAGAACATTAAAAAGTGTCTAGATGAGATGTTGAGACAGCCTAGCTAATATTTTAACAAAACAAGCCTTCTTTAAATGGATAATCTCCTTTTGTTTTTCAAACTTCTTATATACAGTAGTTGCATTTATACTTTACAAAGATATTCATATTAAAACAGGCATCATTTTGTTGAATAATTCTTCAGAGAGAGTGGCATGACATCTAGGTATCCATTTCCTGTGCCCACTTTTTCCATTATGGGTCATAGAGCACTACACTGGAAACTACGCTAGATGGACACTTTCAATCACACAAAAATACTCCTTTACATGTAGCCAGTTTACAGTTGCCAGCTAACTTTACTCACAAGTCTTAAAGATGTGTAACCTTGGAATTATAAGAATGCATATTCTAACTTTATGAGATTTATGTACCTATGTCAATAAGCCTTTATGGTACCTAACTGTGAATACTCTCATCTTTAGCCAACTCAGAAGTTTGTCTTCCTTTTTGCAGGTCTTGTGTGTTTTTGAAAAATTTGCTGTTATTTGTTAAAATACTTACATGATTCTTGTTCTTTTGTAATGGCTGAAATTCCTCTTGGGAACAAATATCTATATATCTCTTGTATAACTTCTTTTCTTTCTATCAATCTGACAACTAAACTGAAGAGCAGCATTGTCTTGGATTCTGATGTGAATAGTGGGTCATTTGTAGGTAAAGTAGAACCTTGATTATCCAAGGTAACATGGACTGATGCTACCTTGGATAGCTGAAACTGGAATAAAAGAGATGGCAGCTGAAGTGGTGACAAGGCACAGAGAAGGAGGGGGATGTCACAGAGAGAGATCAGCTGTGTCACCCGGGAAGTGCACCACTCACAGTTATTAGAGACAGGCTTTGTGCGGCTGACGGATGGAGGCCTCCATTTAGCTCAATCCGCAGTGTGCTTGCTGTGCCACAGAATGCAGGTTCACAGTTTGCATCGGCAGTTCGTCACAGCATTTTGAAATGTATAAACACAAAACTCCGAAATGAATGAAATAGTAGAGCATGTGTACACAGTCAGTGCTGGCAATATAGTGGCAATGGCTGAGGAGTGTATTTGGGGAGAGATGAGTGAGTCATGGCCACAGTCACCAGCTCCTCGACTGTAATGAACAAGCAAGTTTTGAAGGTTAAAAGTATAAGATTTATGCACTTGTTACAGTATTCATGGAAAAGCTTTTATTAATCATAAGAAAAGTAGTGCATTACACTTACACTTTCCAGCAGTAAACACTGGATCTATGAAGGGCCAACTAGGGCCACAGCTAACGTGACAGTTGTCTGCTGTCGTCAGTACTTTTGTTCATCTCATTTCTCCTCCAATTCACATGGCAATGCAGACAGATAGTGGAATTTGTGGTGACACGAGGAAATCACATTCATAGTCCTCCCAGAAATTGGATGCCAGCAGGACTCCTTTTATTTTTCTTTTTGCTTTCACTCTCGCTCTCTTTGTTTTAATGAACAGACTAAAATTTCATTGATTTTTTTTAAAGTCATTAGTTTGTATTCATTGAACAAGCCTCCGTTTGTAAAAGATCAATACATCTGGCAGCAAAAAGCTAAACTTTGCTATTATATATTTGACCACTTTGAACAAAGAAAATGCAGACATCCAATAACAGTTATTTGGGCACTTAATACAAAAGAGAAAATTGTGACCTTTAAAAGTAGGTGGAAAACATTTCTGAAAATTAAGGGAAACCATGCAGCCTGAAATACATCAAGGTAGCTTGATTGTGTTTATATGTGTGCAAGAGTGGAAAGAGGATGCGTAGGGAATTTGATAAGGTGGGAGGCTACTAGGGTTTTGAGATGAATGTGGTAACTTCATATACAGTATCACAAAAAAAAATCAACAGCAACACATTTATTTTGTAGGTTTAGAGGTAGGGAGGTGAATGCTGCTTGATTGGGACCTTCAAAAAATGATTACCATAATATCTATATCTATCTATCTATGTATACTAGCAAAATACCCGCGGTTCGCAGCAGCGAAGTACTGCCTTAAAATTTTTATTAAGATGAAAATTAAACCTTTTTAAACTGGGAAAATATACCAATAATTATTTGTTAAGGATCTCTTTGTATACCACATTGTCATTTCGGCCCTCCGGTTGTAATATGACAAAGCTGTGCGCTGAGCTTACTCTTGAGCATGCAATGTACTGTTGGCCATGTGAAAAGTAATCTTGTTTCAAATCTCACAGCTTGGATTGCTGCTGTCATAATCGGTTTGAGTTTCATGGTTTGTTTCAATTACGACAGTATTGGCAGGACTTGTGTTGAAGAGACATTCGGCATCTGTCAAGCGTTGTAAGCATACAACCGGTTTCATCGATAACCTCACATCCAGCTTTTGAGAGTTTAAACATTCATAGACATAAAGTGTCCACTACTGAAATTGTCACCTGTGAATCTAAGACGTTTAAGAGACATTGGCAGTTGTCCAAAGGTGTAAAATATTTGGCCATTTCGGTACACTTGAAAGCGACAACCGAACAATTCAGCGGCAGCATTCAACTCACATGCAGAACCATAGGTGAAGAGCGTAAGCATTTCACTCTTATAGTGCTCCTGTGTAGTATAATTATCTCTTGTACCGTCATCAGTCCACACCTTGAACCTGTCCCAGTCATTCAATACATAAGACACGATGTTCCTCCGGATATCAAGAGTGAGCCTGACACGGCCGTGCAATATGTAACAAAGAGAATGAAAAAGGCAGGTGCCATCTTCGGGCATGGAAACCACTTGGTAAGTGACAGTTCCTTCATTGATGGTGATCACCTCGATAGACATGTTAATAGGGGTATGGTTGGAACGATAAAGGAAATGGGTACCCAAACAATGTAAAGTAAGTCTAAAATACCTACACAATAACTATAATCATAATAAACGAACAATAAAACAGCGGAGAAGCCGTGGATTAAATAAAAAGGCTGTAGTTATCAGCAGGGAGACGTGAATCCCGTGGCGAAGCAAGGAAGGGAATGTAGAGACCGGAGAGACGGACGGCCCTATATAGGCAGGCAGCCAACAACGTGGGAGGCGTTGGGATGGGGACCCAACGCCGCCTCACATGGTGACCGAGCTGCAGGCTATGGACGTTTATATGTACGCAAGTAGGATTCAGTTAGTGTTGGGAACCTGCGTACCAAATTTCTTGAAGATGGGCCCATAAGTAACAAAGACTGTTGGAAAGTTCAATATCATGGCTGACAGTGGCGTCATACCACCGAAATAAGTACGTACATTGGTTTCGGTTAGCGCAGGGAAGCCGCCTACCAAATTTTGTGAAGATGGGGCCATAAATAAGAAAGTTCAACATGGCGGACGTTGTCGACCATTATGACCGATACGCGTAGAATTAAACTTTTGTAAGTAAGCTGTACGGAATGAGCCTGCCAAATTTCAGCCTTCTACCTACATGGGAAGTTGGAGAATTAGTGACATTGGAAAGTTCAATATGGCGGCCGACAGTGGCGTCATACCACCGAAATAAGTACGTACAACGGTTTCGGTTAGCACAGGGAAGCCGCCTACCAAATTTTGTGAAGATGGTGTCAGCCTTCTACCTACACGGGAAGTTGGAGAATTAGTGATGAGTGAGTCAGTGAGGGCTTTGGCTTTTATTTGTATAGATAATATAAATATAGAGTAATAAGATTTCCAAATAAAGCACTTCCACAAAGGAAAAAGGTTTGGTTGGGGCCATCCCCGTATAGTGTCCGTTGGACAAAAAGAAAACGCAGAAGACTTTGTTCTGATTAAAAGCATGTATAGCAATTGCCTATTGTAACATACAAAGATGGCATTTATAAACAAAGACAAAATGGAAGACTGAAGTATGTTGGCAGGAGATGACGTCGAAACTGTTGAAACTGTTGGACGGATATGACGTCATCAAATGGGGACCGGAAGTGAGGTAATGAAGGAACTAATGTCATCAGATGGGGCCAGTAGTATCGTCATTGCAAGGAGCCGGAAGTTCTGTCATCGGGAGTTGCCAGAAGAGACGTCTCAGCAGCCACCTTGGAACCTGGAAGTAAGAACTGTTTTATTTTTCTTTTTTTTTTTGCCTGAGAGAGACAGAGAGAGAGAGAGAGAAAGAAGTTCCGCACATCAACCCCTTGTCTTGCAATGTTTCACTCACCTTTGTGCTTCTTGACTGCCCCCTGAGCGCATGTGTGTAACTATATATATATATATATATGGCCGAAATTATCGGCACCCCTGGAATTTTCCCAGAAAATGCACCATTTCTCCCAGAAAACTGTTGCAATTACAAATGTTTTGGTATAGACATGTTTATTTCCTTTATGTGCATTGGAACAACACAAAAAACAGAGAAAAAAAGTCAAATCTGACATCATGTCACACGGAACTCCAAAAATGGGCCGGACAAAATTATTGCCACCTTTTCAAAATTCTGGGTAAATCGTTTTATTTCAAGCATATGATGCTCGTTTGAACTCACCTGTGGCAAGAAACAGGTGCTGGCAATATAGCAATGACACCTGAAGCCAGTTAAAATGGAGAAAAGTTGACTCAACCTTTCTGTTGTGTGTCTGAGTGTGCCACACTAAGAATGGAGAACAGAAAGAAGAGCAGAGAATTGTCTGAGGACTTGAGAACAAAAATTGTGAAAAAATATCAACAATCTCAAGGCTACAAGTCCATCTCCAGAGATCTTCATGTTCCTTTGTCCACTGTGCGCAACATAATCAAGAAGTTCACAACTCATGGCACTGTAGCTAATCTCCCTGGACGTGGACGGAAGAGAAAAATTGATAAAAGACTGCAACAAAGGATAGTCCGAATGGTGGATAAACAGCCCCAATCAACTTCAAAACATATTCAAGCTGTTCTGCAGACTCAGGGTGCAACAGTGTCAGCTCGAACTATCCGTCAACATCTGAACGAAATGAAACGCTATGGCAGGAGAGCCAGGGGGACCCCACTGCTGACACAGAAACGTAAAAAAGCCAGACTGGAGTTTGCCAAAATGTACTTGAGGAAGCCAAAATCCTTCTTGGCGAACGTCTTGTGGACAGAAGAGACCAAGGTAGAGCTTTTTGGTAAAGCTCATCATTCTACTGTTTACAGAAAATGGAATGAGGCCTACGAATAAAAGAACACAGTACCAACAGTCAAACATGGTGGAGGTTCTAAGATGTTTTGGGGATGTTTTGCTGACTCTGGCACTGGATGCCTTGACTGTGTGCAAGGCATCATGAAATCTGAAGACTACCAAAAGATATTGGGGCGCAATGTAAGGCCCAGTGTCAGAAAGCTGGGTCTGCGTCAGAGGTCATGGATGTTCCAGCAGGACAATGTCCCCAAACATACCTCTAAAAACACCCAGAAATGGTTGAAGACAAAGCGCTGGAGAATTCTGAAGTGGCCAGCAAAGAGTCCGGATCTAAATCCGATTGAACACTTATGGAGAGATCTCAAAATTGCTGTTGGGAGAAGGCGCCCTTCAAATTTGAGAGACCTTGAGCAGTTTGCAAAAGAAGAGTGGTCGGAAATTCCAGTTGAGAGGTGTCACAAGCTTGTTGATGGTTATAGGAAGCGCTTGATTTCAGTTATTTTTTCCAAAGGGCGTGCAACCAAATATTAAGTTCAGGGTGCCAATAATTTTGTCCAGCCCGGTTTTTGAGTTTTGTGTGAAATGATGTCAGATTTGGCTTTTTTTCTCTGTTTTTTTGTGTTGTTCCAATGCACATAAAGGAAATAAACATGTGTATACCAAAACATTTGTAACTGCAACAATTTTCTGGGAGAAATGGTGCATTTTCTGGAAAAATTCCAGGGGTGCCGATAATTTCGGCCATGACTGTAAGTCTATCCGACTTTTCACGAGAGAACTACTTAACAGATTTAGACTGGGTTTTTTCTATAATTTGCTTGAACATTCCTTTTGATTTTGTGACTTCTCTCATTGCATTATATATCATAGTTCACTTGCAGGAGTGATTTATTTGTGCCAATCTGAGGCAGAAGCTACGGGCCGAGGGGAGGGGGAATCGCGACATCAGGAGTGGGGAGCCAGGCGGGGCTCCTTTTCACTCACTCGCCAGCTTCCGTTCAAATCAGTGTACTTCTCACCACATTTTGCAGTGTACTTTGCTACCGCTTAGTTAGAGATACCGCATGGTAGTGAATAATGTGCATAATATGTATAATGTGCATGCTGATTTTGCCCAAAATTTTCAGGTAAAAAAAGTATTTCATATATAATATGCACCCAAGAAATTCATATATAATATGTACCTTTAGCTTTTCAAAATGTTAATAAAATTGCATTTTCTAAACAAAATTTTAAAGTAATAACAATTATAATCATTTTTATTTAAAATGGGTAAATAGGTACATTAAATTTTTAACAATACTTACAATAACAAGTAGATAAGTACCTATTACTAAAAAATAAGGTTGTATTTTAAATTGTTTTTTTTTTTTTTTTTTTACAAAATCTTCCTATTGGTAATAACAATCATTACCCAATCAAAAATACTGTATATATCTCTAAATATAGGTATACCTAACTGGAAGAACAATCGTCATCACTATTACTAGTGAGAGGCTCATTTAGTGCTGCCGAGTCAATACAATTGTCATAGATACCATCGTAATAAATATCGCCAGCACTATTTTCATCCTCCCACAAAGTGTTGTCCTCGCTGCCGTCATGAGTATTAGAAACTGAACATTTGAGGAAACCATGTTGAATTATAGCCGGTCTACAGATGATCATGGTGCTGAGCATTTTCATGTAGCTGATGCGCTTACGGCAACGTTCGCCTAGGAGGATCTCCACTTTACAATGACAAGAGATACAAACCAGATTGCATCGCACTGCGACTGCTGCTGCTTCCAGAGATGGAAAAAAATCAGCCCTAAAAGAGTTAAAATTATTACCTACTGAAGGAACACAACAACCACCTATTTACTACTATCAAGCCCATTGCTCAAGTTGAAATGACCAACTATACTGCGGTGTTATGCGCATGCGGACTGAGCGGTTAGTGAAAGATAAGTGCTGACATCTGAAGTGAGAGGGAAGCACTTTAACGCAGCTCCACCCAACATGAAACGGTACAACAGACGGAACTAGTCGCTTTATACACATAACGAGTTCAAGTACCTACAGTGCATCCGGAAAGTATTCACAGCGCATCACTTTTTCCATATTTTGTTATGTTACAGTATTCCAAAATTGATTAAATTCATTTTTTCTTCAGAATTCTACACACAACACCCCATAATGACAACGTGAAAAAAGTTTACTTGATGTTTTTGCAAATTTATTAAAAATAAAAAAACTGAGAAATCACATGTACATAAGTATTCACAGCCTTTGCTCAATACTTTGTCGATGCGCCTTTGGCAGCAATTACAGCCTCAAGTCTTTTCGAATATGATGCCACAAGCTTGGCACACCTATCCTTTGCCAGTTTCGCCTATTTCTCTTTGTAGCACCTCTCAAGCTCCTTCAGGTTGGATGGGAAGCGTCGGTGCACAGCCATTTTAAGATCTCTCCAGAGATGTTCAATCGGATTCAAGTCTGGGCTCTGGCTGGGCCACTCAAGGACATTCACAGAGTTGTCCTGAATACACTCCTTTGATATCTTGGCTGTGTGCTTAGGGTCGTTGTCCTGCTGAAAGATGAACCGTCACCCCAGTCTGAGGTCAAGAACGCTCTGGAGCAGGTTTTCATCCAGAATGTCTCTGTACATTGCTGCAGTCATCTTTCCCTTTATCCTGACTAGTCTCCCGGTTCCTGCCGCTGAAAAACATCCCCACAGCATGATGCTGCCACCACCATGCTTCACTGTAGGGATGGTATTGGCCTGGTGATGAGCGGTGCCTGGTTTCCTCCAAATGTGACGCCTGGCATTCACACCAAAGAGTTCAATCTTTGTCTCATCAGACCAGAGAATTTTGTTTCTCATGGTCTGAGAATCCTTCAGGTGCCTTATGGCAAACTCCAGGCGGGCTGCCATGTGCCTTTTACTAAGGAGTGGCTTCCGTCTGGCCACTCTAGCATACAGGCCTGATTGGTGGATTGCTGCAGAGATGGTTGTCGTTCTGGAAGGTTCTCCTCTCTCCACAGAGAACCTCTGGAGCTCTGACAGAGTGACCATCGGGTTCTTGGTCACCTCCCTGACTAAGGCCCTTCTCCCCCGATCGCTCAGTTTAGATGGCCGGCCAGCTCTAGGAAGAGTCCTGGTGGTTTCGAACTTCTTCCACTTACAGATGGTGGAGGCCACTGTGCTCATTGGGACCTTCAAAGCAGCAGAAATTTTTCTGTAACCTTCCCCAGATTTGTGCCTCGAGACAATCCTGTGTCGGAGGTCTACAGACAATTCCTTTGACTTCATGCTTGGTTTGTGCTCTGACATGAACTGTCAACTGTAGGACCTTATATAGACAGGTGTGTGCCTTTCCAAATCATGTCCAATCAACTGAATTTACCACGGGTGGACCCCAGTTAAGCTGCAGAAACATCTCAAGGATGATCAGGGGAAACAGGATGCACCTGAGCTCAATTTTGAACTTCATGACAAAGGCTGTGAATACTTATGTACATGTGCTTTCTCAATTTTTTTTATTTTTAATCAATTTGCAAAAATGTCAAGTAAACGTTTTTCACGTTGTCATTATGGGGTGTTGTGTGTATAATTCTGAGGAAAAAATGAATTTAATCCATTTTGGAATAAGGCTGTAACACAACAAAATGTGGAAAAAGTGATGCGCTGTGAATACTTTTCGGATCCACTGTACATTCCTAATGTGCAGACTCATTGAAAATACAGTACCTGATTAAAATTATGTCTTGTATATAATGTGCACCCAAATTTTTAGCAAACTAAAATGCGTGAAAATTACGTGCATTATACACAAGATTTTACAGTACATTTAATGTAGGGCTTTATCATACAGATATTACAAAAATATCAGATTAACATTTACAAACAATTAGGCAAGAGCAGAACAATAACAAGCTAAATATAATTCTCTCTTCTTAATATCCTGCTACTAAGATTAGTCACCAGTGGCTTTTTTCCCCTTGTTTCTAAAAACCTACAGACCCAGGTGAGGTGTTAAGGTTGTCAAAGAAATTAACTTAGAATCCATGGGCAAGGGGCATTATTGGATTTATATAAATAACAAGTTAGCATGGTACTTAACTATGTCCTACTGTTACACAGAAACTTGCAATGACACGAAAGTATATTTTTCTCAGGATAATCTGCCCATCAAAACCAGCTAATCTTTTCCAGGTTTGCTGTAGCTGGAGGATGGGGACCCTCTAACTGTCAGATCAAACCTTATTCCTGTCTAGACACATGCAAAACAACCCAATCTAGTCAAGATTAAAATATGGTAATGTTTCCCATTCTTTGTTTTGGTATATAAAATTTTAGGTTAACATCTCAATCAAACAGTCCTCAGACTGGAAACACAGACACATGTGGCTGTCTTAGAAAAGCATGCAAAGATAAATTGGTGCTGTAGATAGTTACATGTTGCTGTCTCCAATAAGTATAGATAGGTAGATGGATGGATAGATAAAAGTGACATTTCAAACTTAAGAGATACGTTGCTTAATGAAATGACAAAAAAGTTGTTACAACGAATGCTAAATGTTGTAAAAGTGAGTAAAAACAGCATATCAGCCATTCCCAAAGCTGTCTCACTCTGCAGCAGTCCTGGTGACTGCCACCTTCCTCGCAGCTGGCAGCCTACAGAAACGCTAGAAAAATGTGACAGATATTAATTGGAATTCTACATGAAATCATCTCCAGTATAAATCTATTGCCCTCATGGGTCCAGTTGGGCTTAGTTAACTGCTTGTACTATTTTAATGTAACTCTGCCAAAGATCTAGGAAAATCCCACCAGGAAATCTTAATTTGATCAGAGTGTCTAAGTAACAACATTATTAAAACAAATCTTCACCTTATTTTGTCTCATTTCTTTAAAATATGATAGCAGAATATATATATATATATTCTTAATTATGTAAAGGTCAGGTGAAAGGAAAATTAATTTTTTTTGTGTGGATAAACACACCAATGGTGGTTTTAATGATTTTTGTTTTCATCTTAAGCAATATGTACTTTTTGTGTATTGCATTTCTCACTATGAAAAACAGTTTCTATCATTAGAATGCTGTTTTGTAGCCTTTGTCTACAAGATCTCCTTTCTGACTATACATGTATACAATTGCGGATTTAACCATTTTGAAATTCATTGTTTTTTTATTCATCTGAAACTTGTCTGTTTGCTGTTTTTTGATGCCATGATACATCTACCTGTTCATCCATCTACACATTACTAAACAGACTTAATTCACTTTGGTGGTCAGGTCTATTATGTGAGCAATGGACACAAAACAGATACATGCAGGTTCAATTTAGAGGCCACAATTAATGTAAAAAGAATTAAAATCTGAGTAATAATCCTTCCATTCCTTGTAAAAAAAATGCTTAATCTAACTGGGAGCCAAACCCATAGCAGCCTCATATGGCATGAGACAAGAACAAGGCTGGGATGGGGCACCATTCATGTATACATTAGCACTGACCAATGGACCTAACAGACGTTTCTGACGAGTACTTGCTGTTGCCAAAATATATATTTGGCTCCTGTAAAATTGTATGGGAATGGTCAGGTTCAGAAAATTAATGTCTCAATTTAGTTAGATAGGAAACTATACTACTGCATTAGGATCTGCTCAATGGACGGAGACAAAATCACTGGCAAGCCTGCCCAACACTCACTAGCTGTAAGCAATGGTTTGAGGCAGGTGAGAAGAGGAAGGTCTGTTGAGTATGTGCGTGTGTCAATCGGTATGATTATAAAATGAACAATTATGGAACCCAGAGCAACCCAGCAAAGTTTGGAGAACACAGGTAGCACAGTGACACAATAGTAGAACATGACATCAAGAACAATTTCAGGCGAGGACAACTGAGAACATAAAAAAAGGTCAGTTTATGGAAGATAATTCTACATTTTGATCTGTTTGGATTTTAATATGGCAACTGAAGGGTGGTTGGACACAGTGTAAGCATGAGCCATAAAGCTCACAGAGAACAGAGGAACTGATGGCGTGCTGGCCTCATGGGATCTCCTATTCTTCACTATGCTGTAAATTTAGTTTGATCAAAGCACTACAAATCTGTGGATTCCGTGGCAATTTACAGAGGAAAAAAAAAGATTAACATAAAAAAGAAAAAGCAGACACGGACTCCTCATATAGTGTATTGTCTATTAAACTACACAGCAATTATTATTACTATTACGTTTTCCTTGAACTCCACAGTTCTTAAAGTCCACAGCTATCATTATGATTATTATAGTCCTTTGTGCAGTTCTAATAGTAATAAGAGGGTGCTATTATTAGTGTTATGTAAATTATTATATAGTTATAAGTTATGCTGTCATAATTTAATGATTACTATAATTATAATAGGTTTTTAGCACTTTTAATTGCTAAACTGTTCAAGCTTTTCATCTGTCTTTCAATATTTTTGTTTGTCATTTATATAAATAACTTTAAACCAGAGCTAGGTAGAGCAACCCAATTTGCAAGAATGTTTCTTTGTTTTATTAACCACACATTGCTGTAGTTTGGGGTGAGCTAGCTGCTGGTAACAACTGCCTTGATATGGATAGCAGTGCAGAGTCAGAGCAAGAAGACCAGCCCTCAATACCTCTGAATGCACACTCCCACCTCCTCACTGCTGCTGATGCCGCTTTGATTTCCTGCCACTACACCGTGCTTATCTGAGGGTTCATCAGTCAGTGACCACAAATGACCAGTTGCGAAAACTTGCCTAGCCTAATCTTTATCTTTATATATAACACGCTACCGTGGCTGTTTGTTTGTCTGTCCAGGATTTTAAATCACCTGTAGCTCGCAAACCGTTTCACCTATTGACCTGAAATTTCGTACACATATACTATGTGACGTCTACTATCCGCTTTCAGGGTGATGATTGACCTCCAAGGTTATTCCTCTTTTTATTTGTATTTTTTATTTTATTGTAGAATTAACTCTCGGCAGCAGCCAGTAGGTCGGCCATGTGGTTCATGCGTACAGGCGCCATTCTCATCCCTACTACCTTCGCTGTCACTTCCCCTACCTCTTCATATCTTAAATCATTCTTGAGGCAGATTAAAGACTTAAGTGGCAGTTTAAGTGAAAAATTAAAGTAAACATACTAAGTAATTGCAACACAAACGCTGACTTAATCAGTTTTAACGTGAAAAGATGGCGATGAAAGAAGAGAAGAACTGGGACACTAATGTGGAGAAAAGAAGAGCTGCTCAGGAAGCAGCAAGTGCATCAACCTCTGAGCAAATGCTAAACGAATACTAAGCATATAGAAAAAGAGTATGAAATCTATGAATGCTCAAGTCAAGTGTATTTGTGCAGTGCGCCATTACTGGTTCAGCAATAATTTAAGTGAGAATAATCTGCTAAATCTTTGAATTATAAAGATAACATTCTCCAACTAACTTAATCCAATTCATGGTCAAAGGGAGTCAGAGCCTATCCTGGTAACATCAGGCGCAAGTCCAGAACCAGCCCTGGATTATATGTCAGTCCCTTATAATGCTAGTAATGAAAAAGTATTTCAAATACATTCTGTTGTTGATTGTTTAATCATTTAGTAATTTTCCATTTTATCCAGAGCAGGGCTGCCAGGCTTGCTGGAGCCTACCCAGCAAGCATAGGGCACAAGGCAGAAACAATTGTTTAATCACAGTGGCTTTTATTAATATTATATATTTTGAATCCTATATATTTTATGCAACACTGGCAATATTTTAAACTGTTGAAACTAATTTGGGATACATTTGTCTTAAACCTAATAAAGAAAAAATAATATTCAGCCAAATGGAACCTCATGGCAACAATGGTCCTGTTGTTTGTAATTTCAATACTGGTTTCTACCATGTCAACACTGGTGTGTCACAAGATATTGTTGAGTGATTACTGTTTAAGATGGAGTGTGGTATTCTCTGTGTCCAAGATTATGGATAAATTCTCAACAAATTACAAATCTTTGATTATTATTTGAAAGAAGAATCCTTAGCTAGGATTATTTTGCATGTTTTTCAGCTAACATCTTTCCCTCATGATTTTTTTTTTTTGGGGGGGGTTTTGCCATATTTTGCTCCTTTTGCATTGACCTTTTGTTGTTCATCCCTTAAATTGATTTCATTTACTTGGTCCTTTCTTTTATATCTAAAATCTTTTTGGGTTTTTGAGCTCATTACAAAAATGATGGCTATCTCTTTATTGACACAAAAATGGAAATTTGTACTGAATTTATAAAGGCTAATCAAACCAAACATATAAGCAAGCTCTGCTCAGCTGTATTAAATATTGATAAAGAGAGTCAGTCAGTGAGTGTCCAACCCGCTATATCCTAACTACAGGGTCACAGGGGTCTGCTGGAGCCAATCCCAGCCAACACAGGGCGCAAGGCAGGAACAAATCTTGGGCAGGGCACCAGCCCACCGCAGGGCAGATACACACACACCAAGCACACATTAGGGAGAATTTAGGATCGCCAATGCACCTAACCTGCATGTCTTTGAACTGTGGGAGGAAACCGGAGCACCCAGAAGAAGCCCACGCAGACACGGGGAGAACATGCAAACTCCACGCAGGGAGGACCCGGGAAGCGAATCCAGGTCTCCTTACTGCAAAGCAGCAGCACTACCACTCTGCCACCCTAAAGAGATAGTTGCCTTAGTTATATAATATCATTTTATAAACACATAGTACATAACAGGTAATTCAATAGTAGAAAAAGTTATACACAATTTAAGAACCATTTCGTATACCAACAAAGCACCAGGTTACATAAGCTTAATCTTTAACTTCTTTAACTGCATACTATAGCTATATTCACTATGTACAGTATAAATGGCTATAACTGCATTTCTCTTTAACAAAACCAAAACTTTATTAAGTGTCGGTACCCAAGGAAGATCACTGAGGCCATCAGGTTAGTCTGCCTCTCATAAATTGGTGTTTCATTGAGATTAAAGCCAGACTGAGAAGGTTTCAACAGTGAGTGTGATGTCGGAGCAGAGACTCATCCCACTAAACAAATTGACGACTGCCTATAAATACCATGCTGAAACACTAAATTACTGAAAACATAAATAAAACAAATGAATGAAATAATTAAATATCTGCTAATGCAGTCATAATAAAAATACAAGAATGCGTCTAAAGTGTCACTATCATTAAAATAAGTTAACACAGCTTACCACATAAAGAATGTTTCTGCACTTGGTGTCTAGCAAGCCAAAAGTCTGTCATTAAAGTGCTTTCAACTTTTGGGAAGCAGCAACATTTCCATAGAGCTTCTTCCTCCTTTTTTTATTCTCCTTCCGTCCTTCTCATCTTCCCATCAAACCAGGCTAAATACCTGGCCACCACCAACTGATGAAACAGAACCCCAGGAATACAACTGCCACCCACCAAGGCAAGTGGGGAAGAAAACCACAAGCCACATTTCACTCCTGTATGAGCCCAACTTCTCCACAAGCCCTTTGAGTTCAAAATTTCTCCATTTGAAAAAAGAAAAAAAAACCCAGCGACTTCAAGAAAGAATAAAGAAAGAGAACACAGCTGCTTACCCAGATGTTAATTATTTTATTTTTCCACTGCCTGTCCGTTCACTTTAGCTGTGTACCTTGAAGCCATCAATCTATTATTAAGGTCTACAGCAATGAAATAAAGTAATAGGATGTAACAATCGGTCATGAAAAGCAAAGAACAAATAGCGTTAAGCAGAGTGTGAGAACATTTGGAGGGAAGTTTGAGTTTCTCTCGTAGTAATTTTGGTCACTTCTAGATAGATAGATACTTTATTAATCCCAAGGGGAAATTCATATTTTTTTTTTTTTAGATAGATAGATACTAGTGTACAGTTCCCTGTGCTGGCGAATATTACGGAGCTGCCAGGGTTTCATCCCAGAATCTAGTGTTTTCGCTTTGCATTCATTTATTTTATCATCTTTAGTTAGTTTATTCTGTCAATTGTTTTCCATGTCTTTTGTAGATTGAGGTCCTATTAGTAGAGGTGTTATTAACCATATTTTTCCCGTGATTTTGGTTTGGATTGGTTTCTTGAATTTTGAAAATCTGATTTTTTTTGTTATAGAAAGCACTCTTGCACAAGTTATTCTGGATTTTTCCCTGGGCTATAAAACACAATCTGCATATTAATTGGATTACAAAGGGTCGCAATTCTTGGAGTTAAGTCTTTCCGAAAGATCAGTTACCAGGTATTTCAATGTTGCTTTATTTAAACAGTTCCTGAAGCATATTCTAAGTGTTTAGATGTGTTCTGTCCCACATGATTGTGGAAAGGAGCTCTCACCCAGAGCCCATTGCCTAATTGAAAAATGTATGCCTTTTAAACACTCGAATCTGAAGCTAAGAATGATTATATAAAGAAAATGTGGAAAATTGTTTTAATCACGTCTAGCAGTCTAATTGGCATTTTTTTAATGAAAAGCACAGCTCTTTGAAATCATGCTTTGATTACTGTGAGCACCTACATAACTTAATTAGAAATAAAAACAATGATGAATGGAAAATAGCTTCCACTACTACAACTACTACTACTATTATTGTGACTACAGGACATTTTAATAATAATAATAATACATTTTATTTATATAGATGGGTCTCACATTACAGTTGTCTTGGGTAATGACAATTTTGCAGATATTAATCAGCATTTAAAACCCCCAAATTTGTCTTTTCAACTGAACTCACAGTTAATTTTCATCTATTGACTTTCATTTTTTACTAATGAATGAAGCAAAGTAGGTTTGACAGCGATGACTATGTAGCAGCGATCATCAATGGTGAGGAAAAGTCCTGCATTACACACTGTATTCATAGCTGCACAATAAGCTCAGTCACAAATAAGCAACCAGGTCAGCTAGCTATTTAGCTTAATGGTAAAAACTGCTGCTTATAATTACCATTGTCCTAACTATGCAGCCATGCTGTTTCAGGGAATATGGATCATCTATGGGGTGAGGGTGGAAGTGACATAGTTATTGATTGAAGACCTCATGTCTATGCTGAGGGATCATTTGTTAATTAGTGGTGGGCTTTTAGCCATCATTATGTCTTTTCTTACTGTATGAGGTGCTGTATCATTTATAAAAACTGTAGAATTTATAAGCATAAAGTCAACATACTGTACATTGTAAGTGCCACACAGGATGGGCAGGCATCCTGACCAGGAAAAGGGAAGATTCCTTACCTGGACGGGAGGCCTCAAGTGGGCAGACAGGCATCCTGTCCTAAAGAGAGAGAGGTGCTTTACCCAAACGAGACTCTCCAGGTGGAGGGCTGGACATACCAGCTAAAGAAGAGGAAAGTTCCTTATACAGATGGGAAGACCCAGGCAGATGGACAGGCATCCTGACCAGATATATTTGTAGTACCTTCCCTGACCAGGATGGAAGGGAAGGACAGGGAAGAATTGGCTCTAAGGGATGTTTGTTCCCCCAGGATGTTAGATGGCTGCAGCCTTGGATATCGGTACTAGAACATTAGAACACTCTAGACGAGAACAGGCCATTCAGCCCAACCATGTTCGGCAGTCCTATCCACTTATTTCTTCCAAAAAAACATCGAGTTGAGTTTTGAAAGTCCCTAACGTCTTACTGTCTACCACACTACTTGATAGCTTATTCCAAGTGTCTATCGTTCTTTGTGTAAAGAAAAACTTCCTAATGTTTGTACGAAATTTACCCTTAACAAGTTTCCAACTGTGTCCCCGTGTTTTTGATGAACTCATTTTAACATAACAGTCTCGATCCACTTTACTAATTCCTTTCATAATTTTAAATACTTCAATCATATCACCTCTTAATCTTCCTTTGTTTAAACTGTATAGGCTCAGCTCTTTTAATCTTTCCTCATAATTCAACCCCTGTAGCCCTGGAATCAGCCTAGTCGCTCTTCTCTGCACATTTTCTAGTGCTGCTATGTCCTTTTTGTAGCCTGGTGACCAAAACTGCACACAGTACTCAAGCTGAGGCCTCACCGGTGCATTATAAAGGTTGAGCATAACCTCCTTGGACTTGTACTCCACACATCGTGCTATGTAACCTAACATTCTGTTAGCCTTCTTAATGGTCTCTGAACACTGTCGGGAAGTCGATAGCTTAGAGTCCACTATGACTCCTAAATCCTTCTCATAAAGTTTACTCTCGATTTTCAAACGGCCCATTGTGTATTCACACCTAACATTTTAACTTCCTATGTGTAATACTTTACATTTACTGACCATTACATTTCATCTGCCACAAATCTACTCAAGCCTGTGTGCTTTCTTTCTCAAAATTAAATTTTTTCTTCTTTCGGCTGCTCCTTAACTTAAATGGTATAACTAAGATCTGCTACAGAAGGAGTAACACATTAAAAATAGCTTTTCTTAATGCTAGAAGTATCAAAAGTAAGGCAAGTGAGTTGGAGTTGTATGTAGCAGAGCATAATTATGATATTATAGCAATAACGGAAACCTGGCTAAATAACAAAGATGGGGATGAGTGTAACATAGAGGGATACACATTTTTTAGGAAGGATATACAGAACAGAAAAGGAGGTGGGGTTGCTGTTTATGCCAAACAGGATTTAAATGTAGGACCTCTTCAGTTGGATGATGAGCCCCATCTTAGTGAGGACTTGTTGCTTTGCCTGTAAAATATTAGGGAAACAGGTCTTATTTTAGGAGTGTGTTATAGACCACCCAATTCAGACAGTAATTTCAACACACATCTTTTTAGTAATATCAAAAAGGCAAGTTTACAGGGAGATATTATAGTCATGTGGGACTTTAATTATCCAAATATTAACTGGGATAACCTTGCAGATGGAGGAGTACAAGAGCAGTAGTTTTTAAAAGTAATCAGTGACTGTTTTTAACACAGCATGTTAAAGCACCAACACAGGGTGAAGCCTGTCTGGATTTAGTATTTTGTAATAATGAGGATAGAATTGACAACCCTTCATCTCGCGATGTTTCACTCACCTTTAGGCTTTCTGACTGCCTTCTAATCGCACATGTGTGACATGACCCCCCCCCCCCCTCAGCCCAGACCCATCAAGTCGGGCGACCTGCACCGAGAGGTCGTGGGTTAGGGAGAGAGCATCCGCGTTGGTCTGCAAGGAACCCCTACGATAAATAACACTAAAACGATAAGGTTGAAGGTCTAAAAACCACCTAGTGACACGGGGATTAGACCCACGCTGAAGTGACATCCACTGTAAAGTGGCGTGATCAGTCACCAGAGTGAATTCCCGACCCAGTAGGTAGTACCTTAACTGCGTGATAGCCCATTTAATTGCCAAGGCTTCTTGCTCCACCGCGGCATACTTGGTCTCCTGGTCCAGCAGTTTCCAGCTGAGGTACATAATGGGGTGTTCAGCACCATCAACGTATTGGCTCAACACGGCACCTAATCCTGTGTCTGATGCGTCAGTCTGGAGAATAAAGGAGGAAGAAAAATCAGGTGATTTCAAAACAGGTGCTGACGTAAGGGCCAGTTTTAAGTTACTGAATGCCTTATCCACCAAATCATCCCATACTACTTTTAAAGGTGCTCTTTTCTTTGTCAAATTAGATAAGGGCGTAGCAATTTCGGAGAAATGCGGTACAAAACGGCGATAGTAACCCGCCAAACCGAGAAATGCTTGATCTTGCCTCTTAGTCATCGGACGGAGCCAATTAATGATGGCATCGATTTTAGAACATTGGGGTTTGACAGTACCTCCACCCACCAAGTAGCCCAAATATTTGGCTTCAATTAATCCAAAGAAACATTTCTTGGGATTAATACGAAGCCCTGCTAATGCTAGTGTAGAAAGCACTGCAGTAACCTGCATTACATGTTCTTTCCATGTGCCGGAATAAATGACAACATCATCTAGGTAAGCGGCACTATATGAATTGTGGGATCGATTTAAGCCACGCTTTAAGCCTTGTAATCTCCTCAATCTTACCTGGACTGGCACGTGGCACAGGCAGAACTTTGGAGGAGACTACCTTGTCAGTTCTGCTCCTCATCTTGGCACGTAATTCTTTCAATTTGGATCGCAGAACTGAAAGACTACCCTTATGTATGTCATTTGTTCCAACATGGACAATGACAGCTGGATTCACCCTTAGCTCTGGCCAAGAGCCTATCCACCCTTCCAGGGAGGTCTCCCACCTGTGCTCCCGGAAGGCAACACACTGTGCGAGACTCTGTCTCTCTGGAGCACACCTGCTCTCTGGAGCACACCTGCGCTTCAATCCCCCTAATGATTGAGTCCCCAGCTATCACTACCTCTCTCTTTTTGGGAACTGGTTTTGGGCTGGCCCGTTGGGGCTCCTCATCCCTGCCTACCACCTCAGAATTATCAGAGGCACCGTTCAGCTCCGCAAGGATATGATAACGGTTTGACACTTAATTCTGGGGTTGATGCCCCCGGACAGTGTGCACCCTTTACCTTACACTTTGTGCTTGTGACCCACCTATTTCTACCTGTATGGTCTGGAATCTCCTCCCGCGCCACCTTGGGGGTGCACACTATCTCTCTAAAAGACACCAACTGGACAAGTTTTATGACTTATGTAATCATGAACTCATTGCTATAAAATTGGCCTGAGAGCAGTGAAGGTGAGTGCTGGATAGGAAGAGATAAAAACAATTTATTATTCATATTGATCATAAAAATGTTACCGTATGTGTGTTAAAACTGCTTAATGATTGAATAATAATAAGCTAGATGGGAGCTATATTTTAGTAGGTTTAATTTTTGAATTTAATTTAGAACACAAGGCCATATTTTAAAGTCAGATATTTTATTGAGATTTTGTTTTTTGATGACATGAAGAAACCTGAACCAGAAACCATTTTACCTAAAGAAAAACTCCTGGCATCAGCATTTGTTTGTTTGTTGATGGGCATATTTATTTAAATTAGTAATGTGATTGAGTCTTCCCTAAGGAGTTATCTTGAGGTTTAGGATCTTTACCTGAGGGTATCACAAGAGAGATTTCATTGGGGACATAATTCCTTGTTACCTGGATATCCTGGACTCTCTAAGAAGCAGGAATTCAATGTTATTTGTTGTGGTCTTTGATGAATCAGGATATCCGGTCTTATGTCTATGCATATAGTCTTATTGGTCTCCTTTCCTCTATTCCACCATACTCTCAGTCCTGAGAGGAAACCTAACTAGACTTCATCACAGACCTTTCTCCATCTCCTTAATAAACCACCATTCTTGTTGTTGCAGATTGATTTCGAAATCTGTTTAGTGTATTCCATTAAGGATATTACCTTCTGCTATAAAGATTCTAAAAATATTAATTAAAGAATACTTTAGGTTGCATTGAGTTTCGAGTTTCACAATTTGCCTCCAGATTCTGAAGGTGGTTATGTTAAAAACTAAGCATTAAAGTCAGTCTGGTTTGGGTTATCATCCAGAATGGAATGGTCAAAATGAAAGGGCTAATCAAGACCAAGATACGGTACATTTCTTTGTTGTTCCGTGGATTTTAATCAACCAAATTGGGGTGAATTCTTTAGAAATATTTTAAATCCTCTATGAGCATTTCTTCCTTTTGATGCCTAAACCAATTTAAACCTAGTCTGATTATTGACGGTGTTCTGCCCTGTGGTTTTCCAAGTATGTCCAAGTACCAAACTCAATTAATTAAATCATGGATTTTAGTCAGAGGGAACCTATTGAGGTGGGAAACTCTGCCAAACATTTGCCAATAAGAAATGGGAAATAGATCCTTAGTTTGGCATGGCAAAAGGGTGGCGTGCAATGCAAGATATTCACCTCAATGTTGCATCAGGGTGACTAAAACAATGTATAGCTCTGCTTTTTCTTGTCATAGATAGTTTTAGGAACTTGCCATGTTGTGGTGGTGAGTAGGTGCAGATAAGAAGTAGCAGGATGGCTGCACAAGGCTGCCACTGGGAGGAAACACGTTCAATCAGTCGTGCATGTGTAGGAGGCCTACCGAGGTGTGTGCACGTCTGAGGCCAACATCCTTGCTTATCTTGCTCCAGTGATGTAAACAGAGCACCCAGTTGGTTTCTGGACAATTAGGTAAACTGTAAGTGATATTAGTGCCCAGAATTTCCTGGGTAAGGTCTGGGAGACCTTTTTAATTTTTTTTTTTTTTGAGTTTCATTTCAGTCACAACTGAGACAATTACTGGGCTTGGCACAAAGATCGTAGTTTTGCCATTTTTCTTTTGCACTATGTAGAATAATTTGATTTTATATTTGTTTTCTACAATAAATGTTTCTATGCTTCTCTACCACACTGGTTTATTGCTTGGAAATGAACTACATGATGCCCTAAGTGTAATCAAACTGGTTTCCTTTGGAGCATGGGTCATTACACTCTGGCCCAACTGTATAGTAAAGCAAGTAAATGCAATTTCCTATAAATTGCCACTGCCAAATTCATACAGCATTCCATGTTTCCCTATTTCAATAACATCCTAATGAAGTTGTACCATATGTTACTGCTTAAACCTTTATCAACTCAGTTCTTAGTAGCTGAGTGACTATTAAGATTTTCATTTTTACAGTTACCTTAATCAGTTAGTCTTAATCTTAGCCTCATTAGGCTTTAGTCTGAGGTAATTTTATAAAATGCTTTTTTAGTATTCAATACAGTCAAACTCATAACTAAATAAGCTGCATTTAAATGTTCCTACCCAGTAGCAAAAGTGTCCTCATTATCCTTAATCCCACTAGGCCTTTAATAGAGAATCATCTGAAAACACCGTGCATGATCCCTCTAGAGACATTTCCACATGCTGACCAAATTATCCTTTGTTGAGCAATTAGGAGATCTTGGTGTTTTACAAACCTTAACTTGTAATCCTTAGTTATCTTCAAACATAAAAAGAGGTATTGCAGAATAGAAAAGGATTCTCTTGAAACCTGCCACCCTGACACTTACATGGACATGTTTTTGCTGTCATTCCATTGTTGTAGAGACGGGCCATTGATGCCTGATTTGTTTGTAAGTTTTAATGGCACCCCTATTAATGTCTATGATATTTAAACTCTATAGAACTTACAAATGACAGGAAAAATGTTTTGACCTATCCATATATTTGGTTGACTAGTAACTATTTTATCCAAATTGGCCATGAGGCTTGCAAATGTGTGAAGGGCTACTTTCAAGGTCAAAAAATCTCCTAGCTTGGCTTTTGCAGCAACTTGACTTGAACTAAAAGCAAGGATGAGTTAAAATTTAAGCCTAAATACCGCGAGGATTAGATTCAAGCGCCCACAGCCCACTTCAACGGTTTATGTGGGAAGGAATAAAAAAAAAGAAAAAAGCCAAGTATGCTGCGCCTGTTGTTGCCAGAATTTAAATGAAGTGTGGAAAGTGATCAAATATGGCTGCAGGAAACAGATATGCAAAATGGAGCCACTTGCAGTTTCTGCTGAGCCTTGTTTTACTGTTGCTGCAGACTATGGCAGGGCTAGGTGAAAAAAAAGAAAGAAGTATCACATTGTCGAAGAAGAAATGAGTTTGGGTCATGAGTCAAGGAAGCAGTTAAACTGAGTGAGAGTGATGGTGCAAAGGCAATTTTGTGTACTTTTGACATTAACCACCTATAGAATGTTGCTCTCATTTTAATTGAAATATTTATATATAATTGTGTGTGTGTGTCTGTATACTGTGTGTGTATATATACTGTATATATATATATATATATATATATATATATTATATATATAGATCTCTCTCTCTCTCTCTCTCTCTCTCTCTCTCTCTCTCTATATATATATATATATATATATATATATATATATATATATATATATACTCAGCAAAAAAAGAAAAGTCCCTTTTTCAGGACTGTGTATTTCAACAATAATGTTTTAAAAATCCAAATAACTTTACAGATCTTCATTGTAAATTGTTTAAACAATGTTTTCCATGCATGTTCAATTAACCATAATCAATTAATTAACATACACCTGTGGAATGGTCGTTAAGACCTTAACAGCTTACAGAAAGTAGGCATTTAAGGTCACAGTTCTAAAAACGCAGGACACTAAAGAGACTTGTCTACCGACTGTGAAAAACACCCAAAGAAAGATGCCCAGGGTCCCTGCTCATCTGCGTGAACGTGCATTAGGCATGCTGCAGGGAGGCATGAGGACTGCTGATGTGGCTAGGGCAATAAATTGCCATGTCCACACTGTGAGACACCTAAGACAGCGCTACAGGGAGGCAGGAAGGACAGCTGATCATCCTCGCAGTGGAAGACCACGTGTAACAACACCTGCACAGGATCGGTACATCCGAATATCACACCTGCGTGACAGGTACAGGATGGCCACAACAACTGCCCGAGTCACACCAGGAACACACAATCCCTCCATCAGTGCTCAGACTGTCCGCAATAGGCTGAGAGAGGCTGGACTGAGGGCTTGCAGGCCTGTTGTAAGGCAGGTCCTTACCAGACATCACCAGCAACAACGCCGCCTATGAGCACAAACCCACCTTCGCTGGACCAGACAGGAGTGGCAAAAAGTGCGTGAGTTTCTGCATGACAGCAATGTCAGTGTTCTGCCATGGCCAGCAAAGAGCCCAGATCTCAATCCCATTGAGCACGTCTGGGACCTGTTGGATCGCAGGGTGAGGGCTAGGGCCATTCCCCCCAGAAATGTCCAGGAACTTGCAGGTGCATTGGTAGAAGAGTGGGGTAACATCTCACAGCAAGAACTGACAAATCTGGTCCAGTCCATGAGGAGGAGATGCACTGCAGTACTTCAAGCAGCTGGTGGCCACACCAGATACTGACTGGTACTTTTGATTTTGAGCCTCCCTTCATTCAGGGACACATTGTGAAACATTTTTAGTTTATGTCTTATGGTGTTGACTACAAATGTGTTCATACAAATATTTACACATTAAGTCTACTGAAAGTAAAAACAGTTGAAAGTCAGAGGACGTTTCTTTTTTTGCTGAGTATATATATATATATATTAGTGGTAAGTGGCTGGGGATCCTGCCCAGCAGAAACGCATGGAAGGACCGGGAGAGGGACAATACCTCCCCTCGACCACGAGAGGGTAGCCACCCTTGTGGCCATGGGTTTGGAGCTTAGAAGCTTAACCTTGTTGGGGCCTCTGGCCACCACCGGGGGCGCCCGCAGAGATCCGGAGACAAGAAGCAGGTACACCTGGGGTGCTTCCAGGTGCTCATGCAGCACTTCTGCCACACCATGAAGTGCTGCAGGGAGGTCATCACGGAGCACCTGGTGCACATCCGGGTGCATTACAAAAGGATCTGCCTCACTCCATTCGGGCAGTCGGAATTGGGTGGAAGAGGATGGAGCTTGTGTGTGGAGGAGTGAAGGTGGCAGAAAGAGAAGAAAGAAGGGACTGATTATTTGGCTTGTTGGAGCATTTTGTGGAGCTGTAATGGTATAAGGAATAATAAATGTGTGTGATTTTGTGTCATCCAGTGTCAGTGTGTCATCACTTATGGATGACACTGCAGTTGTGTTCCACTGGACTGGCTACTTTGAGCAGTTGTTCAAAGCTGATCCTCTGGCTAGGATGTTGCATATCTCTGGGTCCACGGTTATTGAGGCTGATCCTCCGATTAGCTGTGAACCACCCAATCTCACTGAGATTGCACAGGTGGTGAACCAGCTGAGGGGGGGAAAGGCTTCAAGGATCTGTGGTATCCGGGGTGAACTTCTCCAGGCTGGTGGTAAGCCTGTCCTCCTGGCATTGAAAGCAATCTTTGCTTCCATTTGGGAGACTGGCATCACCCCAACTGACTGGAAAATGGGACTTGTCGTCCCTATCTGAAAAGGGAAGGGTGATTGCCTGGATTGTAGCAACTACAGGGGGATAACACTGCTCTCAGTGCAGGGTAAGGTCCTTGCTAGGGTTGCCCTCAATAGGATCTGTGATCCGGTCGCTGGTATGTGAGCAAGTGAACAGTCTGGTTTTACTCCTAAGAAGTCCACCATCGACTTCATCCTGGCACTGAGGGTGGCTGTGGGGGATCTGTTGGTGAAGAAAGATTCACAGATCTTTGCTGACGATGCTGTGATCTTCATGGAGTTAATGGAGGCTCTTATCAGGGCGCTTGAAAGACTGAGCGAGGAGTCTGAGTGTCTGGGCTTGCAAGTGTCCTACAGTAGATAAAAACCAAGATCCAGGCCTTTAATGCCCTCTTGGACACAGTCATCAGCAGTGTGTCTGTTTGTGGAGATAGTGTCGACCTTGTCGAGAGGTTTACTTACCTTGGCAGTGACATTTATGTCTCTGGTGACTCTTCCTATGAAGTCAGTAGACAGATTGGGAGAGGATGGGGGTCATGAGGTCGCTGGAAAGGGGTGTGTGGTGCTCTTGATATCTATGCAAATAGAACACAGGTCCAAGTCTTTAGAGTCCTGGTGCTACCTGTCTTGCTATATGGTTGTGAGACATGGACGCTATCCAGTGACCTGTGACGAAGACTGGACTCCTTTGGTACTGTGTCTCTCTGGAAAATCCTTGGGTGCCGTTAGTTTGACTTTGTGTCGAATGAGCGGTTGCTCATGGAGTCCCGAATGAGGCACATTACCTGCATTGTGAGTGAGCGTCAGTTGTGGCACTGCAGCCATGTGGAGCATTTCCCTGAGGGTGACCCGGCTCGTAAGATCTTCATTGTCGGGGACCTGAGTGACTGGACCAGGCCAAGGGGTCGCCCATGTAGGTGCAGCAGATAGAGGGTAATTTTCAGAGGTTGGGACTAGACCGCTTGTCTGCCTGGGGGCTTGCCAACCGGGTCCTGAGTTTTTCCGTAGTGTAGTGGGACCAGTGCATGCTCCCCAACTTGACTTGACTGATTTTGTATATTTGGTATCTGTCTGTCTGTGTACGGCGGCTGAACTTTCAAAATCTTATCTATCTATCTATTGTGACAGATAGGGGACACTATCGTTCCCTTGAACCCCTGTCCAAGACTCCAGACACCAGGAAAAAGTTCAATAATTGACTTTATTAATTCGCCACAGTGCACAAAGCACCCTCTCCTCCACTATACTCATAAACAAATCAATAACAATACAATAAACAATCCTCCACTCCCAGACGCGTTGCCACCCTTCCACCCAGCTCAGCTCGCCGTCTCGGAGCTCCCAGAGTCCTTTTATAGTCCCTGACCCGGAAGTGTTTCAATCCCCAGTCCATGTGATCCTTTATCACTTCCGGGTCAGATAAAAAGTCCTTTTCTTCACCCCAGAAGCACGTCATTCCCCTTGTATATGTGACTCGGACGTACTTCCGGGGCGTAGGGTATATAACCGTTGTTCCTCCCTGCAGCGTCACCTAGTGGCCCCCATGGCATTCATCAGGGCTGTGTATAAAAACTGCAATGTCCATGATGCCCTGCTGGTCTTCGGGGAACCTCCATACTGCAGGGAGGGCTCCACCTGGCGGCTTGGGGGTATTGGCCGGGATAAACGGCCGTCCATACACCACAGTACTCCTCTCCCAGCGACGAATTATAATTCGGAGCGGCCTGCCCCAAGAGGGAAGTCTTTCTCCAAGAGGACGTTCCAGTCGAGCCTTGACTAATCCTTATATCTTGTTCCCTGGAGAATCTAGGGGGAATATTAGTCCAATTCGACAGCTTCTCCCCCTCTCTCCAAGGACAGTTTCGCCAAATGTGGCCCAACCTTCGGCATCCATAGCACTACCTCCGTCCTCCTGTTATTCTCCCCCTGCGGGACTGAAAACAATTAGGAAACGTTAGGTCCACCCCTTTTCTTGCCGGGAAAGAAACCCCCGCCGCCTCTAACGGTTCTCTCTTGCTTTTTTCTTTCTTGTCAGGAGACCCCTGTTTTATTTTCGGGATCTCCTGTTTGCTTTGGGGGTTTTCCACAGTCTGAGCCTCTTTATTTAATAAAAAGAGACCCTTTCCTGTCTGCACCCCTCTAGACTTAATTTTTAACTGGTTCAGTGTCTTTAGGACCGGCTCACACCGAAAGCCAGCTCCATTCAGCTGCTCCGGATTGATCGGCCCCTCCTCCGACCACTCTGTTACCGTTTCGGCCTCTCTTGTAGGGCACGCTGTGTATTGGCACCCGCTATTCATTAAAAGTGGGCCCGGATCACACTGCGTCCCTATTTCATTATTTACGGTACCAGCTTGACTCACCTGTACCTCCACCTCATGTATTACGGGAGGCTCCCGTCCGATTCTCTGTAAGTACTCTGTTACCTTTCGAATGGGCGCCTCAGCTGTTTCTCCCAGATCCCAGATGATCTTCTCAATTGCCGCCAGCACCTGGAAAATACCTCGTACGGGCTCGATTAATTTCTCGAGTTCTTGCATGTCAAAAGATTTAATTAATTCGGCCGGAGATATACTCACTTCCTCGTTCATCATACCAATGAGCCCGTCCGCTGTTGGCACGTGCTCTGACGGGTCTTGCGAAGACTTCTGGGAATTGGAGTTCTTTTTGACCGAGGGCCAGGTCTCCTTCTTTGGTGGACTGCGGTCTGTCTTTATTAAATTTTCGACATCCCGATCATCCATTTCCTGGCCCTCCTTACCTTCTTGCAGGGTGAGCGGTGCTTCGCTCGCCTCCCTCTTCCCCTTCGGAAAGTCCAAGTCCATATCTTCGGGTTTGAAGGCACAAACAGCGGGACGCGGACCTCCTCCTTCTCAGAAAGCATCGGGGTTGCTACCGTGTCCCTCGCCGGCCGCCGACATGCGGAAGTCTTCTTCCATGTGCTCTGGCTCGAACAGGAGCGTGCCTTCGTCTTCGGGACAGTCTCCTTTCTCCTGCGGAGCCTCCAGGTGATCATCTCCATTTCCATGCATGGGACAAACTGTGTTATTTTAAATTGGTTATTGATGATGTTCCCGGCACATACCTCAGAGCGATCGTTGGTCCCTGGAGGTTTCTCCGGACTTGTAAGGCCGCTCCGTGGCTCCTCCCAAGCGTCAGCCATTGCAGACATGGCTCTCCCGCTGGCGATACCGCTCTGTTTGCCCTTCTTTCTTCCCATTCCGGACTTGGTGAAGGTAGCTTCTGGCGATGTTGTGGTGAGTCTGTATGCCGTCTTCTCAGGTTTCTCTGCCCATGGAAATTTTTGATGCAGGTCCTCCGCAATAGACACTGGAGTACGCCACTGTGACAGATAGGGGGCGCTATCACTCCCTTGAACCCCTGTCCAAGACTCCAGACACCAGGAAAAAGTCCAATAATCGACTTTATTAATTCGCCACAGTGCACAAAGCACCCTCTCCTCCACTATACTCATAAATTAACAATAATCACAAATAAACAATCCTCCATCTCCCAGACACGTTGCCACCCTTCCACCCAGCTCAGCTCGCCGTCTGGGAGCTCCCAGAGTCCTTTTATAGTCCCTGACCCGGAAGTGTTTCAATCCCCAGTCCATGTGATCCTTTATCACTTCCGGGTCAGATAAAAAGTCCTTTTCTTCACCCCAGAAGGACGTCATTCCCCTTGTATATGTGACTCGGACGTACTTCCGGGGCGTAGGGTAAATAACTGTTGTTCCTCCCTGCAGCGTCACCTAGTGGCCCCCATGACATCCAGCAGGGCTGTGTATAAAAACTGCAATGTCCATGATGCCCTGCTGGTCTTCGGGGAACCTCCATACTGCAGGGAGGGCTCCACCTGGCGGCTTGGGGGTATTGGCCGGGATAAACAGCCTGCCATACACCACACTATCTATCTATCTATTTATCTACATAGATAGATACTGTAGATAGATTCCTGTATAGTGTATATGTAGGTATACTGATTATAATATACATACAATATACATCTGTCACATTTATAAAGTTTACAGTGAGTATGTCACCCCACCCTTTTTACCTGCAGATTTCACAGTTTGATGAATTTATGAATCAAGAAAGCACAGGTTTATCAACTTATATTTTCTGTTTCTGTTCTTTCTGGTCTGGAGGCTAGAATCAGTCTTTAAAAACATAAAATGCCTTTTTCTGAATCGTCAGTTCAGTCAATTATTAATGTGAATTTCTGGTCGGTATTTCAGATCTCTCTTCAAGAACTGTAAATATATATAGCGCGTAGTGGCTGGCTATGTAAAGTTTTCGTGTGCTCCATGTGCCTGTGTAGGTTCTCTGGGTCATTGTGAGTCTGCACAATCTGCTTGCCTGGCTTGATATTTTTGAGCACAGTATTCCTTTCACTGCCTAATAACAAGCATTTTTTTATGTAGGCTGCTTTATACAGTGTCTTTTTGAGAATGGTATTGTTATAGCACCAATGACTTCTTTGTTGGATTTAAGGACAATTGTACCTTTACCAGAAATAACGTTATAAAAATATGCACTGGATGGATTGATACTCCCGTCTGCTTGCTTTTTGCTGATTATGCACTTTAGCTCAAGGATGCTGACAGCTTCAACTGGATCTAATGGAGTGCAACATTGCTTATAAGCCTGAAATTATGAGGCCAACTGCAGAATAATGTGCACATTTTTCCTGATTCTTCTGTCAGTCTTTGTTTTCCTAGGCACAATACTTTATTTGCACGAGTTGTTTTAATTCAGTTTAAAGATACCTCTTAAGGCACCCTGTGGTAACTGTATTTCACAGGATTCAATGATGAAAGTAAACTATAATAAATAGTGAATTTGTTTTTCATTTCTTTATTGCTATTGCAGTCCTTATAGCATTCAGTGTCTCAACTTGACAAATAGAAGGTTAAGAAGTTAAACTTCATAGCTCAGTGTTGCGGGAGGAAACCTCGCCAGTAGGCACCTTTTCCCAATTGGCTTTCAATATAATACACAACCTTAAGGGTGCTTTTTTTAAACCAGAAAAATATTTAATGGTGAAAAAACGGGGAATACCACATCTTCTAGGGACTTGATTACTGCAACTCACTGTATTCTGGGATTAGCAAATCCCTGATATGCAGGTTACAGTTGGTCCAGAATGCTGTCACTCACTTCCTTGTTGGGGTAAGAAAGTCTGATTCTGTTTCTCCAATATTAGCTTCTTTACACTGGCTGCCTGTCAGTTTTCGAATTGATTTTAAAATCTTGTTGCTAGTTTTTAAATCTTTACATGGGCTTGCTCCTGCCTATTTATCTGAATTGTGTGCTTTACACCAGCCATCTAGAGTGTTTAGATCATCTAGTCAGTTGTCTCTTGTTGTCCCCTGCACTAAGTGTAAAATTAAGGGGGGCAGGGCTTTTGCAGTTGCTGCTCCTCGCCTGTGGAACTCTTTACCTCATTACATAAAGGAGCCGTCTGCAATTGAACTGTTCAATACAAGATTAAAGACTCATTTCTATTCACTTGCATTCCATGACCTTCAGTAATACTAATGGTTTCCTCATTGTGATTATGTAACATTACTTCTATTTATTATTTATTTTATTTATGTTCCTATATTTTATTTCCATTTATGTTATTTGTATGTTTTCTTTTATTCTATTATTGTAAAGCACTTTGGCCACATCATTCCTATGTTGTTTTAAATGTGCTATATAAATAAATTGACATTGACATAAAATAACAAATCTACAGCCTCCCTAAGCATATCTGAACACAATAAAGACCTTATCCTGCTCATGGTTGGTCCACTTTCCAAAACACTACTCAAAACTCGTGTTTGCCCACCTCTGTGCTCTGGTACCAAACTGGCCAATCTTCCTCTGTGCCAGGCCAGTCCATGCCTCTGTTTCGTACCCAAGTCCAAGCCTGTCTAATCTGTGGTAAGGATGTTTTTTGAAGCTCCTGCCAAGAAGCACCTCGGTCTCAGCCAGGAAGTCACTCCTTGGGCTGGACATGGCCCTATAAACTCCTGAGACTGTACTCTCCAACCCCAGGTATCCCAGCAATCTCTTTGGCTTCCCAGTGACTTTTCATGAGCCTAAATAACCAAAGCAGCTGCTTACTACAATCCTGAAGTCCATGCTTTCAGGAATCCGTTCAGCAAAATTAGGCCTCCTGTCCTGAAAAATGGCTGGAATATCATCATTCTGGCCCTAAGTATGCCTAGGCCCACAACAATTCTAATAAATATATATTTTATTTCTTATTGTATCTCATATGCTTTTGCATGTCTTTGTATTATTTTAGATAGTTTTTTTTTTCTTCTATCAAATCATAAGATGAGAAATCACCTTAGGAAAGTGCAATAAGCACAGTAGAAATATACTATTAAAAAGACCAGTCATGTTTTTAACTTATTATGTTATACATTGTTGGATGAATATGTAATTCCATAAAGATACTGTATATTTTATTCTTATTACATAAATAATTATGTAGACACTACAATTGGGGATCATAATGCCAGGAAAACCAAATAAATAATGAATTGAGAAGGCCTCCTGGTTTTGCTGTACTCCTTTATCTGACAGGGATGCTCACTCACCTTCCTCCCGTCATGATTAGGAACATAAGTGGACATTTAGGCATGCGGGGACCAGACGAACCATAAAACATAGTTTTATCACTACCATATAGCTAGAAATGTATTATATCTAAAGCTACACATCGTAAATTGTACATAATACAAAGCTGCAATATAACCTAAAGCTTACAATAACATGTTTAAAATGTTACAATTATGAAATTATTATTATTCGGCTAATGATATTGAAATGATGGAAAACTTTATTTTTTTTTTGGCTTGTCTGCCTATTATATTTGTTCCAAAATAAACCCTTTCTTATTTTTAAACAAGTTACAAAAATGCATCCATGATGTCCTATTCAGGCCTTCTAGGACTGAGTTCACTGCTTTGAAAGACATGCAGATTAGGTGGGTTGGAGCTGCTAAACTGGTCCCTGGTGTGTGTTTGTAGGCCTGTGTGTTCACCCTGTGATGGGCTGGTGTTCTGGCTAGGGATTGTTTCTGCTTTGCCCCTGATATTTGCTGGGTTAGTCTCCAGCTTCCCTGTGTTCCAACTCTGGAGAGAGTGGGTTTAGAAAATTGATGGATTGGTGGAAAGCAGGACCCTTTTTAATTGTTGTTTTCTACAACAAAGAGACAGTTTTGTTTATTTAATATTTTGTTGCAGTGCTAAGTGTGATGCATGTAGTTTGCTCAGAGTGCCGCAACTGACACTTGTATAGGCCGCATATTCAAGTGTGAGACTTCGGTGTTATGTAGATTTTTCTGTTGGTTTTTATTCACTTTTAATCATTAGTTTTCTTATTTTTTTGTTTATTATTGGTCAATTAAGTATTGTCTGTTAAAGTTTACATGTACTTCTTGTGCTATTTCGGTGGTTCCCTAAGAGGAAAGTCCATCTTTATGTCATAGTTGCTGGGTCATCCTTCTGACTTTATAATTGAGCGAGAAGCAGTTGTCAACAATGAGGCATTTTATTCTAAAGAACTATGTGTATTATTATTTGGCATTGGATTTTGGTGTGTGTGTGTGTATTTTAATTCTGTTGTTCTGTTTTAAGGATTCTGTTTTCTTTATTATGTATTAGGACTTTGCTATTTAGGATTGCCTTTTAGGCAGTTCCTTTTTACTTTTTTTTGCTCTGTGGAGTGTTGCTTTCCATTTTTCTATTTTTGTTAATAAGTCCTTCTTTTTATAAACATCATTTTGAGGACCTTTTGTTCACAAACTGAGAGTTATGGTGACTAGTGAATCCGGTAAACAGGAGCCTGGGATTCCCGGACATTTTTCATTCCCACATTCCCGGTAAACCGGGAACGGCCAAGCTCGCATATATAGCGTGTAAAAGTGTAAAAATCGATCAAGAAATGACAGAGTTATAGTTGAAAACTGAAGACTTCATTGACGTCTGTCAGACAATAGCTTTGAACAGCAACTTGAAATTACAATGCGTCAGTCTGTTGCATCCGCATTACAGTAATCCCTCCTCGATCGCGGGGGTTGCATTCCAGAACCCCCCGCGATAGATGAAAATCCGCGAAGTAGAAACCATATGTTTGTATGTTTGTTATTTTTATATATTTTAAGCCCTTATAAACTCTCCCACACTGTTAACATTATTAGAGCCCTCTAGACATGAAATAACACCCTTTAGTCAAAAGTTTAAACTGTGCTCCATGACAAGACAGAGATGACAGTTCTTTCTCACAATTAAAAGAATGCAAATATATCATCTCTTCAAAGTAGTGCCCGCATCAGGAGCAGAGAATTTCAGAGAGAGAGCGCGCGCTCGCAAAGAAAAGCAAACAATCAAAAAATCAATACGTGTGCTTTTGTGCTTTTAAGTATGCCGAAGCACCGCAATAAAGCGGCATTTTTTAGAGGAGCATCAGTATCTTCTGTGCAAACAGCCTCTCTGCTCACACCCCCTCCGTCAGGCGCAGAGAACGTCAGAGAGAGAGAGAGCGCGAGATTAAAGCAAACAATCAAAAAATAAATACGTGTGCTTTTGTACTTTTAAGTATGCCGAAGCACCGCGATAAAGCGGCATTTCTTAAAGGAGCGTCCGTATCCTCTAGACAAACAGCCTCTGTGCAAACAGCCCCTTTGCTCACACCCCCTCCGTCAGGCGCAGAGAATGTCAGAGAGGGTGAGAGAGAGAGAAAAGCAAACAATCAAGCACCGTGCGGGATGTAATATGTAATCCATGCTCTGATTGGGTAGCTTCTAAGCCATCCGCCAATAGCGTCCCTTGTATGAAATCAACTGGGCAAACAAACTGAGGAAGCATGTACCATAAATTAAAAGACCCATTGTCCGCAGAAATCCGCGAACCAGCGAAAAATCCGTGATATATATTTAGATATGCTTACATTTAAAATCCGCGATAGAGTGAAGCCGCGAAAGTCGAAGCGCGATATAGCGAGGGATTACTGTATCTGTACCAAGAAACTTGCCATCACAGAGTGATGACATGAAACTGGATGCATCAGTAAAAGCTGAAATGGCGGTGTTTCAGAGCAATGGCAAGCGCGGGAGTTGTTTAGAACAAGTGTATCAGCAACTGATGACTGTGCCGCCTACTTCAGTGGAGGCAAAGCGTGCTTTCTCAGCGGCTGGCATACTCTGCCTGAAGTACGCTCTTGCCTGGACGACCACACGCTGGACACGTTAGCTTTCTATACTGTTTTACTGCAACTAACTAGATCAGGGGTGCCCACAGTTTTTCGGCTTGCGAGCTACTTTTAAAATGAGCAGGTCAAAATTATCAACCTACAATAAAAAGTGTATATATATATATATACAGTATAATATATATATATATATACTTTATACATAAAATATATGTTGTCGTACCTTGCATAACTGAATAACCTTTATGGTATAATAACAATTCAATACATTTATGGTCACTACAGTATTTGGATTTAATAATCTTCATGTGGGAAAAGGCTGACTTGCATAAATAAGTAAAGCCGAATAATGCAGTCAAGGAGCTTTTGAATTCGGCCGAGTGAAAAATGACGGCTGTCCGATTAACTGTGATTTTAGTTCCCTCTCCTTTCTCTTTCTCATATCGCTTTTTGGAAGGATGTCAGTTTCGTAGTTTTTATGAACAGTTCGAAAGTGCCTTTCCACATTTTTTTTCTTTGGAATAGCAGTGATAGATTGACAGATCAGACAAATGCACTTCGATTGTGACATTGTGAGAAAAAAAATCCTCTTCCAATTCCACATCCAGCCCATACCCTCCCCAAAGCAATTTTTTTAAAATTCCTTCTTTAGTCGATATAAATTGGAAGACTAACTAGATCACTTAGATAGCCAGAGTTTTGCAGTAGCTTGCGCTTTTGATCGTGCGTGCGGGATGACCAGTGTGTTAGAAGACAAGAGATCTCATACTGGCCACCCTGTATGTCAATCAAGTGGCAAATGCCATAGGGAGGATATATGATAGACTAACGTTTAAAAAAATTTTTTTGGAATGCAACGCGATTTTACCGGTCAATTGCAATTGACGTATTGGGCACCCCTGGACTAGATACATGTACTTATATGACAGCATGAACTGCTTGTCGATAAGGTTACTCTTTTATTGGTGTCAACATATTGCAGTAGTTTTATTAAAAATAAGTGTCGGTCATTCTAAAACCATTCACATGTGAGATGCCCGTGCACTGTGTCTTCCCTGGGAGCCCGGGATTCCCGGGAATGACATGCAGGATTCCAGAATTCCCGGGAATGGATAAACCCGTCCGGGAATGGATTCCCTAATGGTGACCCATCTACTTGTACTTTTTTTTTGCTTTAGATTAGTTTCTTTTGAAGACTGGGATTAAGCCCCTTTGGGGTGAGACCTTTTCAGGCAAGCAAAAGAGGCCTGCAAATATTAAGTTACCACTCACAGCTTTTTTTGCTTTTTTATTTTTGTATTTCACACATTCTTATAATTTATATTCTGTGAACGAGTAATTGATTTTTGATGAAAGTGAATTTCCTTAGTTAAATCCTCTCAGCTAAAGTACAAACAGACTCTATATTAATTTCTCCCTTTGCTTACCCTCATCTTGATCTTTGAATTTGGTAGCCAATGATCAATGATCAATGATTTATGTAAAAGCAAGATTAAATATGCAACTACAGTACATTGCTTTTGCCTTAAAGTATTGCTGTTTTATCATTCCTTTTTTTCTCAATATGATCCCTGAAGCCTGAGTTATGATGTACTCTGCTTGACAGCAGCATTCATATCTTCTTTTATTGTTACTTTTGGGACATCAGAATCTGTTTTATGTATGCAATCTGGCTATTATTGACATGAAGAGAAGGGCTTTTCTCCATCTTGTATGACACGTCTCTTTTCACTTGAGCAATATTAGCCATTATCTCAAGCGTAGCACCTTCTAACATAGACACCTAACATTAAAATCAGTATTATGATGCATGGCTCTAAGACTGTTTCTTTATTTTGGCTGCAGCTGCTCCTTTCAGATAGTTAGCCTATCCATCATGTTTGTGCAACTTCCAGATTTTTGCATGACATTTTGAACTGGCATTTGCTTAAATAGTGTATGGCCCACTGTGGAAAAGTACCACTTTTCTATCCTCTTTTCCTTTCTGTACGTTGCATCTTTTTACTTGAAGTTAATAAGCTATATTCTTACCAGTAATATTGTCACAGCAGCAACTCTCCTCTCCATCGCAGTGCAGATTTAGTTGATTATTTTCTTTTGACAACCTTTAGGCAGTCTTTGTATTTAGAATTCAATGCCTTCAGCCATTTATAGTTCTTTATAATATGAAACTATGCTTAGAGAATAAACACAGCCCGTCAGTTGTCAATCGATTCTGGAAAGTAAAAAAAAAAAGGCAGTGCATGTCATTGACAAGTGATGTAGCTCTGTTTGCATTGTGAATACAATTGAAGCAATGAGTAATTGTTCCCCAAGAGTTTATGTTGGTCTTTCAGTTTTTCTTTTTGAACGATTTTTACAAAATCTATAAACTAATGAAATAATATAACTTTATCAAGTATCCCCAACCAAACACTAACCTTAATTACTTTTGAAAAGGCAGCATATTTGACAAAAACATGATGGTCAGAAGGCAGAAATCTGTGGGATTTATGAGTCTGATTTTTATTAAATGCTGATATTACTGGTGCCATTTGTTGAGAGCTATATTCCTTTCAAATTACTTCAACTTGGGTGATTGCTGTTGTTTTGTTTTTTAAGCATGGTCTTCCATAAAATACTACCAATCGACACATTCTCTAAGAACCTGAATGTACTTCAGCTCAAAACCAATACCAGCATGAAATTTGTCTTGAACAGGACCAATTCATATTGCCATTCCAGTACTCCATTGTAGGTGTATGGACTCAAATGAGATAAAATGAGATTTAATAAACAGCAACAACAAAAACATTTATTTATATAGTATATTTTCATACCAATTATGTATCATAAAGAGCTTTACAATACGAAGAAAGAAAAAAGAAAAATATAAAAATAAGATTAGGCAATACTAAGTAACAAGGAGTAAAGTAAGGAACGAAAGCCAGGAGGACAGAAAAAACAAACAAAAAAAAAAAAAAACTCCAGAGGGCTGGAGAAAAAAAACCCAAAATCTTCAGGGGTTCCGAGGCTACGAGACCACTCAGCCCCCAGTGGGCATTCTACATAACATCAATGATCTCAATCAGTCCTCATGGGTTTCAGGTTTCACATGGAAGAATTAGATGATGATGGTGATATGGACATCTGGCCTTCAATCCATCAGTCTAAGGAGACCATGGTGCTTTGATTGGGTGGTGGTGGCGCAGATCGCCACCATAGAAAACCGTAAAAAGAACAGCAGAGAAAGTAGGGGTTAATACGGATTTCGGAGCCACCATGAATGATAATGATAATTAAATGCATATACAGAGTATCAGGATTAAGCTAAAATGAAGCAATGAGAAAGCCATGTTAAAATAATGAGTTTTTAGCAGTTTTTTAAAGTGCTCCACCATATAAGCCTGGAGAATTTCTATTGCTAAGCTATTCCAAATTTTAGGTGCATAACAGCAGAAGGCCGCCTCACCACTTCTTTTAAGTTTAGCTCTTGGAATTATAAGCAGACACTCATTTGAAGATCTAAGGTTACGATTTGAAGTGTAAGGTGAAAGGCATTGTGAAATATAGAATGGAGGGAGATTATTTAAGGCTTTGTAAACTATAAGCAGTATTTTAAAGTCAATTCTAAATGACACAGGTAACCAATGTAGTGACATCAAAACTGGAGAGATGTGCTCAGATTTTCTTTTCTGAGTTAAGATTTTAGCAGCTGCATTCTGCACTAGTTACAATCGATTGATGTCTTTTTTGGGTAGTCCTGAGAGGAGTGCGTTACAGTAATCTAGCTGACTGAAGACAAAAGCATGAACTAATATTTCAGCATCTTGCAAAGTTATAAGGGATCTAAATCTTGCTATATTTCTTAAGTGAAAAAATGCTGTCATAGTGATCTGATTAATATGTGATTTAAAATTTAGGTCAGAGTCAATATTTGCCCCTAAATTCTTTACCTCTGTCTTGACTTTTAAGCCTGATGGATCAAGCTTTTTTCTAATATCCTATTATATGAATAGGATCAGGAGATGAGATTTACTGAAAAGTCAGGCCAAGGTAGATTCAAGTTCTTTGATTTTTCCAGGGCATTTAATACCATTTTACTTCATTGACTTGGGGAAAAAGCTCAAGGCTTTGCATCTTGATGGCCCGACAAATGTCCTGGATCTTGGACTATATGATCAAAATGCAGCAGTTAATGAGGTTTGGGGATTGGTGTTGTGAAATACTGGAACATCTCAAGGAACTGCCCTGTCTCCCTTCCTGTGTACCCTCTACACAACAGACTTCTAGCACAATACTAGCGCTTGCTGTCTAAAGAAAAGTTTAATTGACTTCTCTATCATTGACTGCATTAATAATGGAGACATGTCATAATACAGGAAGGTTGTGGAGGACTTCATGTTCTGGTACAGGGATAACCACCTGCATCTCAACATCAGCAAGACATTGGATGTGCCAAGACACCTCCGAGACCGGTCACCATTCAGGGGTAGGACATGGAAGTGGTGCAGAGCTACAAGTATCTAGGGGTTCACATAAACAGCAAACTGGACTGGTCTGACAACATAGTGGTGCTGTATATGAAGGGCTAGAGCAGACTGTACTTGCAAAGGAGACTCAGGTCTTTTGATGTGTGCAGTAAGCTGCTGGAAAACTTCTACCAGTTCGTAGTAGCCAGTGTGTTGCTCTATGTTGTGGTCTCTTGGGGAAACAACTTGAGCTCAAAATATGCACAATGCTTGAACAAACCTATTGGCAAAGCCTGTGCCATCACAGAGCAAATCCTGGACACACTGGGAAGTGTTTTGGAAAAGAGTGTGGTGGCAAAATTAAATGCCATCATGAAAAATCCTCACCATCCCCTCCACGAGGCACTCTTTTGAAGAACTTCTGGCCATAGGCTCATTCCACCACGGTGTGCTAAGAAGTGCCTCTGAGGGTCTGCCCACTGCTATCATGCAATTCAGTGCATCCTCTTGACATACTCTTTACATTCATTTTGCAATTTCTGCACAATATAAATTTTTTATCGATTCATTAGCTGTATTATTTGTCTTGTGAATCTCTAGTCCTGTTTTTTATGTTTCTGCTGCTGTATGTATCTGAATTGTCCCTTAGGCTTAATAAAGTTTATTTAATCTGAATTAATCCACCATCCATCCATCCATTATCCAACCCGCTGAATCCAAACACAGGGTCACGGGGGTCTGCCGGAGCCAATCCCAGCCAACACAGGGCACAAGGCAGGAACTAATCCCGGGCAGGGTGCCAACCCACCGCAGGACACACACAAACACACCCACACACCAAGCACAATTTAGAATCGCCAATCCACCTGACCTGCATGTCTTTGGACTGCGGGAGGAAACCCACGCAGACACGGAGAGAACATGCAAACTCCACACAGGGAGGACCCGGGAAGCAAACCCGGGTCTCCTAACTGCGAGGCAGCAGCGCTACCACTGCGCCACCATGCCGCCCCTGAATTAATCTAAACTGCTAATTAAAAAATCAAAGACCTTAACACCAAAATAAAATTTGTTAACTAGGAAAAGTTTTTGTTGGAGGAATAATTACACCCCAGCACTATTTTTATCCTAATCTTGGACATCGAGAAATGCATGCACTGACCATTACACCATCACTCCAGTGATGCCATGCACTGTGTATTCCAGGATGGCTCTTTAAAAAGATTACTTTGTTTGGAATTCTGCTTTGTTAGGTTTTGTCTTGTTTGTTCCTGCTTTCTTTTTATAAATTTCTGTTTTTTTTTACTTCAAGTTTGACTATAAAGTTATTTGTTGTATGTTTAACTTGATTATATGTAATGTTATTTTCTTAAAAATTTAAATAAATGTAAAAAGATTACTGAGACAATGAATGACATGATCACCCCAAAATGGCCATGTGTATAGCAAAAGAAAATGGTGCCAAAGGATAAACTTTTCCAAAACTGTTTCTAGACAAAACCAAATGTCAAATTCAAGTTACTTGGGCTGAAGAACCCCAGACAACACTTATATTAGTCTACCAGAGTCCACAAGGAAGAGAAGAAAATTGAATCATAACATTTGGACAATGGAGAGGTAAAATGAGTCTGGGGAACACATACAGTACAAAACAAAACATCAGGGAAATTCCCAATGCACACAGAAAGAATCCAAGCCCTAATTTTAAGATTTTGGAAAATTAGTAAGCTTTGTAACTAAATTACACTCATGTTCACTTAAAAATATCTGATGGAAAACCAATAGTGTATGTTTCACTGGACACTGCAATGTGGAAATGGTACCTCAGTTCTATTACTGTATGGGCGGATGTTATCAGTAGTGAGAATTGTGGTCATGTAACTTATGTTGGTAAACTATTTAGGTTTAAGACATTTTGTGGTTTTTGCATTGTGTTGTTTTACCATGTACTCGTTTTCTTCATGTTTCTGCATTGGCTGGACTAGTAAAAAAAAAAACTTTAAATTTAACTGAATTGTGAATTGGCAATACATTGAATTAAATTGAAATATATCAGGGATAAAACTGCACCACTGTAAACTGCGTACCGTATATAAAATCATGGATTATAGTCACTTGTGGTTCTACTGTGTGTACCACATTACAAATATTTGTACTTTGTACATTACAATGATTAACCATGGACCCTAAAGGATGACTTTAACAAGGCGACACTATTAAGCAATGCACTTTCACTTTAGTCCACAGTACAACCTCTTATTCTGAATATTTTACCAGTGGAGCTTTTCAAAGAGGATAGCCCAAAAGCATATTTCTGTGTACATATTGTAGGTAATTTTTGAAGTCAAAGCTATTTGTTCAAAATCATGGTATACATTTATTTTCTCTAGAAATTTACATTGTTAAGTAAACCATAATTTGCAATTTAAAAACAAAATGCCTCTCTTAATGGCTAAAAAGAGCAGGTCTGTGCAGTATCAGATAAAAACTTATTGAATAGTTTCTGAATACTGAATCACAAAAAGCAGAAATCAATGCATGCAGCCAAGGCTCAAATTTAGGCTTTGCACATCTAATTCTAATTGGAGCAATTGAATCCAAAATGCTTGTGGACATAAAATCAAATAAATTAGGAATTTCAACTCCATTTGGATTGATGGAAAGGGCCTCCGTATTTTATAGTATTGGCAGAACACAGCAGAGAACCAACTTGTTGTCATCAAGTTAATGGCACGAACTATAGATGGAGCAGTTATCTATATGACCCTCATGACACCTGCAGTGTTCATTTAAATTTGTATTTAAGCAAGCTATTACACAAGCTGTTACACATCACAGTTTCGTTTGCTTGGTATTTTCTTCCTGCTTCTTGTACTTTTTTTGTTTGCCTTTCATTTCCTGCCTTTTTATGTAATGCCTGCATATTAAAATTACATTTACTTTGATTTTTTCATGGCTGTCTGTTAGTTCAGCATTTTTTTTTTGGTTGTTGTCTTTTGCACTCATTTAAGACCTTTGGTGCCCAAACCTAACAGTGTCTGGTGAGCAGACCACCAGACAACAATAGATGTGCAACTGACTATTAGGCATTAGACTAAGAACCCTGGGCAATAAAATGCATGCAATAAAGTAGACGTATGGCTCCAGATTTAATCCAAATATAGTTGGCTGCAGAGTAGAAACTATAATCAGTGACTCCAGCAAAGTCAGCCACCCCTGAAAAGCAAACATTTAAACAACTGATATGGATTAATGTACTTTTGGCAGTCAGTTTCCCTACATTTGTGCATTCACATCTCCATAAGAAAGACCTCTAAAGCAAGAAATCCTGAAACAGAAATGGGACACGTCAAGCAATAGAGAAGTATTCGACTTTAGACAGAGTAGTTTGTTGCAGCTTAGACAAAAGCAAAGATCTGGCTCTTAAAAGTAAGCTACACACATAGCAAGCCGCAACATAGAACAAATGCAACAAAGAGTACAGTAGAATGATTTAAAAAAAAAAAAGGAAATGGACAACTTCATCGTCATGGGGCTTCTCCATTCCTCAGAGTTATGGTAACGGTTAAAAAAAAAGGAGTCACTTATCCAGAAATGAATGTAAGAAGAAGTGAACTATGTAAGCATCACTCTCTAATCAGGGAGTGTAACATATATTTACTGACTATTTACATTCCAATAAAAACTACTGCACGATTGCATTATCTGCACATTATAACAATTTCATATTTATCTTATGCTTTAATTTGTCAGCAAAGCTTCAGACTGGCTGTCCATCATGGTCCCATGCAGGCAGCAATATTATGCTTGACCCTGTTTAGCAAGACTATAGCATAGCTAGAGCAGAGAGCCACCTGTCCTGTCGCTTACCCCAAAATCCTTCATTGTGTTATAAGAGATAACTGCATATTGTCTGTTGATATGTTAAAAGGACAAAAAAGTTGGGTTTGGAAAAGAATTAAAATGTATAGGTTAGAAGATTAGAAGGCCTGGATTATATACAGTAATCCCTCCTCAATCGCGGGGGTTGCGTTCCAGACCCCCCCCGCGATAGGTGAAAATCCGCGAAGTAGAAACCATATGTTTGTATGGTTATTTTTATATATTTTAAGCCCTTAGAAACTCTCCCACACTGTTTATAAATATTCTCTGCACAGTTATACAGTAAACCCTTGTTTATCGCAGTTAATCCGCTCCAGACAGATAAATGAATTTCCACAAAGTAGGATTCTTTATTTATAAATCTAATATTTTCGCAGTTAGAGCATAGGAAACCTGTTTACGGCCTTCTAAATACGTTTTTTTAACATTATTAGAGCCCTCTAGACATGAAATAACACCCTTTAGTCAAAAGTTTAAACTGTGCTCCATGACAAGACAGAGATGACAGTTCTTTCTCACAATTAAAAGAATGCAAACATATCTTCCTCTTCAAAGGACTGCGCGCGTCAGGAGCAGAGAATGTCAGAGAGAGAGAGAAAAGTAAACAAGCAAAAATCAATAGGGCTGTTGGGCTTTTAAATGGAAGCACCACGATAAAGCAGCCGCAATGAAGGGATCAATGTGAAGGTAGTCTTTCAGCATTTTTTACAGGTGCATCCGTATCTTCTAAGCAAACAGCCACTGTGCAAACAGCCCCTCTGCTCACACCCCCTCCGTCAGGAGCAAAGAATGTCAGAGAGAGAGAGACAGAGAAAAGCAAACAATCAAAAATCAATATGGGCTGTTAGAGCTTTGAAGTGTGTGACGGGAAGCATATCTTATAGCATTGAGGAGTTTTATTTAATATGTAATACATGCTCTGATTGGGTAACTTCTCAGCCATCTGCCAATAGCGTCCCTTGTATGAAATCAACTGGGCAAACTGAGGAAGTACTATAAATTAAAAGACCCATTGTCGCAGAAATCCGCGAACCAGCGAAAAATCTGTGATATATATTTAGATATGCTTATATTTAAAATCCGCGATGGAGTGAAGCCGCGAAAGTCGAAGCGCAATATAGCGAGGGATCACCGTACTGTAGCTCACACAGCAGAATAAACTGAGAATTGGACGGCAGTCATAAAAACATTATAGAGAGGCAGATTAATGACAATTTAGTAAATTGCCCTGTTGGCTAACAGGTAATATGTGCCATTTTCTTGTGCAGATCCTTCCAAAGTCCATCTTAATTTTTCTTTTCTTATTTTCTTTCATAAATTATTATTGACGTGAATAAGTGAAATAAAAAAACAACTGTATACAAAAAAACTAAAAAAAAACCCACCCCATAACCCAGTGAGAAATAGTAATATACAAAAGAATAGCTGACCAAAAGGAACAGTTTTCCATTCCTTAAAATTAAATTAAAAACAAAACCCAAAGTGTAAACTTATTATCAAAAATGCCATCTTAAAAAAAGCTTTTGGAAAGAAATACCAAAGAGACAAAGAAGGGTCTGGGCTATGGAGATGAAGGCAGCATGTGGCACACAATATCTGTCATAAAGTAGAGGTAGTGAGCTTTGAAGATCCGACAGCAGTTTGAGACCCCATCTCAGCTTCACATCCATTGGCTGCACTTCCTGCTGTTGCTTTTCTGAGATGTGTGGTCAGCGTTTACAAGAGTCTCATTATTAGATTCATTCGAGCCATCTGTTAGACGCTAAATATTTCATTTTTTAACACAAGGCAATACATTGAAGTCATCTGCAGAAATGAGTGGAATCTAACCACAAATAATTTGATCAATTAAGTTAATGGAGGGATTACTGTGGGGTAAAAGCCCCCTGCCACTGTGGGCTCTTGCTGAAAAACACTGAAGACAAAAGTAATGCAACATTTTTGCGAAACCACACAGTAAAGCTGGTAATAAGAAAACTATTGATTTCCCTCTACAATGCATTAAGCTAAAATACTATGTTTGTCTTGTATTTCTCCTTTTTTTAACAATTTTCCCACCCTTCTGTCTTCAAGAAAGCATCACTTTAGCTTTTCTTCCAGCTGAGGTCACGACGTGAGATCTGATGACTTCTGTCTATATCATCCTTTAAGACGTTTTCATTTCTCTCTCTCTCTGTCTCACTGACAGTTTTTAAATGTGTTTGCTATCATCTCTTCCTCTCATCTTACTAGCATAGCAATCTCTCGGCTTCTAACAAGCAAGCCCCCCTGCTCCTCCCCACCACCAATGTGGTGTAGTGCTGTTTGGGTGTCAACTGTTAATGCTGACATTTGTTTGATTTGATTTTTAAAGTTTTGCCCCAGGAGTGTCAGTTTTATAGGACTGCCCAGGCTGAGACTTCTGAAACAAATTCTTGTCTGAGTTCTCACTGCTGGGAGAAATGAAGGGAAAACTGAAGGAATGTAGAGTTTATGTTTTATCAAAGCTGCACAAATAGGAAAGTAAAGGATATGGTAAACAAATGATCAAAGAAAAAACCTCTATGAAACTCACATAAAAGTGGAATAAAACTAGCAACAACAAATAACAAAGAAGATACTGATTTAACATTAAGAAAAAAAATGGCCTGAATAAATTTGCAAAACAGACAACAAATATAATAGATTTAAGACATCAAACAAACCTATTCTCACATGAAACAAATGACAAATCAAGAAGAAAAGAGATCAATGAAATAAATTATAACAATTGTTTAAAGAATGCATAATTGATGAAAAAGAGAAGAATCTGGGAAAGAACATTAAGTTACAAGCAAGTGAATCAATACTAAATAAAGAAAATGACACAAACATTAGACACCACTCAACTGTCCTCACAGCAAGCATTATATAAAATTGATTAACAAATAATTACAAATAATAAAAAAAGAAAGACTCCAAAAGTTTATAAAAGAAATTGTAAATTAAATAAAGTAATGAAGAAGAGAATAAATCACAAATGATGAAATAAATACCATCCATCAGTCCATCCACTTTGTCCAGTTCAGGGCTGCCTACCCCAAAAGTGTCTAATGCAAGTCAGAAGTGTTCCTTGGACTGGGCACCAGTGCACACTGGGAACACTCATGCACACACTCCCATTCACTCACTGACCATTTCAGAGTCCTCAGTTAACTTCACACACACACACACACACGCAAACACATCTTTGGCATGGGAGGGGGGGGGGGGGATTGGAACACCTGGAAAAAAACCAAAGCAAAAATGAAGATGGTTTGTAAACTCCATACAGATGATAGCCAGGCATGTAATCTGAACCCTGCACCACTTCAAATATTGTCATTTCTTGTTGTTCTAAATACAATTTCTATTTTTTACTGGACAAATTATGAAAAAGTAAAGCATTGGATTGAAGTGTTTCAGGATTTTAATTTTAATTGTGGTTCTTTAGTCTCTCAACCAGTTGTATGCCACAGAGACAGGGACACAACCACATACTGACAGATGGTCAGATCGTTCTTACAACTGCATGTCCAGAGTCAAAATTTGGAAGTGAATAGGTGCAAAAACATAAATTTAACATTGTACATTACATTAAGAAACTTGCAGTAAAGCTGAAAGGAAGACAATTTAAAAACAGTAAAATAGGCAAAGACAATGAAAGTAAAATAAGACACAGACAAAAACAGTTTAACTGTAGAATTTAAGAGATACATTAAACTGACAAAAGCTGTAAGCAAAAAACAAAGGAAAAGAAGATTAAATAAATCGCAGCCGTTCCAAGATCTTGAAATTAAGAAAAAAGGAGATAAATTAAAAATGACACAAAATTCACATAAAGGATAAAACATAAAAGCGCATACAATTATCAAGTAAATGGCATTATATTAAGAAAAAAAGACATATTTATAAAAATGTGTGACAGTATTTAATTTGTGAAGAATGCTAGACAAAGACTCGAAGTTATCATAAAGGCATCACATTAACATAAAAGACATGCAGTTAACAAAGTAAAGTGATGCTGAAATATATTAAAAAATGACTACAATCAAGTGAGCCACATACATAATATCCATAGCATTTTCAGACCTGCTCGATCCAATTCAAGGTTGCATGGGGCTGCACCGAGCGCAAGGCAGGAAATTCAAAAAAGGACATGCAATGAGTGAAAATGGGGCTGTAGCTTCTTCTTTATGCTGCATGAAACTGCACTGACCTATCCATTTCATTTTCTGAACCCACTTTTTTTTTACAGACATGATGACCGAGAGACTAAAACAAAAAGTGCAAAAGAGGAATTTGGCCCTAGATGGAGTATTGCTCCATAAATAAGGCACACTTATCCCCAATAAACCATTTATCAGTTGCATGTCTTTGAACCTTGAGGAGCTTCCTCTATGAACATGAGGAGAAAAAATATATTCTACATACATACAGCATACTCCAGGAGCAAGGGCCAGCAGCTTCTCACTGTACCACTGTTTCAGCCTTGTTCCTTCAAGTATCGACTAATTTTATCATTGAGTGCGGTTGCTGCTTAATAACTTTATGCTGGAGTAGGCTGAACATCAGACAGAGGGCATAAATAATGTATTTTGTGTTTACTTTAGAAATTAGATGGTTAACATGTTTTTAAATCTTTAACTACAGCTAATGTATTGTAAAACACATTGACTGTATTAAGGATTATGTGCAGGATTTACAGCTTGTCTTTAAGTATGATACTTAATTTAACAAGACAAACACATAGTAGTCCCAGGTCAATTTGAGTAGCATTGTCGAGGAAGTCTGATAATAAATACAGTTAAGAACAGGGCAATATTCTTCTTACCTAAACCCCTTCCATCCATGTATCCATCCATCCACTTTCAGATCTGCCTCATCCAATTTATGAATGCGGGAGTGTTTTCTTGCATAATTCAGAAACCAGCTTTGAGTGAGACAGCAGTCTATGTTAAAACAAAGTCACTATTTAAACTAACACTCACATTTTTGGCATGTGGGAGGGAAATTATGGAGGCATGAAAACATGCAAACTCCACCCAAACAGAAACCTGAACTGTGACTTTGAAGTTGTGTGCCCGCCTAGACGGTGCAATGCTGGACTTTAAGCCATCTGCTACTCAGTTGTTGTGCTAGCTTGGGCAAGTCATATAAACTTCTACTACTTCTACTCTAGAAAACTGGAAACAGCTGTAGCATTGTGGTTTATACTATAAACTGCTATGCAGTAAACAAGTGACAACATGTCAGTTAAATAAATAAATGTAATGTAACCTAAAGGTGCAGAGCATAAACTTGTGTAATGTACAGTAGATTTGGCATGGATCTGTCAAGTAACTCATCCAGCATATATTTTAATCAAGATGTCCAGTTTGGGTATTGTACCTGGAAGCACCTTATAAATCACATAATGCGTTGTATAACACAAGATCAAAATGACCAGCTTTCTTTTTTCTTTTAAGTTCTGTAAGCTGGTGGGCATCAAACATTGACACAAATGAAACAAAGACACACCAGCACACAAACACAAAGTATTTAAATACCAACAGTACTGTCCCTGGTGCTTGTGGGCATGACTATATAACAGGTGCTCTGCCTGTCAGGAGTCCATGTTCAAATGCATTCCTTCCACTGCTTTCACAAACTATCACTTCCTGAAGAGTTCTGCCCCAAGGGGTCCCCCACTCACAGCCTGGCACCTGTATTAACCCACACATGCACACCTCCACACACAGTGTGCACACAAACCACAGTATTTAAACAGTGCAAATTTATGCATGTAACCAGGTCAGGAAGAGACCTGCAGGCAAAAACTCGGCAGACTTTCAGATTTAAGTCCATGCTAAAAATAGAAACCTATTCTTGTCCTTTATTCCTCCTTTTTTGATTTTAAGAGTGAACCTTATTAAACAACAAGCCTATCCAGTTACAAAGAAACAGTTTATTTTTACTATAGTTTGATAAATACAACTTTTATATATTGTTTTTTATAACGTGACTTAAGGGTTAGACCTTGACAAATTATTTTTAGTTAATTATATTCTTATTTGTTTGCTCTAATTCTTTCAGGCTGAAATGTATTTTTATTGACAGTATAGGTTTCCTTGTATTAGCATAGGTGGTTACAGCTTTTCAGCTTTCACATAATTTTACAACAGTCAAGATTACGGAGTTATATTCTTATATATCCTTCACTTCACTTCACTCTGCCAGTCCTGTTTAGGGATATATTGGCAACATGCTGAGCTGAAGAAATCAAGTCACCCTGTAACTTGCAGGCTGAAACCAATTGACCTGAGTCCTCTCAATCCAGAGATGCAGCCTTTCTATGTTGAAGTTCTCCTGTATAGCCCTCACCGAGTCATAGAGAATGGACCTAGCAATTTGGTGCAGGAGCTCCATTTGTGTCCCTATGTACTTGTTTTTCAGACATTTCAAAACTCAGTATTATAGATGACAATGAGGATGTAGAGTGACATATAAATTGAAAGCTTTACCTGAAAACTTGGCTTCAACTTCACCATCATGGTCCAGGGCAATGTCTGTAGATCTGCTGCCATTGCTTAAATTCATTGGTCAACCTCACAGTTGCATCTACCTTCTCTCTAGCCATCTCTTTCTATTGTTTCTTTTCTTGCTCTCCATGATATAATGTTGCCTTGAATTTGCAAAATAGAAAATAAGTGGATAACATTTTACACGTTAAATAAAGGTTGTATTCAAACAAATCAAGTTTTATTTGTCACATACAGTTATACACATGGGGAAGTTTGTAGCAAAATGCTTAGTTACCGATTTCGCTAGGAAAAAATATAAATATTACTTATAATGTGACCTAAGGGTTAGACATTGACAAATTATTTTTAGTGCTACCTGTCTAAGAAGGGTTGAAATCTAAGTAATTGGCATAGACCTCAGTGTTAACGTTTGTAGTGTACCATGCTATGTGTATGTCTTTGCTATATGCCATTTCTTATTGGATTCATAAAAGCAGTGTTAATGTTTTTGATGCGCCATCTTTTGGAATGACAGAAACATAGCAATCAACACAGACAGACACACACATACTTATCCTTTTATTAAGGTGGATAATAAAAGACAACCTTCCCTCCCCAAGCACACATAAGAATTTCTGAGTTTTGATAATAAGAGGGCTAGAAGCTGCTGCTGACAGTAACAGGCTTCTAGGTGGCAGTAAGATGGTCAGATGAACCCAGCTCTGCCACAGGTTTACATTTTAAGGCATTGACATTTAAAAAGAGTAGGTCCAGCTTGTTGTGTCCACAAATGGAACATGCTGATAGATGTTTGTTTCTTCCAAAGTTACCTGGTTGAAGTCATCGGCATTCTACGATCAGAATGATTTATCAATAGACTGTTGTTACCAGAGTGAATAATTTCTGCTGCTGAGTTAATCAACATTAACCAGGCTGATGTAACTTATCTTCCTAGGCAGATAACATGAACAAATTCTGTCAGTACAGTGGAACCTCAAGATACGAACAGCTCTGTATACAAGAAATTCAAGATACGAGGAAAGTATGAGCGAAAAAGTCGGATCTAAATACGAGCATTGGCTCGCGTAACAAGCCACGAGCCAGGCTGTGGGTATGCGTGACGTGTTTGCCGATCCGCCTCGACTCGGGGATTCACCCAAGCTCACGCTGCCAGCCCGTCAGCTCACTCAGTGTTCCTTGTTCTCCCGTAGCGTGAGGATCTACGCGTTTGTGCGCTTGTGATTTCATTGTTTCGCTGTAGCAGTTCGCCGTATAAGCGTATCCAAAAATATCGCGGACATGCAGACAGAGAATAGGAGACGATTGCCCTCAAGAGGAGAGAGAGAGAGATAAGGAGAGAGAGAGAGAGAGAGAGAGAGAGAGAGACGCGAGCAAGAAAGATAAGGAGAGAGAGACGCGCACGAGAGAGAAGAACCATCAGCTCAGTTATGATCACATGACGCTCAGCAGACAAAGTGTATCCATACTACTCGTATTGCAAGACATTGCACGTTTCATCAAGTCAAAATGAATTAAAAAATTTAGCTTGTCTTGCAAAACACTCGTAAACCAAGTTACTCTCAAACCGAGGTTCCACTTGTATATATTATTTATCAGTGTTATTTGTTAGGAAAATTGATTTTTATGTTGATATTTTTGGGGGTGCGGTACAGATTAACTGGATTTCCATTATTTTCAATGGGAAAGTTTGTTCTAGATACCAAAAATTCACTATACAAGCTCAGTGCTGGAACAAATTAAACTCGTATCTCGAGGTTCCACTGTATTTCAGTATCTGGATATTTAATTATAATATCCTCGCTTTTTTTTTTTTCTTAATCATCACTCATACACATAAATCACCAGTCCCCATCCTGTCTGATCATGTCCAAAGAATCCTCTTCAGCATTAAGTTGCATCTGAAGACATTTAAGCTGGTCCTCCACAGTACCCGAAATCTCACAGTACCCAAACTCGTAGTGGCTTGCCCTGAGATATGACAGTTCATTCTGTTTATTTAAAAAAATATTCCTCATTATATGGAGGCAGGCCAGTTCTTAAACATTCCACCTTACTTTCATCCTTGTTCTGGATTTTCATCATTTCCATGTCTCTCTTTACGTTCTTAGAGTCTCTTAAATTCTCAGATATTGAACATATAATGTAGCCTTCAGATCCTCTACGCTCGCCCTGTGACAGTCTCTCAGATTCACAGCTTGTTCATAAAACAGTATAGATTATCCAATTTTGTAAACTACAATAACAGCAGTTTCTCTTCAATTTAAAAATTCATTATAAATGTATAGTAACAAGCCGTATATTCTACCTAGTAGTAGTTAGTGGAATTATATAAATGACTAGAATAGTAAAGATTATCTGCTTCCATATTTTTATCAGCCACATCATATTTAGCTGCTCAATTGTTTTCCTAAAAATAAATAAACATGGAAACAGCAAGACATACTGTACAGTAATAATTGGCCCAACTTATATTTTCTGATTCATCAGTCTGATGTTGACTTTGCATACAGCAGACAAGAGTTTAATAGTAATTGCAGTATCTTCCTAAGCACACAGATTAATTTAAAGCTGTATTTCATCAGTCATTCTTTATTTTATATGCTGTAGTGCTAACTTTTATGAAGCACACAAGAATACGCACTGATTGACCTCTTTCTAATGTACACCTGTTTACTAGCCAGTTGGTCACCGATTTTCCCTAAGACATGTTTGAATTCAATTAGGCGTGAACTCGGCAAGGTGTCAAAGGTGTGGCATAAGGTTGCTAGCCCATGGCAATTCCAACATGTTTAAAATTGTTGCAAATCAGCTGGTAGTTGGTTTCTAGTTTGCTCCGTCTCATCCCACAAATCCTTGATTGATTTGAGATTGGTTGCTGAAGAGATCAATTCATCAATACATATTGACTGTTTGTTTTATGAAGCCATTCCAAGACTTTTCTAACCTTATGTACTGTAATGTCTCTTTTGCAAATGTGTATACAACACTCTTGAAGAGTGACACTTGGCTTGGAACAACGTTGGTTATTCAAACTTTTGCCCATCTACTATCTAGAGGACCCCGTGTGTGTCTTAAAACTGCGCAAGCACACCCTCACCATGCTTTGACAACAGCCAGCTGAGCACTCTTTCACCATATCGCGATCCACTCATCATCAGTCAGCAGGAGGAGGAACTCACCTGACTAGGTAATGTTTTTTCCAGTCTTTCAGTGCTCAATATTTACATTCTTCTGCCTAATTCAACCATAGGTTCTTGTTTCTTGCTAAAAAAATGGACTCTGCTGGGTCTGTCAATAAAATGATCATTACTTTGTGCATTAGCTGTTATGATTTGCTTATCATTACATTTTGTAACTCTTATGGTATTTTTAAGTCTCTCATTTTGCTTTTGCATAGATAATAATTTTTTATTGTCAACTTGGTACCATTTGCTTTCTTGGATGCTTCAATTTTGTATCGTTTGTTATGGCTGCAGTCATGTTAATAGCAGTGCTCTCAGTTTTCTTGTCACCAGACCTATCACACACGTTCGTGTGCCAGTATTACATTACCATTATTTAAGATGGTAGCCCCATCTTTGGATCAAAAAATCATTTACTACTACTCTGTGTACTTTTTTTCTAGTTTTAGGAGGAAGCTATAAGGCATTTCCAAGAAGATTTTTCATTATGACCTTTACTTTAATTTCTTCACTTTTGGAAATTCTATTTTATTACATATTTAGGATAATTATTTATTGGCCCACCGCTTAGATTTTGAGCAGTTCCACTTTGTGCTTTATTGGTTTGTCTGTTTGCCTATTATAACTTGCATATACTGTACCTCTCTTTCTCTTTCAAAAATGTCATTCACATTAGCCTGTACAGAAACCTTGGTCACAATGTGATTCACAATGAAAAATAAGAATAAAGTTTAAGGCAAAATGGTAAAATACAAGAACATTCAATTAATGATTAATAAACAAGTAAGGCAAGTTGTGTATTCAGCACCACTGTTTATGGTAACCAGAACCACTACGGGAGTGGTGTGGGGTGGCATCATAGTGGATGTTGGTGCCTTCAGTGATTCATGTGTAATTACATTATTTATTTTTATATGAATTCTTTATAATGATGCCAGTAATGAAACATATGCCCACATTTTTCAATCATGTTAATACTGCTCACACATGAAATAACTTCTCAGAACTAGTAGCAGCCCTAAACTCAAATGGTTTAGGCTGCATTATTATAGCAATGTATATGATGCCTAACGTGCATTAAACCAACAATGACTCCACAAACAAAAGGAAGCTGGCCACTAAAAAAAAAAAAAAAAAAAAAAAAAAACCCAAGCAATATCCATAGCCACTTATATTTTATATCAAAACAAGTCATCAGTGTTATTGACAAAATTACAGAGAACTTCACTATAATTTCCATCCATCCATCCATTATCCATCCATCCATCCATTATCCAACCTGCTATATCCTAACTACAGGGTCACGGGGGTCTTCTGGAGACAATCCCAGCCAAAACAGGGCATAAGGCAGGAACAAATCCTGGGCAGGGCACCAGCCCACCGCAGTCACTATAATTTATAAACCAGGATTTAAAAGTGTTCTTTCTTAGCACAAATAATTGTTCTGTTGCAGAAGGCTGTATTTTTCCCTTGAAGTGATCTTTTGTAGAAAGTTTAAAGTGACTAAATGTATTGTATCAATACACCCAGTATGTAAAATACCCCATGACAATCAAGGATACCATTGGTGCTCCAGTGTTGGCTGCATTCTGTTAGGAAAACCTATGGGTTCAATTTGTTTTGTAACCATGATACTTGCAGATACTGTATGTGTGTCCTAAAATGGGCAAGCCATTGATACTTGTGGTCTGAAGAGGCAAATGAGAGCTTTCAGTATGGTGAAGTAGTTTGTTTTCCTTACTGGGACATAATTGATATTCCGCACCTTACATCTATTGAACTGTTACTGCAGTTATTTAAGATTTAGGAAAAGATTTATACAGGAATATGTTTCTATTTAGGCAGAAGAAAAAAAAACAAACTAGTGCCAGGTCACATTCCCTGGCCCTGAAAAACTCCGCTCAGTTTAGGGTTACTACCTTACTACTGCTTGCTCTGCCTGACTGTCTGATAATTGATTTTTGTTTATGCATTTATTTATTTATTTTTGGTTACATATGTATTTTTTACTTATTACTTATTTGTTTTTAATCATCATTGCTTTGTGTCTGCTGTATCAAACTCTGTACAGGACTGTGATTTTTCGGCTGGATCTTTCTGCACAAGTAGAATGTAGCAAAATATGGCTTTCATGATACCGTGAAGTATAATGTTTATATATTATGTTGAACGGAATTGAAGAAAAATTATGCCACGTAGAGTTTTAAGAAAAGAAAATTGATGACATTGTAATATTTTAAAAATAATTCAGAGTCTTTCTGTTATTCACGGCTCAGCCCCATCCCAAGAGCACTCCACTTTTTTGATGCACATTTTCATTTGAGAAATTGTAAGGTCATGCAAAAGATTTGCTGATGCTCAGAAAAGCTGTTTTATTTTGAGAATAAAATTTAAAAGTTGTGTAAGTCGAAAACACTGAGGTGGGCAGAAGTGAAATACAAAAGTGCATAAAATTGGTAAAATTCGCCCTAACATTGAATATATTGAAAATTGTTGATGACTTACATTAACACACATTTCCATTATTGACTAAAATACAAAGGAAAATATACATTGTGAATGACTGCAGAAATAAGAAGAGCTTGGCGTACTAAAATGGTTATGAAAAAATGAATGCAGTGGCTAAAAATTATTCTTAGTGAAAAATAGCTATTATAAGTCAAAATATCTGATGCATAGTAAAATGAATGATCCAATGTCACTATTGTCACTCAATAGAAAAATAGATATTCCTACTGATTTTTTATTTTAAATCATGAGATGCCTTTAGCTGAACAAAATGTTACTCTGCAACCGAACTCAAGCAAATTCATTGTTTTTAGTGTTTCAGTAAATTGGAGTTGTGTTACGGGTCAGGCAAGTCTATGCTGTAAAACAGTTAAAGTGCTGATTATTTGGATTTTTTGTCTGTGTATCTTGTTTGTCTTATTGGTTTTGGGAAAGTGTATTTTTTTTGCTGGTGGATAGTAAACTGGGAATAACCATGTTAATTCTTTACACAGTATTATTAGATACAGTAGTACTTCTATTTCTGTTATGGGTGAAAGATGTGCCTTACTAATAGGCCAGCCATAACAAAAACAAAATCCTATGAAAAATTATACAAGCAGTTATTAGAAACAAAGAATATCTGATCAGTGCAGAATCTTACAGCCTGAATTCTTCCGTGTTCTCAGTACAAATCTGCCTCTTCATGGTATTTTCCTCTTTGCTTCACAAACAGTAACGTGCAAACTCTGCCTGCTTGTTCTTCTGTCACCTTGACTTGTTCTTCTGTTGAATAGTTTCTTTAGACATATCCTCTTACTGTACAAAGTACCCCTGACTTTATCTGCTCTCCAGCATGTCCACAAAGTGTGCTTATTTAAGTTCATGAATGCTTTCCTTTACTTATACTTTACTTTGAAATAGTTTTAGAAAATATAACCAGTCTATCAAGGAAACTCCCATGTGTTGAACAAGTAAGTAGTAAATCCTGAATGCAGAACAGGCAAGAAAAGTTAACTACTTTAAGGAGCCATTAAGGAGCTTTCTGTTTCACCAAGTGAGCTTATGCTTTATGGAATTACGTCTCATAGGCATTGTAAGGTACCACCAAAACATAAATGTTACAAAAGAGAGACAGTTACTCTATGTACACAGAAAAGAAGGATTAACAGAAAGAAAGACTAAATAATAACTTCTTGCTTAAGTCTGTACTGGACCCTGATAAGCATGACTGTCCCTTCTTCAAATAAGCGTAGCTTTCCCACATCCAAGTACTCTGCTGTATGAATGTCATCTTTCAGTTTCTCCAAGGTTGACTTTATATCACAACGAACTATACAATTATACTACTCTTTATATTTATTGTGTCAATGCTCAAATTTCTTTCAGGATTTATGGTACCCTCAAACTCCTGTGGCCATCATGCACCATGAACCATTAGTATCCACTGGTGTTATTGCAGCTATGATTATTCCTTGCTTTCAGCAGAGCATGACCACATCTGCTCTCATATTCTGGTACCAAAATGCACACAATAGCACTTACATCCCTAATAGCTCCGTGTTCAGGTCAAATACTGCGGGCTACCCTTTATTAGCCTAAAAACATCTCCAACTACACTAAACAGTCTCTATGTCCGGTCCAGGGAGTGGATGTAGAGGTGGTGCACTCCAACAACTAATAGGGGGTCCATATCACCATATCAATGACAGGCTTGACTGGTCTTGTAATGCAGAAGAACAGACGGGGCAGGCTCTTTTTCCTTAGGAGACTGCATTTTTTTAATGTGAGAAGTGACATTCTTCACATCTTCTACAACTCTGTAATGACTAATGATTTTCTACACTGTATTGTGCTGGGGTGGTCACATCATTAAACAGAGGCCCACTGAATCAACAAACTAATTATATGGGCAGACTCAGTTATGGGAAGCACCCTGAACCCCTTGAGGTAGGAACAAAGGACAAAATTTAAACAAAACTGAGTACCATTATGAACAATGCTGCACATCCTCTCTCTGACACACTAACCTTGAGTGCTTTCAGCCACCAAATTATTCAACAGAAGTGGTGCTGGTGCCCCTTTATACCAAAGGCAATATGTCTGCATAATGCCTCACTGGAACTAAGACAACCAGGTTAGAGGTTTTCTTACTTTGTAATTTTCTTCCTTTTTTTAGTGATTCTGGTGTGTGTTCAGACCATGGAGTGTCTATCTATCTATCTATCTATCTATCTATCTATCTATCTATCTATCT
>JANRMT010062854.1:102095878-102144339 GCA_026402145.1 Polypterus bichir lapradei | reverse complement strand
TCTATCTATCTATCTATCTATCTATCTATCTATCTATCTATCTATCTATCTATCTATCTAATTAGTTTCTGTAAAAAGCCAGAAAAAAGCACGTTATTTATGTACATGTGCTTTTTCTTTGTAATTTTACTGCTAATTCTTTTTAGTTGGAAATACATGCAAGTGGTCTATGCTTGTACTCAGTGAAGATCACTGTACAAGAATAAGATGAATTAATTAAGCACAAAAATAAAAGCATTATAGTTAATGGATAGATGGCTAGATAGGAAATGGAACTGGCTTGAATAAATCTGGCCTAGTACGGTAATTTTAATACAGAGATTTGCGTATAACATCATTTTGTGCAGGTCATAAATATGTGACTATAATATTGTATTATTATACCATTCATTTTCAAGTACAAATATGAAGAACCCACAAATTTCCAAGAACAGAGGCTCTTAACCTCAATTTCTGATGTGACAGATACTCAACAGCTCAGATTATAGTTCTCTGTGAAGTAATTTTATATATTTGTGACTGCAAGAGACAATTCCTTCATTTTTTACATTTTATTTTGCTTAATTTATTGTTTTTAGGTTACAATTTAACGATTTTTATAGAATGCAAATTAAGAAATCAAATTTCAGGTAGAATTGTATACACTGATACAGCAGACACCTTACTCTGTTCTTACTCAAAAAGCTCAAGAATATAAAATTAATATTTACAGCATATATAGAACAAATGCATCAACTTTGGATTTCTCAAAAAGCAACACATTTTTCTTACTTTAAAGAACAGACTTAAGTTTCATGATGGTAGTGTGCATCTCACTGGCACTTTACAGAGTTTACAGGGCTTTCTGTGTGAAATGTTCATGTTCTTCTAGTATTTACATGTATTTTTACTAAGAGCCCTGTATAATTCCCATAGTAAACTGATTGGCAATTCTAAACTTTACCTTGTGTATATAAGAGTATTGGCATACCTTCACCCTGTGGCAGCAATTACCCAGAACAGATAAAACCACTTCAGAGTAATGGATTGGATAGAAAAAAGTTACCAATTTTATTGATTGTTTCTTTCAGTTATTGTTATCATTCATTTCCACCAAAACCACTGCCTTCTGGTGGTTGTTATCAGCTTAAAAAATAGTTGGTTTCATAAGAATATTTACATTTTTAAATATAGCATCACACATGCATGTCTAAAGTTTACCTTCTGTGCTCATTAGAGGCAAGCACCACCACTCCAAGACATAAAGGGGTCCTGTCACTGATGGCATCATACTCTTTTTTTTCTCTCACAGCCTTGAGAAACCGTCCACTGAGGAAAACCTCTCCACTATAAAGCCAAGCCACTCCAGGCCAATGGTTGTGTCATTGCAGAGAGAGTAGACTGAAAAATGGACTCCCCCTGACTCATCTTGTTTATTCCTTATTTCGCACTGCTTTTTTTTCTTGGCCATTATTTGAGCACCTGTTTATTTTAGACACTGTAAATATTAAAAGGGGCGGCCCAGTTAGTGCCCTAATATTTCCTTTGTGACCATTGTGTTCCTTCAGTCAACAACAATAGTCACAGGTAAATGAATAGCTTTGAACGCCAATCATACTGAAATTAAACTTGCCCTGTTTACCTGTAAATTCATCCTAATTTGTGTTTTTCATTTATGACAGTAGTGCTGGAAACTTGTTGCAAGCACTCTGAGTTTGTAGAAGTGCTAATTTGCCTCAGATTTCACCAAAAGTATATCAAGTTGCTGAAAATACTCTTCCGTTTTATTTTAGGCCACTGTTAATTTCTTTTTGTTTATTAATAAAAATGTAGGGGGCAAAGCCCCCTGCTCGCTTCGCTCACCCACACCCTCCCCCTGGGGTGCGCTCGCATTGTGAAGGTTGGGGAGGGTTGGGGCTGAACGCATGCTAAGCAGATGTGGACGGATCAGCTGCTGGCTTGCTCCTGCTGAGCTGCGTGCTCTGCTTGTCATACTGCACGTCAATCATTTTAAACCCTGTATAGCAGCTGTCCTTTTGTCTCACTGCTTTGTCTCGCGGGACATTAAAGTGTCTCTAGCGGGACGTCAGAGTGTCTTCTGAGAAGATCACGTCCCGATCCAAGTTTTTTTTTTTTTATTATAGTAGAGAGATATGCCCTGGGATTTTTTTCAGGTAGGGAAGACAGACATATCAAAGTTGGCTAGTTATTTCATATAAGGAAAACAGAGGTTTTTAAGGTAAAGCTGTTGTACTTACTAATCATGGTGCTAGAGAGTGGTGATGCATTTCGTGTTGATTAACAAGTAAGAATTTACTCTGGACCTGTGAAAATAATACAGTAAACCAATAAACCTACTAAAATTAATTGTATGGCTAAATAGGGGCTAGTGCATATTTACTGGGCAACATATTATGCAGGGTGGCACGGTGGCGCAGTGGGTAGCGCTGCTGTCTCACAGTTGGGAGACCTGGGTTTGCTTCCCAGGTCCTTCCTGCATGGAGTTTGCATGTTCTCTCCGTGTCTGTGTGGGTTTCCTCCGGGTGCTCCGGTTTCCTCCCACAGTCCAAAAACATACAGGTTAGGTGCATTGGCGATTCTAAATTGTCCCTAGTGTGTGTCTGTGTGTGTGTGTGTGCACCATGCAGTGGGCTGGTGCCCTGCCCGGGGTTCGTTTCCTGCCTTGTGCCCTGTGTTGGCTGGGATTGGCTCCAGCAGACCCCCGTGACCCTGTAGTTAGGATATAGCGGGTTGGATGATGGATAGATGGATGGAACATATGATGCAAACAAACACATAGACCATAAGATTAATTTCTAATAAAAATCCTGAATTCCAAAGTTATGGTTGAGAACCCCTTGACATGATATAATCAAGACACTTGTAAAATTACCACATTGTGACACTTTTTTTAAAAAAATATTTTCCAATATATTAAGTACTAAAATTACATTATGTGATTTATTGCACGTTACTACTTCCTTTTAAGTTAAGAAACGGAAATCAGATCCCAAAAGACAACAATGCCAAAAAGGTTTAAGCCTATTCGTTCCATTTAAATCATTGTTTAGTTGTACAAATATATATCAAGAATCCCAGCAGTCTCCACAGCTAGACTGGGAATTCTCAACTCCAGTACTTAATGACACACAGAGAGTGAACAATGCGTCATAAGATTAACTACATAGGCCTACATTCAGTTTTGTATGAATCTCCACATATCCAATGAGAAGTGTGCATGAGCTAAAGAACTCTGGGGAATTTGATCACAGCAGCTAGTGAAAAATTAAAAAAAGTCCCTCGAGCGTCCTAAAGAACTACATACTGGCACACAAAAGATGAAAGAAACTACATAATTTCAAAAGTAATAAAATACTATTCTGAATTTGATTGTGCATTTTTATGTTTATTGACTAAAGGAATGAGAAAATGAATGAATGTGAAATCAATCAGTAAATTAAAAATATTATCTAAACCTATGTTTCTTTGTATTACACTCTCAATAAATAAAAAAATAATTTTATTTCATGCCTATTTATTTATTTGAACTGTACACCACTGTGTCCAGACATGTATAGGTGTGAGGGCATCATAAAGATCAATTTTACACAAAGACAGTTAATGAGGTAATGGAAGGAGAAGGTATTGATTGTATTGGAAAATTAACTGCATTGTTTCAAAGGTTTTAACACTGATGCACATGTTGGTGCAGATGGCTTTTTGTCTCAGGGCTATCCTAGTGAAATGTTGTGAAGGCTAATTCCTAGGGAGGGTAATGAGCAGGGCTAATTACATTGATGCAGAAAAAATGGAGGTGAAGGTGACCGGAGAGTACAAATGAAGATAATTAACAATTTTGTTAAGTCAGTTAAAAAATCTGTATGGTATATTTTGTTTTCATGCACATCATATCATGTCATTAACTGATTACAGATAAACAAAGCAAGGCCATGCAAAACAAATTTCATAACATGTACTTGTCCTTTTAAAAATAATGATATTTGACCGTAAAAGGTGCAGGAATGTCATGCTTTATGACTAACAGTACTAACAGTATCAGCACTCGGAATGCTAATGTCACAAGCTTCAAAACACACTGAAAGAAAGTCAGAAAAACCAGGAGGAGATCACAGTATCAGAGTCACAGAAATCCATAAACCAAGGATGAAGTTTGTAACAAAAAAGTGGTAAGAGGTGATAATGTCATTTAAGATGAGAACTTTAGAGTCATCACAGTTCATTTAAATAAAAGCAAAACAAATACAGTGAATTATTCTGTTATCAAGCACAGAGGTATAAGAATCGTATGATGGAGCTCATTCTCTTCAGTAGGAACTGGGATACTTGATAGAAGGACAAATGGTGGATCAATGTGCAGGCAAATCTTAACTAATACTTCCAACTGACATGAAAACTACTTTCTGCGTAAGATAATTTAAAGATTAAGGTCATGTTTGTTATAGACAGTTTCACCAAGAAGTCTGGTAATTTGGCTAAAGTAATGCTTTTACTTGAAGAGCAATGGGTGGTGAGAGTTATACATTACTGTCCCTCATAACTTCCTGAAAACAGACTGGAGCAGATTTAGCCAGAAAACCCCAAATAAATGTCAAAGATCTCAAAAATGACCAAGTGATCTATTTCCTGTAAGTGCTGATGCAGATTCCAGCCACGTTTTGTATGTTTTATATTTTCTTATCTGTTATGTTTAAGCTTATCTCTGTCAAGGCATTTGAGATATAGCCCATAATTTAAAAGACAAATACAGTACTGTATATAGCAACCTCTGTTCACCTGCTATAAACTATACACATAATATATTTTTGTTGATGGATGTTAATTGACATTCTATCTTGTTATTTTGTTATCTTTTAAGACTTCTCTACTCATCCCTTTATCTCATTCCATGCTGTGCTGCCAGTTGACTTTTGATTTGGCCTTTGGTATTCTCTGACTTAATTTGGACAGGATTTCATGGTGGTAATCAGGGGCAGTGGGATTTGGGCTTTTTTTTGGTTGTTTCTTAGGATACTAGACAACCTGTATCTCCCATATAGCCGTCTCAGTTTGGATCGCCAGTCTTTCTTTTAGTAAATCATAAAGACATTACACTACTCACATTATAGTGAGTACACACATATTTTTCATTCAGTGCCCTCCTAGCTGTACACTGGTTCATTCCATTTAATCACCAATCACGTCAATTCCATACAAAGTCCATAGGATTTTACCTATCACATGTTCTGAGATTGTGTCAGCCCACCCACTACCAAGCTTGTACCCCTCAAAAGAATGAAACACAATCCTCAGGCAGAGAATAAGCAGCCCAGCACCTCCAGCTAAAAAAGGACATTTAAATTCTGATTTTGTTAATTAACAATTACTGACACTGACAGAAAACATTGTGGAGACGTTTTCATAAAGAAATGTGAGCTTGTAGTTAGAAACTTGCATACCTTTTTTTATTTTTCATCATTATTGGCTTGATGAACATAACATAATGTATTGTCCATGATGCACCTATAGTGCAGTGTAAATTCTTCTAGTCTCCTTTTAGTTTAGTGCGGTTGTCTTTTCTCAGAGATGTGGTAAAGAATATGAATGATATACAGTAGGCTGTCATACTGGGCATAATACTGGCATTTAGCAGAGAATTTAAATATAGGAAATATAAAATGTTATTACATTTATGATTCACTAACATGTTTTTACCCCGCTGTTTAGTAAAAAGTGGAAGCCTAATGTGGTTCTCATTTCTGGTGTAAAGTGTCCACCCATGTGAGATCTGATTGAGGTTCAGTGGGAGGCAGGAATTACGACTGGGGTGACAAACCTATCACACTGAGCTCATGTAGGCCAAAGGGAAAATTCTCAAAGACAGACAGCTATGAAGATACTGAGTGTTAAGAGCCAGTCTGGAAATTAGGAGCTGTGAGGCAGCTGTGTTAACTGTTGAACCACCATGCTACCCAGGTTTTAAAAAAAGTGTTTCTGGTAATTAAAGTCTATTTGAAATTACCACCATTAACTTATTGTGTAGGGGGAGTTTCCTTTATATAGTTTTTCTTTACACAGTGAATGAACATTGGCTTGAAGGACACCTTAGCTCTTGAGGCAGGTTGCCAGTTGTTGCTGTTAACACCAAACATATTTTTGTGATATGGAACTGGTGATGAATATGGATAAATAGTTTTAACTGAAAACAAAAAAGCCTTTCAATAGCACTGTAAGCCAAGAGATCCTCATCACCATACTGGAGTTTTCAGTAATTTATTGTTGATCATCTGAGCGAACTTTTAAGGACCAATTCTTTTTTCTTTGTAATTTTTGTAGGTATTTATAGTTTAAAACAAATAAACCAGAAATTTGCAGGGCACTATCTATCAGATGTTATTTCTACTTAGAATTAAGGGTAAATGTATCTGAGTCCAGTCATTTAACAAAATGTGATCAATAGGGGGAAACAATGAATCCCAAGTATACAAAAATATATTAGCGAGTGCTTTCTTACACATAATTTTTCAGAAAATTTCCATAATTCTAAGTAAACTACTTGTTGGTAGCTTCTAGGACACATTTATATTCGAAGGTATTGTATATTTGCTTTTTTAAATTCACAAAACATTGAATAGCCATTATTGTAGAGAATAGTCGCATGTTCCATTTAAAAAAAGTTTTTACATTATATTTAATTAAAAATATGAATTTATTCAATGAAGTGTAATATATATAATGGTGATTTTGTCTAGTTCCAGGCTACATAAGGCAGGACTATACCTTTGATTGAGCACTATGACAGTCATTAGCAAGCTATGCTTAAACACACACTAACTTTTTCTGATCTGAATAAATTTATAGTCACTGCTTAACCTAATACACCATATTCATGTATATGTATACCTTGTAAATAGCGGGATCAAACTGTTCAAACTGGTGTTAAATATCCCATGCCTGCAGACTCTTGATTTCTGATTTTGGCTGGTGATGCTAGGTAGACAGCTGTTTAAACAGACAAGCCTGTTTATATTTTCAAAGGATAATCTGCCACTTGCTTCATATTATATTCTCAGCATTGATAAGAAAAGTCATTTGCATTACACCATTTCTGACAGATCTGTTAGCATAATTTGAGCAGCAATGGTAATCACATGTATTTTTTTAAAATAACCGATAGCCTCTAATGGTTAGTTTCACTTTTTTTTTATTTCACTGAAATGTCAGAAAAGGCTAAAACAAATTCATACCTGTGGGGCGATCAGAGATCATTGACCTTTTGCAGTTGCCAAGAGTATTATCGTATACTAATAGCATCCGGTAAAACTATTTCCTGATATATGTTAATTTTTTTCAAATGTATTTCCATCGCTTTTAAAATTAGTCTTTATACGCCATATACTGTGGTGCTTGCAAGTTTGTGAACCCTTTAGAATTTTCTATATTTCTGCATGAATATGACCTAAAACATCATCAGATTTTCACTCAAGACCTAAAAGTAGATAAAGAGAAACCAGTTAAACAAATGAGACAAAAATTTTATACTTGGTCATTTATTTATTAAGGAAAATGATCAAATCTATACTAATAAAAAGCAAAGCCCTCACTGACTGACTGACTGACTGACTGACTGACTGACTGACTCACTCACTCACTCACTCACTGACTCCTCACTAATTCTCCAACTTCCCGTGTAGGTGGAAGGCTAAAATTTGGCAGGCTCATTCTTTACAGCTTACTTACAAAAGTTAGGCAAGTTTCATTTTGAAATACTACGCGTAACGGTCATAACTGGAACCTACTTTCAACCATATACACGGCCATAGCCTGCAGCTTGGTCACCGTGTGAGGCAGGGTTGCGTCCCGCATCATCACGCCTCCCACGTAATTGAGTGCCTGCCCATATAAGGTAAATATTCGCAAGATCACACAAGAGAGCGGCTCATGTGAACTGACTGTGGACGCAGTACGTAGAGAACAAGGAAGAGCTCCAAAGAGCGCTGAACAAAAAACACATTACACAATTGAGAAGGCAGCAAAAGAATATGAAGCGAGTGAAGCATACAAGCATATTCATAAGTGCAGTTACTATGGAAACAAAGCACAGTGTAAACCGTAAGTTTAAATTAAGTTTATAGACACGCTACCGCTGGCGTTTTTAAAATTGCTGATGAAGGACTGTACTTATTCAAACGAAAATGAGATGGTCAGGGATAGAATAGTGTTTGGCACAAACTCAGCAAAAGTGCGGCAGAAACTTTTAAGTGCCAGGTCTGAGCTAACATTAAATAATTGCTGATGAAGAACTGTGCTTATGCAAACGAATAGAAAGCAAATGCTACGTTATTTTTAAAATGTTTCCTTTTCTTTTTCATAACTTCTTTAACACAGTTCTTCTCCACTGTGAAGCGCAGGTATTTTGCTAGTATTACATATTTGTGAGTGGCAAAAGTATGTGAACCTTTGCTTTCAGTATCTGGTGTGACCCCCTCTTTGCAGCAATAACTGCAACTAAACATTTCCGGTAACTTTTGATCATTCCTGCACACCTGGCTTGGAGGAATTTTAGCCCATTCCTCCGTACAGAACAGCTTCAACTCTGGGATGTTGGTGGGTTTCCTCACATTAACTGCTCGCTTCAGGTAATTCCACAACGTTTTGATTGGATTAAGGTCAGAACTTTGACTTGGCCTTTCCAAAACATTATGTTTATTCTTCTTTAACCATTCTTTGGTAGAACGACTTGTGTGCTTAGGGTCATTGTGTTGCTGCATGACCCACCTTTTCTTGAGATTCAGTTCATGGACAGATGTCCTGACATTTTCCTTTAGAATTCTCTGATATAATTCAGAATTCATTGTTCCATCAATGGAGGCAAGCCGTCCTGGCCCAGATGCAGCAAAACAGGCCCAAACCATAATACTACCACCACCATGTTTCACAGATGGGATAAGGTTCTTATGCTGGAATGCAGTGTTTTCCTTTCTCCAAACATAACACTTTTCATTTAAACCAAAAAGTTCTATTTTGGTCTCATCCGTCCACAAAACATTCTTCCAATAGCCTTCTGGTTTGTCCATGTGATCTTTAGCAAACTGCAGACAAGCAGCAATGTTTTTTTTGGAGAGCAGTGGCTTTCTCCTGGCAACCCTGCCATGCACAACATTGTTGTACAGTGTTCTCCTGATGGTGGACTCATGAATATGAACATTAGCCAATGTAAGAGAGGCCTTCAGTTGCTTAGAAGTTACCCTGGGGTCCTTTGTGACCTCGCTGACTATTACACACCTTGTTTTTGGAGTGATCTTTGTTGGTCGACCACTCCTGGGGAGGATAACAATGGTCTTGAATTTCCTCCATCTGTACACAATCTGTCTGACTGGATTGTTGGAGTCCAAACTCTTTAGAGATGGTTTTGTAACCTTTTCCAGCCTGATGAGCATCAACAACTCTTTTTTTGTGGTCCTCAGAAATCTCCTTTGTTCATGCCATGACACACTTCCACAAACATGTGTTGTGAAGAGCAGACTTTGATAGATCCCTGTTCTTTAAATAACACAGGGTACCCAATCACTCCTGATTGTCATCCCATTGATTGAAAACACCTGACTCTAATTTCACCTTCAAACTAACTGCTAATCCTAGAGGTTCACATACTTTTGCCACTCACAAATTTGCAATATTCAATCATTTTCCTCAAAAAATAAATGACCAAATATAATATTTTTGTCTCATTTGTTTAACTGGTTTCTCTTTATCTATTTTTAGGACTTGAGTGAAAATCTGGTGATGTTTTAGGTCATATTTATGCAGAAATACAGAAAATTCTAAAGGGTTGACAAACTTTCAAGCACCACTGTAAGTAGATATTATAATAAAAAAATCCTGGGACGAGACAAGACTTTTCAGACTGTGGCGAGACAAAACTTTTTAGCCAGGGTCAAGACAAGACTCTTTAGCCTGGGATGAGACGTGACATTTTCAGAGAGATACTTTCACATCCTACGAGACTAGACTTTGTGCCAAGAAATGTAACCACGCCCGGAGGAGGAAATAAAAGACAGAGTAGATAACAAAGTAGTAAAGAATTCAAATACGTTGGCGTGATACACGTGCAGAGCAGGTTAGAGATAATGAAAGTATTAAAATTCAAAAGTCTCAAAAAAATGATAGTAAAGGTTGCATTAGCGCAAATAGAAATTATTATTCTGTGAAATAACAGAACAGTGAAAAGAGATTGAATATATTGTTCGATTTAAACTTTAAGTCAGAGACTTGTAGATCGCCTAATTCATGTTGCCATCAGGGAAAAGTCATGTTTCTTCCCAATGAAGAGGCATATCTGTGAGAATTAAAAGATTTGTTGTTTGGTGAAAGTGAAATTCACATATGTGAGCAGCAGAGACGCAAAGTGGCTGGTGTGTAGTGCAGGCCGGCGGGTTGGCAAGTGAAGCGAGCAGGGGTGAAGACCCCTAGTAAATATAAAGAATCTTGTGAAATAATCTTTTAATACATTCACCAAATAAATATGAATGCTCCACTTAAAAACGTCTGAGGTACACGTATGTAGTGCCATTTTGAAATGAGACAGTTCGAAAGAATGAAAATTATCAAAGCTTGAGCACACCTGGGACCTGTACAGTTTTATCATGAAGTTTAGCAGGCAGCACGTTACCTCATTAGCCACAACTCAAAGCTAATGAACGTAATTACACAGGTGTTTATAATACAAAAATCTTGTGTAAGCGTTTACAAATTTTCAAGCCATTCCCAAGAACTTTCGCATTTAATACTGTACTAAAGAGTTATATACATTACCATTTTTACAAATTTAGATAGACTGAGGAAGAACAAAATTAGTGACCTAAAGAGCATCATCATGAAAGAGGCAATAAAACTAATCATCTCTGATCATTAAACTTGGTGGAATCGTGTAATGTGGTATACTGTAGTAGGAACCACACATTTTCTATGTATCAGTCCTTATATTATATATGACAGGACACAACTTTCATTTCATTTGTTTATTGTATAATACATTAGCCCAAGATTCCTGATAAGGGCCTGGAATGTCAAAGGATGGGCATCCAGGGCAGACAGTTTTGTCACCTGAACTGGCGTATAGCCTAGTCCGTTGAACCAGTTCATCCATGTTTTCAAAAATAGCTTCATCAATATCGTAGTCTAAAAGGGTTGACAACATTGTAATTTCTCCTGATAAATCTTCAATTTTAACTCCTGAAATATGTGATAACTTTGGCAGAATCTATTTCATCAGCTGTAGTAAGCATTTTTTCTAATTAAATCTTATGCTAGTCTATTATCAGACCCTTTTAACTTAATTTTGGGTTTTTCTTGAGCCGAAACGTTAACCTTGCAGGAACAAGTACAAGACTGGAGGTAATTGTGGGAACTTCATTACACGCACACTCTCACACATATGGAGTCAAAAATCATTCAATTTACCTTTCACTAATCAACCATAAAGTCATTTTCAAGAGAACTACTGCACATTCTTCAAAATTCTCATGGCATTGATTATTATTATCTTACTTTTGAAGAATCGTCTAATGCAAGTGCAATTTCTAAAATTCTAGTAATAGTAATCTGTTTAAAATATTGAAATCACATGAAACAAATTCTTTTCAATGTGCTAAAAATAAACCGGTTACTTTTGAGTTACCAGTTGCAGGACATCCACAACTATGATATCTTGTAAGGAAGCTGCATTTTATACATACAGTGTCACTTCACTGCTGTCACTCACAGAGTTTACCTCCACAAGTCTGCTGGAGGACACTTGTCCAGTTTCTGAAAATGAATCTATAAGTAGTCAGGATGACCAGCTTGTCTGATAAACAGTCACTGCTTCATGTGGAACAAGTGTAGAATAATGAATTTAAAATGAAGTTGTGTCCTATCATAGCATTCAATGAGAAATGAGGAAGTAAAAGTAAAATGAACTTCCAATAATTTTCAGGTTATGCCTGGAAATGTTATTGTTGTAAGCCAAAGTTCTAGGTATAGTCCAGCTTTAACTATAATTTAAAGTTTTCTCCCATCTATTTTACCAAACCAGACACTCCTGCAAGAGCAAACATTTCGCTGAAACAAAAATCAATTTTGTTGTGTGATTCCATCTATTATCTGTTTACACATCTCTGAAACTATTCTGTAATCATCAGGTACAAGACAGGAATCATCCTTGGACACAAGTCCATCACAGAACACATTCACACACACGCACACACACACACACTCTCTCTCTCTCTCTAAGACAATTTAGTGTCATCATTTAACGAACATTTAAAGAACAATCCACACAGTTGTGAGGGCAACTTGCAGACTATACACAGACAGTGACTGGATGAAGATTAAAGCCCAGTCTCCTGGACCAGTGTTGTCCCACCTGTCATTAAAGAGCTTCTTTTTTATGGAGCTACTAAATATATGTTTGAAATGACAATCTTTGGGTGTTTGTTTTTTTTTGTCTGTCATACTGAATACCACAGATATATCACCTTAACATTGACCAGTAGGCAATGCCAATAGCCATTTGCTAGAAATGCAGTGTCGCTGGGGCCTCAACACAATAAAACACTGGTAAACTTGTACTGAAACTCCACACAAAATTAAAGCAGTATGACTCATATGTACTTTTGAAAAATTAACAAGCTTGGCTAAGCAGTACAGTTGCCTTCTCTCTGTGAGGGCAAATTAGAGCACCATTAGTTCAGTGTGGATGATGTTTGGTGGGCCAATTTTCTAAATTAGCTCTCAAGAAATGAAGACTACTGTTCAGCCAAAACATTTTTTCCCCTTTCATGTCTATGCAACCAGCAGCTCTAAAGTGAATAATTGCAGTATTAAGAAAATATCCGTATCCCCATTCTTATTTCTGATCTTTGCAGGGAACAATTGGGTTAACTTTACAGGCAGTCTTCCTAATGGTGACCATTTCTTGTTTTAAACAATGCCAGAAAGGAACTGATTTATCATTTACTTTGAACTTGTAAAATTTTTTTTTTGGCAAGAGATTCACATTTAAAATCATGTTTGGAGGAGATCATAGAAGTCTAAATCGTAAGTGTTAACAAATGCTAGCGCTTTAGACCACAGAATATGTGTGAATCTGGCAAGAACTTTCAAAATAAATAGACATGTAAGTGTAAAAGAGAACTGAAGGAGCTGTTCAAAGAAAACCACAAACGTATTCAGAAAACTTGTTACTGCCGTGATGAGGCAATAAACCTGCGCCCAGGTCTAATTGAGGGTGGGGTAAATGAAACTAACACAGACCATTAGAACATTAAATCAATCTAGACAAGAACAGGCCATTCAGCCCAACACAGCTCACCAGTTCTATCCAGTTAATTCCTCCAAAATAACATCAAGTCATGTTTTTAAGTTTAGTTTAATCAATATTGTTATAATAAATATAATGTGTACAAAACTCTTGGCGAATGTGTAAACAGGTGAGATTTGAACCCAGATAGCAAGATCTGTAAGCCAGCAACACCACCCTGTAATGAAAAACAAAATAATACATTAAAAAACAGTAATGACAAAATATAAACATGCACTGCATTAAACAATTAAACTATAAAACCCAACTATTCAATTCAAAACATAATAAATCCCAAAGCATCAGTGCAAATGAAGTAGTAATCAAGACAAAAAAACAGCCTGTAGCACACCCTGCTGTGTAATTTTCTGTTTCTGCAAATGACAGCGGTGGTTAATTGCTACTTTTGTTTTCAGATAATCCATGTTGCTCTCAGAATCAGCGTACTGTATTGTGACTTGTGCTACATGTTTAACTCAAGTAAACAGAAATGAAGATGTGCTGACGTAGCTGACATCTCCTCGTCACCTATCCAGTTAGTTCAGTATGTACTACATGTAACAAAGATTCTGTAGCAATGAAGACCAAATTGAAATCACCTGTCTGCACTGGATGACTCTGGCAAGTTGCTTTTAATGGCACATGTATATAGTACAATGAAGCTATATCTCCTCAGAAGAGTTGACAAAAATATAAACAAATAAAAAAATATACATGGCATGCAAAAGTATGTACAGTATATATACAATTATGCACAATACACAGTAGATTCGGAAAGTGTGCAGATCCCTTCACTTTCTTCACACATCGTTGTGTTGTTGATTTAATTTTAAATGATAAATTTGTCATTTTTGATCATCAATTTGCACTCAATAGCCCACAATGCCAAGGTGAAAACATTTTCAGGAAGGATAGCAAATATATTAAAAATCTAAAACTGAAATCTCTCATTCAATATTCAGACATTTTGTTGTGGCACACAAAGCAAACAGGATGGACCTGACCTTTATATGATTATCCTTCAGATATCTGTAGAACTTGTTTGGGGTCTATTTGTGGTACATTAAATTGACTGGACATCATTTGGAAAGGCACACAGCTGTGTATATGAGGTCAAACAATTCACACTGCACGTGAGGACAAAAACTGAGTCATGACATCTAAGGAACTCTATAGACCTCCACAATCAAACTGTGGTGCAGCATAGCACAGGTAAAGGGTGTAAATCTATATCTCAAGCTATGAGTGTTCCCAGGGACAAAGTGGCCTCAATAATTGTGACATGGCAAAAGTTTGGACCCATCAGGTCTCTTTCTAGAGTTGGCTGCCCCGCAAAACTGAGTAACCAGAGCAACGAGGTGAAAATGGCCTTGGTCAGGGAGGGGTCCAGGAACTTAAAAGCTTCAGAAACTGTCATAAGAATAACCACGTCAGCAGTTCTCCATCAGTCAGACTCCAATGATAGCCTGCTTGAAGGTTGCCAAACATTATTTAAAGGACTTACATTTTTTGAAGAAAAAGATTCTCTGTCTGATGAGTGGGGTAATCTCCCTGCCAGGTATTACCAATTTAAAATAAAAAAGGTCTAAGAATAGTGTAAAGACACCTTACATGAAATGCCAAATTTTGGGGGTGCATTTTTTCACGAAGATTTTAACTTTGCCTTTGCCAGAAAAAAGTGGTGTGACACTGGCGATGGGTCGGGTGCGTCTGTCGTTAGCAAAGAGAAAAGTGTCAAAGGTTTTACTTTAGTTAATTTCGTGCATGCATGCGTTAGTCTGAGAAGAGGATCCCCAAGAGAAAATCCAGAGGTAAGGTCACAACGGAGAAGTAACTTACTTTCATAGAACGTAACAGCTTTTCTGAAAAGGAGCACGTCAGGATGTGCTCAAGCTTGCGCGTACGCGAGGCCACTTTCCTATTTAATATCTGCCTTGCAGGGGTTGAGGGTAGCACCTGTGCAAAATGCACCTGCATCAGCCTCTAGGGGTGGTCTTTAGACTTGGTGGCGTGGATAGTGTGCCTGGTGTATCTTATCTCAAAGTATACCAAACACAGTGACTTGCACCTTGTTTGTTAGTATGTTCTTGTTGTCTGGAAGCATATATATATCCTAGTTATTGTTTTGTTTTGGTAGAGGTATTTATATAGATTTTGGGTTTGCGGTGCACATTTTTTTCCCCTGTAAATATTTTTTTGGATCCTTTGGACTTTGCTGTGTGTAGTTTCTTCCTGATTGTTTTCTTTCTTTAGGAAGACTACCATTTTGAGTATATACATTTTTGTTTTTATTTTTCATTTTGGGACTGGTAAATTTCACTGTAAATGTCATTCACTATTTTTGATTGGGACATAATTTTTTTTTGTGTGTGCACCTGTAAATAAAGCCCAGTTTTGTTTTTGGAAAATACCACCTTTTTGTATCTGTGTCTCCATGTCTGAATTCTCTTAAGTGTGATAACGGCTGGTCCTGAACTACAAGACCCCAACCTAGCCACTACATGGGGAGTCACAATGAGAAAAAACTTGAAGTCTTTGGGCAGAACCCCAAGTACTATGTCTAATGAAAACCAAGCACTGCTAATCACTTGCCTAATTCCATACCTGTGGTGAAGAATAGTGGAGGTGGCATCATGATGTGGGGTGCTTTTCAGCAGCAGGGACAGGGAGAATGGTCAGAATTGATGGAAAGATAAATTCGGACAAATTCAGAGAGGCCATTAAAGAAAATCTGCTCCAGAGTGCATGCATCTTCAAAATGCGGTGATGGATCAACTTTCGGTATGACAGTGACCTGAAGCATACTGCTAATACCATGCTGGAGTGGCTTCAGGACAAGTCACTGACTGTTCTTGTGTGGACCAGCTAAAAGCAAGACTTAAGCATAGAACAAATGTTAACAAACCTGAAGATGGCAGTTAGAACCAATCTTACAGACCTTGAGAGGATCTGCCAGGAACACTGGGATAAATTGCCCACATCCAGTTGTGCAAAGCTTACCCAAGAAGACTGGAAGCTGTAATTGCTGCTAAAGGAGCTTCTAGGAAATACTGAATTAAGAGCTTGAATACTTAAATGAATAAGAGATTATTAAATTGATTTATTAAATTTGCAAACCTTTCGAAAATTAGGTTTATAATTTGACATTATGGGTTATTGATTGTAGATTAATGAACAAATTTATCCGTTTTAAATTAAATTTACAACACAATAAAGAGTGTACAAAGTGAAGGGATCGGAATACTTTCTGAATCCATTGTATATAATGTTTCTGCTGCTAGTCTATATACACACTGTTATGTCACATTGTATGATTTTAAGATTGGCTATTCAGTATCCCCAGAATCTGCAGACAGAAACTGTCCCTTAATCTACTGGTGTGAGTTTCAATGGCCCTGTACTGACTGCTAGAAATGTGGCTGTGTGGGATGACTGAGGTCATTGATTATACTGTTTGCCTTTGTAAGGAAGCACGTCTCTAAGCTTTGTTCTAGCTCATGCTTCATATTGTTGGGAGAAAGGCAGTGGCTCCCTGTTAACGTCAAATTAGATTAAGTGGGTACAGGACTGATATATACACAAGCACACAAATGGTTTAAATCATTCATGTTTATTTTATTTACTATACAGTATACTGTATACTGTATATGAAAGAATCCATCCATCTATCCTTCCATTTGCTAAGTGGCTTATCCAGTTCAGGGTTGTGGGATCATCACAGGGTACAAGTTGAGAACCAGCCTGTCTGAGGACATACTACACATCCTACACATCCCTACGGAGCGCTAATATACACAATATAAATACTGTATATACAGACATTTTGTTAAAATCCATCTTCAGTTTAAAAATACACATACTAAAAATTAGAAGTGGGAGAAAAATAAGATGAGTAATTTAGATATTTCAGTATATGTATTTTTTTTTTATAATTTCTTTCACGTTTTAGTTTGAACTTGACTTCTTTATGAAGTCGCAGAATTAAGAGGACTATGGGTGTTTGTAGATGTCATAAAAGCCAGAACCGATCTTGGACCATCTTGTAGCTCAGCTTCATGTTCTTAAGAGGCCAATGAAAAAGCTGACTAGTAATTGAAGCTGACAGAGCAGAAAATTGATCTTTTCACAATGTCAAGGGCATGGGAATGCTTAAATATTTTGTTTCTGACTTGAACACTAGCATGTTTGAAATGCTCATGTAGGTTTACTCTCATGAATACACTAAAATGCAGATTACTAAATAAAACTTTCACTGCTGCTTGAGACTAGTGTGCAGTCATCCTCACAATGTGTAGTCTTCTGAGTAAACCCTCTATATGCGGCCATGGGGTAGAAATGGAAACACACACAATGTTAGGTCAGTGCACCAGTCATCATGGATTGTTGCGCTTGCTGAACATTCTAATCAGCTTATTAGCCACATTAACATTCATCTTAATGTTTTGACTAGCATCTTTCAAAGGGAACACAAAGAACATTACAAAATAAATGTGTTATAGATCATCTTTTTGCTATAGGTTGCACCACAGATAAGGAAATTAAAATTGACAAAACAGTTCTGAAAATAGGAATGGATAATAGAAAGTAGGAAATTATGTGCCCAAGATGTGAAATTTTATCCTGGTACCCCGGTCATGCCTTAGCTGAGAAGGTTCAGTCTCAAATGCTTGCCACCCTGAGCATTTACTTCTCACCGTTGAAAAGAAAACTGATCAGCAGAAATCATGGCCTGATATTAATACAATAGAGTCTCGCTTATCCGACATAAACAGGCCGGCAGAACGTCAGATAAGCGAAAATGTCGGATAGTGGGAGGTGTAAAGAAAAAGCCTATTAAACGTCAAACTATGCTATAATTTTACACATTACAAACCTAATACAGTGGAACCTCGGTTCACGAACATCTCTGGACACGTACAAATCGGGTTATGACGAAAACGTTCGCCAAACTTTTGCATCACGACCACACACTAGGTATACGAACGAGCCAGTTTCCCTTTCGGGTTGTGCGCGCCGATGATTTCCGCACGTGTTCAGTTTCTCTCTGTGCATTCTCTGTGCAGCAAGAGAGAGAGAGAGAGAGTGTGAGAGAGAGACACAGACAGACACACGCACACACGCGAGAGAGACACACACAGGTACACGCGCACACACACACACGCGTGTGCGCGTGAGAGAGAGACACAGGCGCACGCACGCACGCACGCACACACACACACACACGCGTGCGCGAGAGACACAGGCGCACAGAGAGAGACACAAGTGCATGCACGCACACACATGCGTGCGTACACACGCGCACACATACGCCAGCAAGAGAGACACACGCGCACACACAAACTTGTTGCCGATTGATGCGTTTTTATTTTTTTTGCGGTGGGACGTCGGATAATACAGAATGATGGATAAGCAAAGGTTGGATAAGCGAGACTCTACTGTATTAGAACTGATAGATCTCCAAACTCAGAACTGAGAACACACTCAAGACTGGGGACACCGCAGACACGAATGAGGATTTACAGGTAGGAAAGCAAGAAAACATTTTGATTTCAGTGCTCCTACAGTATGTCTGACTGGTTGATTCAGGCAAGACGGTATGTACTGAAGTCCTGATGTGATTGCTCATTAGTTTCTTCACTTAATACAGGGACCAGCTGATCATTCTGAAATATAATGTTAAGTTAGAGAAACTAATAGAGTATATGATTCTAATCGCAGACAGGCTTGTCTCAAGCAATTTAAATCAGTTGGGATTTGATAGCATTATTGTAGAAAACCCATTGAAGGTGAAACCAATAATGCGTAAGTCAGAAATAAAAAAATTACAATGTGACTCTGAAGATGCCATCCACATGAGAGAATGATGTTTTAGCTGTAGCTAAGTAGATGACAGATGCCATATTTAGGTTTGCACTTAGCAAACAAATAAGAAGAGTCCGTTGATAATTTGATTACTACTAATAGACCAAATGCTCATTTATAGTTATGTACTTGGTGAATAATTTACTTATTAAATTAGCAGTCAGCTCCAGATTGCATTGTGAATCTATGTGATAATATGTGTGACTGCCTCCCTCCTGGGATGAACAGGCCTGATAATGGAGAGAGAGATCCATCCAAACGTGTCAAACTGGCATCTTCAATTTGTCCCAGGAGGTACACCTGCTTTGGATGCAATATAATGCATTGACTTTGAAAAACAATTTAAAATAACTGTTTACTCTTTTTTTATATGTACTATATAACTACAGACTAAGAGATTTATGCAGAAAATCTGAATTTGGTTTCTGTCTTTTTCTCGACTGCATTGAAGGCGTAAAAAGAACCTTTGTGTATTTTGTGTGCTCCGAATGTGTCATGACATTTGATATCTCCTATTTTTTTCTCTGCTTTGCTCTACTTTGTGTTCAGTTTTTCAAACTCATGTTTTATTCCTTTTGCACTTGTAATGCTCTTCTTCTTTATCTTTCTACAGTGAATGTTGTGTGTCCACTGTTGAATATGATATGGTGGTACAGGTCACTTTCAGTAATTTGCAGTTATTCAATTAAAGTTCTGCCTTGGCAGAGTTAGATTAATACATACATTTTTGTACAGTCGTTAAATTTTGAGGAAATAATCATACATGGATTTAAACAGCCAATAATTCTTTTAAATTAACAAAACATAGAAAACTTTTGTCAATGAATATGAAATAATAATTGAGTTTTGAGGCCACAAATCAGTATAATGAATAATGTGAAAATAGGCCATATTTTACTGAGAATACTTATGTCTCTTTTTTGTACAATTACTAAATGTAAGGTATTGATTCAAAAGGAAAACATTTTAATATGCTGTGATAACAACAAGCTAACCAACTATATTACCCAGACATTTACACTTATTAGTAACTAGCAAAATACCCGCGCTTCGCAGTGGAGAAGTAGTGTGTTAAAGAAGTTATGAAAAAGAAAAGGAAACATTTTAAAAATAACATAACATGATTGTCAATGTAATTGTTTTGTCACTGTTATGAGTGTTGCTGTCAAGGATTTGATTATCATTATTTCTTTCACTCAGGTTCGTATTTGGAGGATGTGTTGTGTTGAAGTTACATTCCGTGTTTGTCAACCGTTGTAAAGATAACAGGTTTCATTCATCGAAGTGTTCACTACCCAAATCAGTACTCGTGAATCTAAGATGTTTAACAGGCATTTCCGGTATTAAGTTGTGGATTTGCCTGCGAATATTTAGCGGCAGCGTGTCTATGAACTTAATTTAAACTTAAGGTTTACACCTTGCTTTCCTATTGATATGTCTACAAAGTCTTGTTCAGCTTCAGAGGGTTGTTCCTTTCTTACTGCATCAATAAACAGCTCGTCTTCCTCTTTATCTGAGACATCACACACTGCATGCACGGGTTTACCTTTCCCAGTCCTGCAAACTTTAGCGAAGTGGTTCAATTTACCACATTTTTTACATTGTCTTCCTTTAGCTGGACATTGACTTTTTCCACCATGTGCTTTGTTTCCGCAGTAGCTGCACTTATGAATATACTTGTATGCGTCACTCGCTTCATATTCTTTTGCTGCCTTCTCAATTTTGTGATGCGTTTTTTGTTCAGCGCTCTTTGGAGCTCTTGCTTGTTCTCTGCGTACTGTGTTCACAGTCAGTTTACGTGAGCCGCTCAGAGTACATGCATCGAAGTTTCTCAGCTGTGCTTGTGCTATCTCGTGCGATCTTGCGATGTCCACGGCTGTATTTAATGTTAGCTCAGACCCGGCACTTAAAAGTTTCTCTTGCACTTTCGCTGAGTTTGTGCCAAACACTATTCTATCCCTGACCATCTTATCTTCGTTTGCATAAGCACAGTCCTTCACCAGCAATTTTAACTCCATTACAAAGTGATCAAAAGTCTCGTTTATACCTTGCGTCTTCTCACTAAACTTGTATCTCGCAAATATCGTATTCGTCTTAGGCATGACAAACGCCTCATAGCGGCAGCATGTCTATTGGATTGCTGCTGACGGACGGCCTTATATGGGCAGGTACTCAATTACGTGGGAGGCGTGCGTATGGGGGACGCAATATAGGCAGGCAGCCAACTAGGTGGGAGGCGTGGTGATGGGTGACGCAACTCTGCCTCACACGGCGACCGAGCTGCAGGCTATGGGCGTATATATGTACGTAAGTTGTGATGAGTCAGTCAGTCAGTCAGTCAGTCAGTCAGTGAGGGCTTTGCCTTTTATTAGTATAGATTGCTTTCTGAGTGGAGAATATGCAACAATGTCCATTATTTTAGGTTGATTGGCCACTTTAATGTGATCGGCATGAATAAGTGTGTGTACTTGAGTGTGCCCTGAGAAGGTTACTGTGTGTTTTGGTTCAGTGGTTAGCCATGGGTTCAAATTCCACCGGAGTCTGTGTGGCAGTGTGCATGTTCTTTCTGTATTTTCATAATTTTTCCTCTCACATACTCAAAGATGTGCATGTTAGGTGTATTGGAAATTTTAAACTGTGTGAGTGTGAGTGAGGGTGTGTTGTGATGTGAAATTTTGCTAACAAGTTGATATTTTTTATGTCTTTATTTGTAACTTATACAAAGCAATGTAACATTAGTGTTACATTATAGATAATAACAGCAATGGTTTGATGGTTTAAGAACCCCTTCCCCCATTTAGGAATGAGTCTCTTTGTAATTTTATGACAGGGTTGGAAGAAGTGCCTCAAACAAGTTTGGCTAATATTTCTCTGCAGGACTCCCTGTCAACCCCCACAGGAAAGCCAGACTGCCTAACTGCCAAGGTTTACCTTAACATATGGAGGGTAGGTGTGAAGGTGTTCTATCCCCCCATTGGTCTGAAGTATTGCTGTTTGGAATTGGCTTGTATCAAAAGCTTTTAAGTACTATGACGTCCTATTGGCTGTAGGGGTTGGACAGGAAACATATAAATTTGCTTGCTTTGCCCAGCTCTCTCTCTATCTTACCAAACTGATGAAGGACCATCTCACACACCATGAACTGAAAAGGACAACACAATGAAGAGCACAGCTCGGCAGCCATATTGAGACAGGTATGTGGCCTGTTCTGAAGAAAGTTGACCAAAAATGAAGACTTAACTAGAGACATTTTAAGTAACTAACAAGTCTGTGTGCCGCCTGAAAATACACATCACCATTTATCAGGTTGTATGGTTGCCAATATTCAAATGTACTTTGCATATTGTTATTATGTATAAATATTATCAATAATACATTATTTAAAGTTGTATTTTAACTCCTGCTTGTCTTTTACTACACCTAATTTTCTGATGTTATAGATGTAGAAGGGAAGGTGGGGAGAAGTTATATGGTACAATATCTTAAAAGCAGTGGTAAGTCTGTGAGATCTGAGGCATTCTGACAAAGGCTACATATTAATAATACAGAAGGGGAAGTAGAGTAATATATTTCTCTACCAAGACAAAACAGGGTGCATGTGTGGCGAATTGGCACCCATCCATGGCTGGTTCCTGCCTTGTACCTGACTCTGCTGGGATCGGCTATGGCTCCCCCATTACACTGAATATGATTAAACAGGTCAATGAATTTTGTTATTTCATTCCAATACTATGCCAAAAAAGTATATACAGCTGTCCTGTATTTGCTGTTAATTAGTTAATAAATTCATTAATAGTAATATGTACAACAGTCAAGAACGAGGGCATGTGTGAAAGTAATGTACTTTCTTACACAAGCACAGCAGTTTCTAAACTACATTTTCATCTCATCCTGCTGCTGAGTGCAAAACCAGACATATAGATTTGGGTTGTGAAGAGGGCATCCTGTTTCATGTGCCAAGAGGCAGGATTTTGCTGATGAGTTTTGATAATTAAATTTCACAGATCTAAATGGATTACTGATTCATTCTGGAGTTTAAATTAGGGATCTTAGTATATGTAGGAGTCAAGAGGTAAAGCTGTCTGATGTGCAAATGCGTGTTTCTTATCTTGTAGGCAGTAATTATGCGTCGTATTACAGGAGCGGCATCTTAATGAGTAAATGTCATGGCATAACACTTCACTGAGAATAATTCCCATACGTGTATCAGGTAAAGGTCAGGTCTCCATGGTCATTTTGTGGCTGGGAACTTGGATATTATCAAACTGGACTGTTGTCTGCTAATGCATTAAAATGTGTAGTTTTTTGAAGGCTATTACCAATCTATCTGTGCATTTTCTCATTCACTTATCCAATTCAGTCAGTCTATACTGGAAGCAAAAAGCTCCTGAAAGCTGAAGCCAGTCTGTCCAAGGGCCACCTCAAACAAAGTTATACATTCACTTGTGCCTATGTATTTAAAATCACTAATACTTCATAATAGACTATGGAAATAACACTATGTAAACATGATCAGGGAACACAGACATTGTAGAGGAGATGATTCTGTCAGCAAAATACAATGGGATCTGAAGAGTTTTATGAATGTTTAAGCCATCCACAGGCTCATGTAAACATAACATTGTCAAGCCAGCTTCATCCAATTTCGGCTTGTGGGAAATGGAACCTATTCTGGCAGCACTGGGCACAAGGCAGGAAAAAGCCCTGTGAAGGGAGCAAAATGTGTGTTTATGCTGTGTTTATAATGGATAATCAGTCTACTTAAATGTAGACTGTAAAGGTAATGGTAAATCTTACTCATACAAGGTCAGATTTACCCATAACATAATACGAGGGTTAAATGAAACTGTCTTTTTTAATTAATTAACATAAATACTTTCCTCTATCTTGTTTCTTTTCATATCCTCAAATACAGTGATGATGCCAACTGACCACACCACTATACTCAACTAAGGGAGCCACCACATCATGAATTTCTGATATTAATGGATTTAAACAGGGAAGCAGCAGAGTCAAGGTTTTCAGTGGACTCACTTGATGTTCCTTTAACCTGTGGTGTAGACAGCCAAGACGATTAAATTATAGAAGCAGAATATCTACTTCTACAAATTGATAACTTCAGAAATCATCCATCTGTAAGCAGTGAACAATTTAGCAGTTAATAGGTCCAAGTAGATGAATCTAAGAGAATGTGGCCTGAGAGATCTAGAAGAATAAGAATTTGTGATAAAGGAGTAATTGTTATTCACATCAAAGAATGTGAGAGAGAATGTACAGACCAGAAAGCTTAAACAGGAGGGCAAAACCAAAGATAGTGAAGAGGATCCCGGCAAAGGCCTATTAAGTGCTCATTCTTCCTCCTCACAAAGCCTGTTTTCAGTTTTTTACTCGATGCTACCTACAGTAAGTGCTACTTAAGTCCTCCCTTAAGTCCCTTAAACTTCTCTCACAGTAGTTGCCGGCTTTCACTTAAATATCACATCTTTGCTGGATTAACATCTTCAAAAATATTAGATATTACTTAAGGAATGCAATCAGTTTATTCAGTTTAAATTTACTGGCTCTATATGTAAGTGTGCTACCATATATAGTGTACATAATATGGATATACACCCCAGCTGCGTCTGTCAGGAACAGTAAACTTATAATGGAATTAGTACATGATATGTGTTGTGTACAATTGTATCTCGCCAATATACCAGAACTCTGCAGAATGGCATCCATGAATACATGCATTGGCAGTGTGTAATGTACAATCAGATGTCACTCATAACAAAGACAGTACTATACATTATCGTGTCAAGAAGGATCTGGAGTTTATGAAGATAGGATAAATTGTATGAAGAGAAATTACAGCCCTTTTTGAGTTTGGTATTACTGCCTTCTTTCACAAATAATACCACCATATTTAACCAGGGGAAACAGAAATAACTGTGCTGATTCAGTTTGTGGCCTCTAAACTCTTTTTGTTCCTATAAAAATCAGGATTGGACAGTCAACTTTTAGCAAAGTGTACTGACTGCTGTCAGAATTTTAACTGTTTAGAGATCATGGCTTTGCATAAGATGCACTCCTCAGAGAAAAATTTTGAATCCCATTTGAATGTACTTTGTAATCAATGGAGAGCAAAGATGATTGGAAAAATGTGTGTTATTTGTGTGTTTTAGATCAGGGACAGAAATAAAAATTTAAACTGGTTTTTAAAGTCTTGGGGCCTCATTTATAAAACTTTACATAGATTCGAGCTGTGAAATAATGAGTATGCCAAAAAACAGGAAAATGTGTATGACAAAATAAAACATTAGATTTATAATACCTGCCATTCATGCATTTTTACACAATTTACCATTTATAATTCACAATTTGCTAGTAAATTTGTGCACATGAGGGTGTCTTGAATGCCGCCGTGAAACATCCGCTACCACCTGGCACATTTAATGATGTGATTGCTCTTACATAGAATAACCAACAAGCCAGCCTGTACGTACAACATGACGTCTGTCAAAGCTACTTTGCCTTAAAATAAATAAAACACAATTTGACCTAGACCATTGAGATACAATGTTTGCCAGTCATCTTGGATGACCTTTGCATTAATGGAATGAAGCTGCTTTCTGTTAAAAAAAAAAGCAGCTTCATTCTTGCTAGGTACCCTTATTGCAAGTTGCATACAGTAAATTGCTCCAATTACTATAGGAGAAACAGACACTCCTGCAAATTGGATTTTTATTTTGGCAAAAACATGTTATGTTTTATGTATGTGTACCCACATTATATGAAAACTGGATATAGTGCCTTGTTGGTCAATTAAAGGCTTCCAGCACAGCGGGAATGATGGAGTGAAGCTTGAAAGAGGTATCCCTGACATAACGAAAAACCAAAAACATTCTTCAGTGCAAATATGTAGCAGTGTCCATTTTTAAAATGGAACTAAATTTAAGTCTGTATATCATATTCATAACTTTTTAGATGTAATGTGTTTGTCATGCCAACGCACATTACAATTATGACATTATTATGCGTGTAAGTTGTCATTTAGCTGGTTTGACTGCACTTACCTGATTGAAGAAGGGTGTTGTCATTTACCAGTTTCTCTGAAATGTTACATAGACGTGGGTCAGATTTGGCATAAATATGCACAAGTTTTCAAATCAACCTTTCTTCTATAAATTCTGACATTTGTAAGGGAAGTTGTGCATTTATATTTCCATCCTCTTTTTATATGTACACAAGCTTTATAAATGATGTCCCCCAACAGCTTAGTATGGCAGCAGGTGAAACTTTTTCCCCTTTTGTGTGTTTTGGTAAAGAGTAGTAATGAGTGAAATGATTTGTGTGAAACCGAATTCATAGTGAAACTGTGTGAAACTGCATATCCTCAACTAAGTGATAGCAGGGAATGGTTGGCAGTGGCAACTTTCAGTATAGTGAGTTTTTCTGTGCAGAAAACACAGTAATGTGCACGATGGTGTAGAAAATACACAGCATATCACATTTAAAAAAAAACATACTGCACTCCTCAGTGGTGATGTGAATTAGATGCATACATAGAACTGATTTTACCAGTGTGGTATGGATCACATGTGCAATGCAGATGAAGAACAGAACACAGGTAAATACGGAAGTGTGAACAAGGCTATACGGAGCAGTATTCATTGTTTTCCACCCAAAATACTTGTTTAAAATCCAAGAAACTTTTTAGGAAATTTCACATTTCTCAATTGAGAATTCTCCTGCTAAGTGAATTTTAGCGTCAGTTTCACAAATCTTCATGCAAATCAAAACTTACCTTTTTTGCTTGTCACTAGCCCTGGGTAAAAATGTTGAGTGTCCAATTAATCTTTTTTTTTTGTTTAAACAATTTAATATTGATTCTTAAAGTCTCCAGATCGATAAATCTTTATTCTGCTCAATAATTCTGCTCAACTGCAGACACACTGCCCCCCTGAGCTCCAGCAGCACTAACTTGCGACAGCTGAACATCCAGGGCAGCAGATTCCGTTGTGACAGTCACATCTCACTAATTTAAAAACAACTGGGCACCTGTAATGGATGTGTTGCAGACAGGAGTGCTGCATACCAGTCACATCAGGAGTAAACTCGCTGCATATACAGTATGCAGAGCTGCTGAGAGGGCTTGGCTGGCTGTTGTTCCAAAAACCTTTCTAGCATTTCCAATGCACTGTTCTATTGTGTAACCACATCAGTCACAAGTTTCTATGTTGGCAAGTCCTATAAACTTTGCTTCTTTTTAAGCATGTGGCTAGTTGTACCGCTATGGTGAAAAACGTTTTCAACGAACCTCACCCGGCCAGCCTGTGATACCAAAGTGACCATATTCGCAAAGCAGCAGATGTGAAATAACTGCATGAGCTGTGCCATATGGATTATATTAGCAGTGTTATCATGATGGTTGATTTTTTGTCTTTTATATTAAATTCATCCAACACCACTGCCAACAAGCATCAGCTCTACATCCTTGTTTTAAAATGGTTCATTTTAGTCTGAGGAGGAACTGTGAGGACATATTTTTGAGTTGGATTAATGTGACTGCTGCACATGAGCAACTGAAAATATGTGTAACTTGTAGAATTAAAGAAAGACACAAGTCTTCCTGTAGAGAAAACACAGTAATGTGCAATTGCACTGCTGTATCTTTAATTTCGACTAATTCAAGATTACTTTAAAAGTCCAGCAGGGGAATAAATTTAGCTGACAGTTTAGTTGAAGGGTGTCTACATGAATATTCATAACACATGAATAGTTTATTGAATAGCATTTATTATTTAAGAAACAATATTTGATTAATTTATAATAATATTATTCGCAAGATGATGTAGATGTTTAATAAAGTAGATGCCATTGCACTGTATTAAAACAAGGAGCTCCCCATAATATGTGTGGACTCTGTGGCGATACATGTTATTTATTTTAATTTTTAAAAAAAAAAAGCAATGTTATTTTGTTCCATGTTAACTGTTCATTACTTATAAAGTATTTCTTCTTAAATGTCATTCCATGGTTATGTACTTGGTATGAAGTCACTATGCAGGTACCCTTCAAATAAAATGTTAACTGAAATTTGTCACATTATATTAATGTTCTCTATGCATAGTTAAGTAATGTCAAAAAAAACCTCCACCTCAATATTGAAACGAATGTGGGGCAATGTGAATTGCAATCAAATTGAATCAGGACATCATTGTCAATACCCAGCCCTACTTGTCACCAAGGAACTGCAACCAAGCAGTGACCCATATTTTAAGTGACTTGTAGGATGATAGTCTTTAAGTGATCTGGAATTGTAATCCTCTTATGAAACGTACCATCAATCCTGTAAGGTATGTTCCAACTAGTGACCTTCCTCCACCCTTCCAGTCACATACCTAGATGAGAATTAGACTACAACACATGTGAATCATACTCTAAGGCTCAGACTCCAATTTAGTCTAGAGTCAACTGTCTGTATGTTTTAATCTGGTAAAATCTGGACAAAATGTGAAAATATGATATAATCCTATCAGTACTGTTTATATCATACATATGTGAAAGGCTGCTGTACTTTTCATAAGACTGGATGTTTGTAATTGCATGTATAGTATGTGGACAGATGCAAAATTGATTTTTGCTTTTCAATCCTTCCACCACTTCACATTCTCTGTTATATAATTTGGCCTGTGTATTCACAGTAGCTGAGCACAATAGAACTGGTAAACTGCTGTTTTTTTGTTATGCTTCTTGTAAATTTCTGTCTGTATCTCTGATATCCTGCCTACTGTTTTCCCTCCTTATCTACTGATTTTATTAAATCTTAGATGAAGCCTATATCATCTGCTAAGAAGTTCTATAATCCAATTGGGGTTCACACATATGTGGAAAGCATATACTGTTAATGAATAGTAAACAAATAAAATATTGTTAGGAAATTGATTGTTGTCATCATCCATATTACATCTAGCAAAGGAAAAATAAAAAAACCTCCAGGTTCTGACAAATAAAGTGCATAAAACCAAGACTAAACTGATGCTTTCCTATTATATTTTATTTTATTTGAAAATAAATGTGCAAGTGATAAGAGCTGCTGCTTCACAGCTTCAAATCTCTCCCAGTTGCTCTTAGTGTGGAATCTGTATGTGATCTCCACGTCTGCAGAAGGTTTGATTTTTTCATCATAATGTTTTTACTCTACTTTCCAACCAAATATTAAAATAAAAATCAGAAGCCCTGCGGTGGCCTGGCGCCCTGCCTGGGGTTTGTTTCCTGCCTTGTGCCCTGTGTTGGCTAGGATTGGCTCCAGCAGACACTGGTGACCCTGTAGTTAGGATATAGCGGTTTGGATAATGAATGAATGGATGGAAATCAGAAGACATGAGGTACATATTGGACTGGGCAAGAAAGAAAATGAATCCAAATTAAAGAGTAAGAAGCAAGCAGAAAAAAATCCTGAGAAAACAGCAAGGGAGAAATACCAGAGTAGTGGCAAAAAACACCATCTGAGAAGTTCAAGCGTGAGATTAAAAGATTGATTTAGAATTTTAGTTTCTGTTCATTTCTGCATGGTGTCAACGAACTCTTGGGGAAATAACAAAAATCAGTGTGACTCTGAGTAAGAGATGTGCACTGTGGAACAGTGGTATCTGAAAGTGCACTTGATCCTAATGGTTTTGAGACATATCCTTACCCTATCAGTGAGCTATGTGTGTGTCTGGATAATGTCCAGTAAATGTCTCATCACTTTCTGTAGGGTGACACTTAACATTGCTGCCTTGTTATTGTGTATTGAGGGACCAGGTATGACCAAATTATTGGAGACATAGTTAATTAGGATTTGGTTACTCCTGTTGCAATGTAAAGTATGGAGTGAAGATTGTGGCTCAGGATGTTGTATTTAGAGCGGTGACAGAGTGTGAAGAACTGTCAATACAGAACAGATTTTTATTGTGCCTGGTTTGGAAAAATCTGTACACAAAATATCAGTGTAAATCAGTGGACATGTACAGTGGCTTGCAAAAGTATTCGGTCCCGGCTTTATGTTTAGGGTCGTTGTCCTGCTGGAAGGTGAACCTCCGCTCCAGTCTCAAGTCTTTTGCAGACTCCAAGAGGTTTTCTTCCAAGATTGCCCTGTATTTGGCTCCATCCATCTTCCCATCAACTCTGACCAGCTTCCCTGTCCCTGCTGAAGAGAAGCACCCCCAGAGCATGATGCTGCCACCACCATATTTGACAGTGGGGATGGTGTGTTCAGAGTGATGTGCAGTGTTAGTTTTCCGCCACACATAGCGTTTTACATTTTGGCCAAAAAGTTCCATTTTGGTCTCATCTGACCAGAGCACCTTCTTCCACATGTTTTCTGTGTCCCCTACATGGCTTGTGGCAAACTGCAAACGGGACTTCTTATGGTTTTCTGTTAACAATGGCTTTCTTCTTGCCACTCTTCCATAAAGGCCAACTTTGTGCAGTGCACGACTAATAGTTGTCCTATGGACAGATTCCCCCACCTGAGCTGTAGATCTCTGCAGCTCGTCCAGAGTCACCATGGGCCTCTTGGCTGCATTTCTGATCAGCGCTCTCCTTGTTCAGCCTGTGAGTTTAGGTGGACGGCCTTGTCTTGGTAGGTTTACAGTTGTGCCATACTCCCATTTCTGAATGATCGCTTGAACAGTGCTCTGTGGGATGTTCAAGGCTTTGGAAATCTTTTTGTAGCCTAAGCCTGCTTTAAATTTCTCAATAACTTTATCCCTGACCTGTCTGGTGTGTTCTTTGGACTTCATGGTGTTGTTGCTCCCAATATTCTCTTAGACAACCTCTGAGGCCGTCACAGAGCAGCTGTATTTGTACTGACATTAGATTACACACAGGTGCACTCTATTTAGTCATTAGCACTCATCAGGCAATGTCTATGGGCACCTGACTGCACTCAGACCAAAGGGGGCTGAATAATTACGCACACCCCACTTTGCAGTTATTTATTTGTAAAAAATGTTTGGAATCATGTATGATTTTCGTTCCACTTCTCACGTGTACACCACTTTGTATTGGTCTTTCACGTGGAATTCCAATGAAATTGATTCATGTTTGTGGCTGTAATGTGACAAAATGTGGAAAAGTTCAAGGGGGCCGAATACTTTTGCAAGCCACTGTAATAAAGATGAAGAGAGTTATATTGAGAAACAGGTGGATACGGATACAAGAGTGAGAGGGATGTGGATAATCTATTATTTTATTCAGCTTTTGGATCTGGAAACATTAGACATGTTTAATTTGTCACTTGTATAAGTTAGAAATTGGTACTACTTGTACTGTATGAATATATGTTGCATGTTCCTCACATATAATAGACATGAACACCAGATTGAGCCTAACAGAATGTTGGCATCTGTGGCAGAAGGCAGTGTTCCACCAGGATGCCATCAAGCAACTCAGCAGTTGGCAGAAAAAAAACACACACTAGTGGACACAGCTTTCCTGTGGTAAACATAAAGGAAAATGCCTTTCCTTCAATAGGACAGAAAATATGGAGGCTGCATGAGAGACCCAAACCGTGAAAGACACTACTATTGCAACTCAAATTTTTACAGTTCAGAATATACTGAATTCATCCATGTCATTGCCAGGGAACGTTACATCATCCTAGCTGACTCAGCAGCACAAATGATTCTGTACCAACATCTTTTTGATGAATCATTCTTAATGCAGGTGACTTCAAAGAAGGAATCAAGGCATATTAAGCATGTTCCTTTCATGGGCACTGTTCTATCCAGATATTATTGTGTTTAAATATAAACCTGTGGCACAATCCCAGCTGGTCTGACTTTATCTTACTGGCACATGCAAGCCTTTAGTGACAGTAGCAGCTCTTTGTTATCCAAGCCAGGACAAATAAAGTGTCTGTCTGTCTGTCTGTCTGTCTGTCTGTCTGTCTGTCTGTCTGTCTGTCTGTCTGTCTGTCTGTCTGTCTGTCTGTCCTGCCCTGCCCTGCCCTGCCCTTAGCCTTTTCAGATTGTGCAGCAGTTTTAGGACACATGTATGCCATGCATTCTGTTGGATAGAGTAATTTTAAAGTTACAATAAACAACTGATAATGTGAATAATAAGACTTGAAACATTATGTCATGGTACTTTTCAGGTGCAAAGGTTTGGTATATAATTGTGGAAGCTCTGGTAGTCGTATGGTCATGTCTACAGAGTACAGTGGCATTTAAGAGTACCCTTCTGCATTTATCCATACAAAAAATAAAAAGAAATTGTGCTTTCAGTTTTTACTTGGAATGGAGTTTTTGCTCCATTCATTGAATCTTGTCCCAGTGTTTCAGAATACAAGTTTGATTCTGTAGGTGTAACTCTTTTATAAGCATATTACATCAAAGATATGTTTTCTGTAGTACAATAGGTCTAAGTCCACCTTGTTACCATGTTAAGCAAATGCATCTATTGCATCATTTTAAGCATTTGACTGTTACCTTTGAAGTCACTAAGTTCCTGCTAGTTTCAACTTTTTATTGTGTAATCGAGACGAGACACAAAAATTTGACTGCAGTGAGTGTTTCTGGGAAGAGTACACTTGAGGCAGAAAGACAACTGGCTGTTTGAAAGGTTGCATGCATGCCCAAATGATTTTCTAATGATGAATTCTTTTAAATAATATTGCGTAAAGACAAACAAAACCAACAATGACAGCTTTGTCTACTTTGTTACATTTCAGAAGAATAAATAAATGGCCAGAAGCAGTTTCATAGTGATTTTGATGTTACCTAGAAACAAATGATCATATAACTCAGAACAAACAATTATAAAATAGTGCTTCCCATCTCTGAAATGAAAGCTGCCTTGTGTATCAGATAAAGCTGATTGCACTTTAACCTGCTGTTAGCAAACTCCTGTTAAAACAGTCCTCTTAGATTGGCCTTTTAGCAGGCAGAATGTCTAATAAAAATATGCCCAAATAATAATTCATATATTAAATTCAAGTTTATGTTATTCTCCCCTGCTAAGACAAAGTAGACATCCAAGTGGGTTTCTTCTCTTAAACTGGGGTGGGAACAAAAAACAAGTGGTAAAAGATTTTAACTCTCTTTATCCACTGTCAAGCCCACGATATAAAGCATCACTTAACCCAAGGCTGAACTCTCTCTGTTCAGATGGGGTGGCTTTCTCACCCATTTGTCTTTTTCATTTCTTTAAGGTGATGCCTTAATTTAGCTCCCCACTGCCATGACAATAATGATACCAAAAAAGTCACCTACCCCTGATGTCTGCTTAGTGCAAAATGATGATAACTTCAGTTATAGTGACTTGGTACCCCTCAACCATGGAGCATCCATCCATCCATGTTGATCCAGTACTTCCCCCATACAAAATGTGCAAAGCGGGTCATTTACCAGACTTATGGAAAAATATGAATGTTTATTGTATTCTTTGCAAGTAGAATAATAATATTATATAAGTTATTTAATAATATTATGTTATTTAATTATGATTGCTCTGGCTGATCGCCAAAGACAATATCTGTTGTCACACACATGCGAGTAGGAGGCAGTTAAAGGGCCTGAGTAATTGTAATAAAACATCCGACCCGGGGGTGGCGGAGTGTGCTGTCTTTCTCAGTTCCCTACAGACCTTTTCCGGGAAATCCTGCAAGGTTCCGGCGCCGACCCTTTTTGCTGTTGTCACATTCGGTCCAGAAGACATCACTTCCAACTGCGACCCTTTTGCTGACATCACTTCCTGGATGGGCCTTTAAAGCCTCCATTCTTGTCTATGAGAATCAGCTCTGTTTTGGACTCTGTTCTATGCACATTGTGCGCTTAAAAACTCAAACTTTTTCAGCTGGGAAAACAATATACAGGTGGCTGCTCCAAACGTTTATGATGTCTTGGTCTAATTATTATCACACTGTCTAAAATGATGCTAGAAGTTCATAGCCGGACGACACTCAAGGTACCCCAAAAACCACATAAAGTACAAAGTCAGCAATGTGTATTGCAAGAAAAATCATAAACCAGTATTTGCGGATGAGATAAAGACAAAAATCCACAAAAAAAAGAGACATGAAGGAGTAAACAATCCAAAAAAAAAGTAACGATCAAGCAAAACAAAATAATCACATCCAATAAACAGGACAAATTCAATAAATTACTGAAAACATTCATGCATTGTAATTATAGGCAAGGGCTCATAATGCTCATAGTCCAAAGTTGTCAAAAAAGAAAAAATTGTAGAAAGAAAAAGGTTGAATAATTGGTTCAGTGGCTCTGTAGCAGCCAAAACCCAAGTGCTGAAGGTCTCCCTGAAATCGAGGAGACTCCCTAGCTTAAAAAGATCGAAAAAATACCTTTAAGACAACCTACAGCATGGGGAAAAATGAACCTTTGTAATACGCACAATAGCAGCACCTATCCTCAACCCACACCTCCCTACTAGGCCTTTTAAGTATTTCCTACCCACTTGCCTAAAGGGCTACTACTATTCAGATGGGGGGAGGGGTTTACCCCCTTATCCTCATTTATTCCTACACATACACCATCATACCTACATCTCACACATCCCCAGTGATTACATCTTAACTCTTAACGTTCCTCCTGACTGTTGTGAAATCAGCTGCTTGCTGGCTTTTAGCAGCATAAAGGGAGTATACAGCCATGTGCGTATAGAATGAAAACTACCCATCAACTGACCACTAACGCGGCTAGTCCGCTTAAGAAGAGGAGGCCGCCAAGACGGTAAGTGAAGGCATTATCTAAAATCAAAAATCTGATAGTTACCAAAACCAGATGCAGTAACATTAAGTGTCTTATGGGGATTCATTTAATGTTACGAATCTTTCAGCACTACACCTGTCAACTCTTTACTGTATCATATTTGGCTAAATAGTGGCTGCTGATTCATCCGGTTCCCCACACCGACAAAAGATCAGGTGACAGTTCTACTACCGTCACAAATGTCTTGGGTTTTTAATTGGTGAAGAGGTTTTTGGGGAGTGGCTAGTTGTGCCAGCGTTGCAGTAACCTGTTTGGGTATTTGAATGGCACTGACCTGACTTTTACAGTCTCTTTCGAAGGCCTTTCACAATCTCCAGGTAAAATTTAACTTTTAGTTTCTATTAATGTCCGTCATTTGGTCTGTGAAAAATAGTGAAGGTGTAGCATATTGTATATTCATCTGAATGGACATCCATCCATTCATTATCCAGCCTCGCTATATCCTAACTACAGGGTCACGGGGGTCTGCCGGAGCCAATCTCAGCCAACACAGGGCACAAGGCAAGAAACACACACACCAAGCACACACTAGGGACAATTTAGAATCGCCAGTGCACCTAACCTGCACGTCTTTGGACTGTGGGAGGAAACCGGAGTACCAGGAGGAAACCCACGCAGACACGGTGAGAATATGCAAACTCCACACAGGGATGACCCGGTAAGCAAACCCAGGTCTCCTAACTGCGAGGCAGCAGCTCTACCCACTGTGCCACTGTGCCGCCCCCTGAATGGACAGGCTTGTGGTAAAGTGCAGTGCTTTAACCACTACAACACACTACCTGTCATATGCTTAAGTTACTTGGTACCAAAGGAGTATCAAATTTCTTAAGACAGCATTTAATATATTAGGTAAATAAGAGAGGGAATGAGTGCAGCCTAATCATAACAAACTGTCTAAATGATAAAGCATATACTCCTGGATTTAAGCAGGTAAGTACTGACAAAAAAATTCAGTAGAATTCAAAATAACAATGTGGCTTTCATAGTTTGGTCTTTAGTGTGTACTTTAGAGTCGGCCCCAATCTATAACACCAGGGAAAAGGAAAAAACACTTTTGTTAACAAGACATAATCATACTAGGGTAGGTGAAACAGAACTAGTACCAGTTATGCCCTTGTAAACCTTACTGTAACAGGTAATGGGTGCTGATTATCCAATGGGTTGGCTAGCTCATTTTCCCATTAGTAAATCACTACCAAAAAATTGCCCTTCTGTTCTCGCAAGTCTTTCACTCCGATACCACTGGCCTTTATTCATCCCTGCCTGACAAGCCATAACCACCACTCTACTCCAGATTGGAAAGCTTGGCTTTCTGAAGTCCTGAAGTTGCTTTTAAACCTCCTGCTGAGGCCACTTCTGAGTTATAAGCCTTGAACCACTGACAGGGTCAGGAAATCTGAATAAAACTCCTAGGGGCATTTATGAGGAACTCTCCAGGAGGCCCCTGCAATCATGAACCCGATCTATAACATCTAGATCACTGGCTCTCAACCTTTTTTTAATGTTCTCAATGAGCTAGGTGGGCCACATAATGAGAAATTGACAAGTTTTCTTGAAAAGAACATTAAAAGTTAGACTTTTTAAATAAACAGAACATGTAGTCTACTTCAATCCATCCATTATCCAACCTGCTATATCCTAACTACAGGGTCACGGGTGTCTACTAGAGCCAATCCCAGCCAACACAGGGCGCAAGGCAGTAAACAAACCCCAGACAGGGCGTCAGCCCACTGCAGGACACACACACACACACACACCCACACACCAAGCACACACTAAGGATAATTTAGAATCGCCAATGCACCTAACCAGCATGTCTTTGGACTGTGGGAGGAAACCAGAGTACCTGGAGGAAACCCATATAGACACGGGGAGAATACGCAGGGAGAACCTATAGTCTACTTGGTACTTGATAAACATAGCAATATTTGTTTAGTATTTCCTTAAACTCAAAGAACATCAATGAGGAAGAGTATTGAGCAAAGAGAAAATAGAACACCTTTTGAAATTGGCAAGAACAAAACCATCCCTACAGTTAGATTGTTTTTCCCCCAGGGGGAAATTTGACTTTTTATTGAAGCTCATGTAGAACAAAAGAAGATAAATAAACCTTTATTATCATCAACAAACCACTTTCTGGAAAACAACACCACTACAAATCCCACTTCCGGTCTTGCAATGATGACGCCACTTCCGTCCAGCACGAATGACGTCACTTCCGGTTGCACAACGCTGACGGCACTTTCATCCAGCCAGAATGATGTCACTTCCGGTCCCACGATGATGACGTCACTTCCTGCCACATCATCTCCGGAGGCCATTTTACCTACTGTATAAAATCCCAGCCATACTGTACCTGTGGGTTGAATGTTTGATCTTTATTCAACTAAATTTGGACCAAAAAATCGCTGTAAAACAATATAAGGGGCTAATCCCCAAATCTTTATGTTCTTTTGTGAGCTTAATTCATCACAATATATATATATACGAGTATATATATATATATATATATATATATATATAAAATATGTGTGTGTGTGTGTGTGTGTGTGTGTGTGTGTGTATATATCCGGAGAAGGACCGGAGGAGGGATTACGTGTCCTCCAGACCACGAGGGGGCGACCGCCCTGGTGTCTTTGGGGACCACGGGAACAGAGCTTAGAAGCTCAACCCTATAGGGGCCCATGGTCACCGCCAGGGGGCGCCCAAATGCCTGAGGAGCCCTGGCCCTCAGCACTACCACCACACCCAGAAGTGCTGGGGGGAAGAAGACCAGGGACACCTGGAGTGCTTCCGGGTGCATAGCTGGCACTTCCGCCACACCAGGAAGTGCTGGCAATCGCTTATTGGGAGGCACCTGGAGCACATCCGGGTGATAATAAAAGGTGCCACCTCCCTCCATTTGATGGCTTGAGTCGGGAGCGGAGAAAGGCGGAGCTCGGGAGGAGTGGAAAGGAGGCGGCCTGAAGTAAGGAGAGGCATTGTGAGGCATGGACTTTGGGGGAGTTTGAGGTTGTGTGTTGTAAATAATGAATAAACGTGTGTTTGGGTGCAAACCTTTGGTGTCTGCCTGTCTGTGTCTGGGCCAGCTTCCACAATATATACTGTATGTATATATATATATATATATATATATAGGCCTACAGCACAGGCAGTACACAGTCCCAAAAACACCGCAAGCGTTACACAAAACACACTGGTCTCCACCACCACTCCTGCCAGCAAGCGTTTTCCTCCATGTCCCAACTCAGGCTCCAAGAGTGGTGGTTGATGGCCCCTTTTATAGTTCACCTGGAAGTGCTCCAGGTGCTTGATTGCTGAGTTCCGGCTGCACTTCCGGGTGTGGTGAAAACACTTCCCCTAAGGGCTCAGGAGTTCCTGCTGCAGCACCCCCTGGCAGCGCCTGTGGGACCCAACAGGGCTGTGTGTAAATACTGTATATACAGTACATGCCAGAATGACTGAAAAAAAAGAAAATTTAAAAGCAAATAAAACTTCTACCTTGGCAGTCACAGTCTCAGTGAGGCATTATACTGACTATTTCTGTTGAACTCTCACACTTCTGTTGAATAATTAAGTGGCTGAAAGTAATCATTATTAGTATGTCAGAGAAAGGATGTGCAGAATTGTTCAGAATGGCACTCAGTTTTGATTTAATTCTCACATTTTTTACTCCCTCTAGGGGGCCCAGAGTGCATCTTATAACTGAGCTTGTCCTTGTAATTAACTTGTTGATTTGGTGGTCCTCTTTTGAAGTGATGTTACTAGCCCATCACACTACAGTGTAGAAAATCACACTTGCCATCACAGAGTTGTAGCAGATATGAAGGATGTCACTTCCCACATTAAAGAATACAGTCTTTTAAGGAAAAAGAGCCTGCTCTGCCATTTCTTTTATAGTTCCAGCACATCTGAGTGTATTTCATTTTGTTACATAGCATTTTCCAGAAGTGACTTTTTTTGAAATAGCAAAAATCCGTGTGTTTTAGATGTTGTGAGTGTATGACAGGTTGACTTCACAAGTGGATTACCTGACATGACTAATGTCAGATTTTTTTCATGGACACTTTATTTTTGTCTATTGTCCAGGTCTATTTGCCACCTTTGATTTAAATTGTTTCAGAAATTGTTTTATCTCCATTCTGCATGAAAACATGAGATTAAAAACTTGTCTTGACCATTACTACAAAATACATGGGGTAAATAACATATAAAAATGCCATTTTTGGGTAAAATATTCCTTTAACACTAGAATACCTGAAGCCTACGAAAAGACTCATTATCCCGGGACACCTTAAATTCCTTAGAACTTCTTCATCAGAGGTCTTTTGTCTTGTAAATGTGTCGATCAGCACTGGCAGCAAGCAGCCTGCTATCCCATCAACCCACCACTGCAGCTCATGTTGCAGAGACGATTATCAGAGCTAAAGTCTTGTTTATCTGGGTGTGAGGTGCCTGGAGTTGTCTAGGTTTAATAATATATCGTTATTTGGAACACATGCATTTCATATTTGTTCTGTGTCTACAATGATCTGTATAAATGTAGGATGACAGGAAATATGAGGCAAGAAATGTTGAATACATAGCTAAAACAGAAATGTTTTTCATGTTAAAGTACTAATGACAAAATTTTGACATGAAGTATATAATGTGTGAAGTCTGAAGTCCAAATATCAAATAAATATTTTCACAAAAGGTACATGTGTAACAAAACAAGTGTGCTTTTATTCAAGAATATAAACCAAAGAAAACTAAATTGGTTTAGGGTACAATGTTGACATGACCGCTTGGCTGGTGCAGAGGTAAGAACTGCTGACTCATAATCAAGAGGTTGTGGGTATGATTTCGGGTCCTACTCTATATTTACTGTTTTGTGTAGTGAGCTGCTCTTATTGTTACTATTGTATAATAAAAAACATATATGTAACAGCCGGTGTAAATTTATGGTACTCTAAAGGTTAGTGTTTGTTTTGGTTTTTTTTATTCAGTTTAATTCTCTCAGTCACGTTCACGCTCCCCCCGATCTGACACTGCTGTTTTCAAATAAAGATGGGCTATAACTGAGGATGAGGGTTCTACATCGGAGGAAGGGAACAGAAGCCCTCCCCACGAGAAACATCCAGTCACACATAGGAACAATGCAGCTGTACCAGACATAAAGGTGAAAGGTGGCACCGTTTGGATGTAGCAACAGGTTAGGCGTCATTCTGCCAGTCAATCTGCCACACGCATGTCCTTTAACAAAACAGCAGGGCTTACAGAGCTCTCCAGGGAATCGTGCAAAGTTCTGTTTGCGATTATGTTTTTCGACGGTCTTTATATGGAAAAACATTTATGTTACTTTAAGCCACATCGAATGTTGTTTACCTATATTTATCTACTTACAGTATCTTCCTACAGCTTAAAGTCAAAGTAGACTGCAGAGGTTCCTGTGTTTGATCAAATTGGCATGCTGACAAAGTTCATGTGCAATGCTACTCCTTATTTAGGAAAAGGTCAGTTACGTAAAGTGTGATGGCAGCTTCCACCTGCAGCTATAGACACTTCAGTACGCGAGCAATGGTACCGAGAACACAAAAAGACTTCTTCTTTTTGGGCACATACAGTACACCGTCAGCATGGCACTGCCAGATCAAGACACTAGCGTTGAGAATTGGAGAAGGTTATTGTGATGACATTAACTGTAAAGGGTGACCACCTGAAATTCTTCTGGTGTGTAATCTGTGGCATTTGTGTTGGCATGTCTGGAAGGGAATGTGATGTGAATGTATGTCAAACAATTTCATGACCCCTAAATATTGTGAACACCTAAATAGGCTATGCACACACTAGCCTATTTTTGAATTAAATTATTAGTGTCTTTTTATGAATGCCCAAGAGGAATTGTGGCCATTTTATTTTTTGAAGGTGGTATTGCACTTTATGGAAAGCTGCAGGTGTTATAATTTTGACAGGCTTTATTATAGGAGAGGCTGTGCATGGTGAAAATCCAGACCTGTCATTCTAGATATACCTCAGGGGCTCTTGTCTGCCCTAATAAACTGCTGAACCTGTCCAATAATTACTTTTTTAAGAGGAAAAAAACACCCTTGTATTTAAAGCAATTTTAAAAAGTGATAAACATATAAAATAAACAGTATATATATATATATATATATATATATATATATATATATATAATTTTGAATTTACAAAAAATTAAACATGCATTGTTTTTTTCTTAATTAGAAGACAGCATGATTACATTTCTTGGTTTTTTAGTGTTGGTAGAACTCAGTATTACAATAGGAGGGAGTTTGTCTGTATGTGCAAAGTCATTAATTTAGATTGTTGACAATTACAAAGTAGAGGATAATTTTTTAAATTACAGTATGGATATTGGAATGAACATAACATCACTCATGTAAATTTTATTACAGGCAGGAATGGAAAGGACTTTGGAAAAGTTATTTGGTTAAATCTATTGTGTCTTTTGAGAAAAAGGTCTATTCTGTTGATGCTAGTTTGTGTTCATTCTACTGCTTAGTTGATTACAGCATCAGCATTGCTGACATTCATTTAATACAAATTCTTTTCACTTCAGTGCTTTATTGTAATAGTTCCTGTAACCAAGACTTGACAAATTTGATTTTATTTTGGAAATTCATACTGACAAGTGATTAGGTTGGACAGTGGATATGTGAAAATACAATCACAACACCAAATTTATAGATGCATTATTTTTCCACTACAGTGTTTCGCAACATTTCAAGTATAGCAAACAATTTATTAGTAGAAAGGCCCTCAGTGGAAAATCCACAAAACTAAATGAACAATCTCAGTTGTATCACTTTATTAAGCTTTATGGAACTTACTGTAATGGCATCTATTAGTCACTAATTGCAACATAACACAAACACCGCCTTTGTTTAAAGCCTTGTTTAAATTGCTCAAATTGACTAGCTAATGCCCTCATTCTAAAATGTTGTCATTGGTGCTTTATTAGTCCTATTGTGGACATCCCAGAAAAAGCATTTCTGTCTTATTACAGTTCAATTCAATTCAATTATGTCATTGAGGCAGGGATTAAGGTTCTCTCTTGCCATTGTACATTTAGGAGTGATGTTCACATGCATGAATAGAAGACAAGGCTGTGCTGATGGATAAGTAACATAGTGGAAGCAGGTTAGTAATGAAAGGCACTGGACCAACCATAGAATTTTGGAGGACACCACTAACCACAGCCTGTTTAAACGAAGATTCATAATTAAAGAAGGGAGATTCATAGAAATAGTACACAAATAGTACACAAAGAAGGCATAAAACTAAAACACATAATAATTCAAAAACAACAATGAAAAACATAAACACCTGTAAAACTGTCACACAAAGTCATCAAGTGATCAGCATTTTATAATAGCAGTGAGCTTTTACAGATGTCTTAATTTAGTGTTGTTACCTTTTAGCAATGTGATTTCATTTTATTAATGCCTTTTTATGGTTTCTGAATCACTAGCTTTGAACTTTGGCGATAGATAGATAGATAGATCTTTATTTGTCCTCAGGGATTTTTACAGAAATTCATGACCTTGATTGTTAACACATTTTTCTGGTTCAGACACCTGTTTTTTCCATCCTTCATGGTTGTATGCCTGTTTGTTTAGTGACTTGGTAGCTCTTTTTTGTATTTCCATCTCCTGCTGATAATAAAGTTATTACCTATTTTATGTGTTTTAAGCATTGCTCACTAGGTGATTAAAGAGAATTTTCTTAACCGCTGTCAAAAAACAATAATGAGATCAAATTCTATTGTCCTGTCACAGTATCTGGTTGTCCTGTCTCCTTGCCAGAGAGTCATCATTCATGTCCATCTGAACTCTGTGCCACCATGACTTGCAGATTGATGGCACTTTAAGTTCTTCATGGTGATGAAGAGCATTGTTTCCTGGAGGTTGTTACTCTCCTGCACTCTAAATCCCAAAGTAGCAAAATCTAAAGGAACATTCAAAAAGATCTTCCTTGATGCTGTGCAGGGAGAATATTTTTGGAAACACTCAAAAGTGAAAGGCTGCACAGGATACAAATACACATGCATGTGCTTCATCATCCTGATGTCAATTAGGAGGAGGTATTTGTTTCATGCTCTGGGTAGCATGCTACTTTCCTAATCTTGGAGAAGAGGACTTTGCACCTTAATTTCTGGTATATCTACTTTAATTCCTTAACAAAAAAAAAAAACCAAGATTTTAGCAAAAGGTGATGCAGAATGAAACAGTGACTGTCTTAAATGATATGGTTTTTATAACACATTGCATAATGAAAATCTAATTCTGCAGTCTTAGTGATGTTTATATATTTCATGACACAAAATTTTCTAAAGCCCGTGGAAAATGCAATTAGTAGGGTACCTGCTGTCATATCATGAAAGTGTTAAGGCCAGCACAAAATGTAGGCACGTATTTCTTGCAAAGAAATTTGTTCCAGATGTCAGTAAAGAATAGCCGATTTCAGCAAAACGGAATGCAAGTTTTATCGTTAGCATAATGATAAAGCATTCACATGAAATGTATTGTTCTCCATAATGATACGTGAACTGATGTGTTGGCTGCTCACCAGTATGTTTCACAGGCCAAGTAAGAAAATGTTCATTGTTAGTGCATTTACAGACTGTTACTGTTGTTTTTAAATAAATAAAAAATAGAAATTCTATTAAATGGGACCTAATGTCTTCTAAATCAAATAACAATGCACAATATGAGAGGTTTCATGTCTTTAGAATAATTATTTTAAAAGAAATAATAAAATTACATTCTAGTTTTTAATCAAATTTTTAATAATCACTGTTTCTGTTATATATGACCTAAGCAAAAGCGTTAAATAAATCCACTGTTCAAATGAACCTGAATACTGTAATGTACAGATGCTAAACATATATGGCAACAAGAACTTCCCACGAGACGGGGGAACACCACATATTAGGTATTCCTCGCTCAATCCCACCTTCCATTTTCTCCACCTATTTTTCCCAGTTCACAGTGTTGGAGAAACTAAGACTATTCTTACAGAACTAGGTGTAAGGCAGGAACAACCTGGAGACAGACAATTTATGCTTTCCAGAAAATCCTCATAAGCCTTTCTTTTCACCTAAGCAAAAGTAAATTCAGCCACACATATTCTCTACCCCCAAAAATGTGACATTTGTAAAATTTTTTACTTTTTAAATGCAGGAGGTTTTATTTTCCATTTTTTTAAGGTTGAAATTAATGTTAGGGCTGTCAACGTGCTGTGTTTAAAATATTGGCTAGATATTTTATTGAGTTTTCAGTTTCAAACAAATTAAAACAATAGAATGTGCTTGAAGTTTACACTGTTGTCCAGCACCATTTCAGCATCCAGGTTAAAGACTCTTTCAACACTCACTACTAATTCTTCCACCAATTCTTCGTTTTCTAACCTTATTCAGCCTCATTTTACATATAAAGAGGACCATTTTCTTTAAACATCTTATTGGCTAGCATTCCTGTCCTGACACATCAATTTCTGTATAGCCATTCTTCTATGCTTGGTATCAATAGTCTTGCCCTTATTATTCAGTGGTAGCAATGCTGAAGGTCATTTTAATGAGCTACATCATGTTTAACCTAATACTCTGTAAAATATCAGTTGATTGAAGTAATCCTCTTAAAGACCACACAGTTGCTAAGTCTTACTCTTAAGCTGCTTTATGTAACTGCATATTTAATATTAATGTTGAGTGACTGAGGTATGCTTTCTTTCTGTTTATGTCATGGCAACTTTTATAGACCAAGAGCAGTGTAACTCCATTTATCTAATCGTCTCACAATGGAAATAATACCTGTCTGTTGTTAAACGTTTGAGTCTCTGTCATTAAATTATAAAAACTCTTGGATTTTATTGCTCAGATACAGTACTTACTAAAAATTCTATAAACATAAGAATACATGTCACATCCATGAAATGAGAAGCAAAATGTGCATCACCATAAGAATGGGGAGCAAATCAATTTCTCAGTCAGATTTTCCAATGTAATTTGTGCAAATAGGACTGTAATCTTGCTGTGCTGGAACTTGGATACCGCCATTCACCAATTTGTCCATTTTAGAACCCACTTTATCAATTAGAGATTTGTTTTCTTATGACCTAAAGGTTTTGTTACAATGCATACATAACTGATGGGTAAACTATGAAGTGGTACAGTGTATTTCAGATCAGATGCTCTTTCCCCTTGAAACTAAAAGAAAGAGAGAGATTTAATTTAAAGTAATCACTCAGAGATACTGAAATATTCAAAAGGTTTGCAATGGTTCATTGTGTTTAAATAATTGAGGACCACACTAATAAAGCTTACCAGATTATAAGCAAATTTGAGTTGTTCATTATAAAGTGATTTTATTTCCTATTTTAAATTAAATAGGATATCAACCTTCCATTGTGTTGTGGTAGGTGAGTTAGAATTTTTTGACTTGATCAAGATAAGAACGATTACTACTTTTAGAGTGTAAGTTACCGCTTAGCTTATTTTTTAAGCAGTAATTTCTCAATGAGATGGCATTTTTTGTGAATCAAAACAGGGAAATATACTGTATTGTCAATATACAAATTTATAATGGCCCCAGTTCTGAGCATTTTCGAGACATTAAGTTTTATGTACTTTAGGGATGGTGAAGATATATAATTGTCTTTGACGGCTACAATAAGCTGTTCCATTTGGGCTTTAAATATCTCCAGCACTGATCTCATTGCTGAACCACTAAATTTTGACTTTGTTAATAGTAATTAATGGTATCTGTGCACAGAGTCAAGGGAGGAAGTAGCAGGGGATTTTCCCACTATAGCTACCCAAGTGGACACAAGTTAATTTCTGATTCAATCCATAAACTTAAATTACATTCATTCAAGATCCAGTACTAGAAGCAAAATCTAGGCATCACAATTCTATTCTCTCTTTAAATCTGCTTGTATTTCAAATAAACATGTTTAAAATTGCATCTTGCTATTCAAAAATGAATTTATTACAAATATGCAAGAGTTACAGTGGTTCAAAGCTCATTCTAGCATCATCAAGCTCAAGGCAGAAACCAGCCCTAAGTGGATTAACAGCCCATTACCTGACCAACCCCATTTAACCTAACGTGCTTATCCTTATGATAGAGGAGAAGACCAGAGTAATCAGAGTAATATAAAGTATGAATACACAGGAAAAATGTATAAACTTAAGCAGGAGTTTTAGAACCTTGAAGCACCAGTGATAAACACTGTTCCACCGTGCTCCCATACAGAAGTGCTTTTTGCACAAAGCAAAGATACTGAAAGTTTATCTCAATAAAATAAACATTTGGACATGACAAAGTGTGAGAAAGCAAGGTAAATTAAATGTATTATGGGCATTTGTGAAGCTATATGCATTTGTCCATTTATTTTTATCATTTATATGTGGCTGTTCCTGTAGGCCAAGTGTTCAAGTTTCTAACATCATGAAATAATTAGTAATAATTAAGAATTTTTGAATGCGTTTAATTATCCAATGAAGCAGTGACCAGCAGTTAGAGCTCTAGAGCAGTTAGAGCTCTAGATGATTTTACTGTGTCAGGAGCTAATGACACAGTGTACAGATGATTCCTGATTTATCTTCTCCATCCACTCGAGAACTGTTTCTTCTTCATGAACCAGAGTAAACTATTGGCTCCTTAAGGCAGATCTGACCACAACCTGATTCATCTTATTCCCATCTTCAAGCCTGATACCACCAGGGAAATGAGGAAGTGGAGCCTTGGAGGCTGAAATGGCACTGAATGACTACTTCCAAATGACAGACTGGGAAATTATGTGTAAGTCACATGGGTATGTTATTGAGGCAGTCTGTCACTGCATCACAGACTATGTTAAGTTCTGTGCCAACACAGTGCTATCCTCAAAGACAGTTTGTTGCTTTCCAAGCAACAAACCCTGAATTATTAAGGAGCTAAAGGGTCTCCTGAATGAGACAAAAAGAGCATTCAAATTTATACTAATAAACGGCAAAGCCCTCACTCACTGACTGACTGACTGACTGACTCATCACTAATTCTCCAACTTCCCGTGTAGGTAGAAGGCTGAAATTTGGCAGGCTTATTCCTTACAGCTTCCTTACAAAAGTTGGGCAGGTTTCATTTCGAAATTCTACGCGTAATGGTCATAACTGGAAGCTGTTTTTCTCCATTTACTGTAATGGAGATGAGCTTGAAACCCATGGGGGCGGAGTTTCGTCTGACATCATCACGCCTCCCACGTAATCACGCAGTACGTAGAAAACCAGGAAGAGGCCCAAAAAGCGCTGAAGAAAACATGCATTATATAATTGAGAAGGCAGCGAAGCAATAAGAAGCGAGCGAGTGACATATACAACCATATTCATGAGTTCTGCTACTTCGGAAACAAAGCACGATGTAAACCTAAACTTTAAATTAAGTTCATAGACAGGCTGCCGCTAGCGTCTGTAATTTAGTGCCTGCCCATATAAGGCCGTCCGTCAGCGGCAATCCAATAGAAACACTGCCACGGGTAAATATTCACGGGTGAAGGACTGTGCTTATGCAGAGGAAGATGAGATGGTCAGGGTGGTGTTTGTCACAAACTCAGCGAAACTGCGAGAGAAAGTTTTAAGTGCCTGGTCTAAGGTAACATTAAATACAGCCATGGACATAGCACGACATGGCACCAGCACAGCTGGGAAACTTCGATGCATGTACACCGAGCGGCTCACGTGAACTGACGCAGTGCAAAGACAAAAAGCAACAGTTCCAAAGAGCGCTGAACAAAAACCGAATTACACAATTGAAAAGGCAGCAAAAAAATATGAAGCGTCTGATACATACAAACATATTATTCATAACTGCAGCTACTGCAGAAACAAAGCACACGGTGAAAAAAGTGAATGTCCCGCTAAAGGAAGACAGTGTTAAAAAAAAACCCCGGGCATGCAGTGTGTCAGGTCTCAGATAAAGAAGAAGACGAGCTGTTTATTGATGCAGTAAGAAACAAATCTTTTTCATAGCTTCTTTAACACACTACGTCTCCGCTGCGATACGCGGGTATATATATATGTATATATATACCCCGATCTACATACTCGAATAATGAATACTTTATTCGCAATCAATGATTGTTTTGGTAAAGCCATACTCAGTGTATTCATTAGATGAATGGTAAAAAAGTAATAGCGAGGGGAGGATGACTTATTGAGGCATGCAGGCTGTAGTGCGCGTCAACTCTATCTGAATTGCGCGATCACATTTGAAAAAATATATCTTTTCAAGTTCTATTTAGTCCATATGTGTCAAACTCAAGGGCCGCGGGCCACATCCGGCCCGGCGTGTAATTATATCCGGCCCGTGAGATCATTTTATATACTGTATTATCGTTATTAATGGCCCGGGTATATGAAGCGCTGGTAACACAATAAACTACAGATCCCATAATGCAGCGCTTCAGCTGCCTTGCCGAACACTTACCGCGTTAATCAAGTCTAGCTTATGATTTTGCAA
>JANRMT010062854.1:102069849-102085878 GCA_026402145.1 Polypterus bichir lapradei | reverse complement strand
TCTCCTATATGATATATTTAACTGACATTTTTTATCGTAACAACCAATGATTTATACAGGAAAATAATGACTATTAACAAGGTTGCCCAAACTTTTGCATCCCACTGTATATAATTTCCTGAAAGCATTTGTATGGATCTTTCCATATCTTCTTTCAGTTTGCACATGTGATATGCCTTTCTTTAGATTAAAAGTTCCCAGCTGCAGTATTGGGTTAATAGAAGTCATGAAAAAATACAAACTCATTTTGCAGTCTCTGAAAATCCAAGTTCATAAAGGTAAAGTGGAAGAGTGTGTATTAGACATCAGCATAGAAGGTCAGGTGCTAAGGATTTTGTGACTAAATAACATACAGTAGGTAGATTTAGATGATTTACATTTAGATAGAACTTTATTTCTTCCCAGGGAGAAATTTGCCTTTGGTATTGGCCTATATGTAGTTTAAAATTAAAATTTATAGTACACTAATTTCATAGTTAACTGAAAAATAATAGTGTTCACAATAATATTGCAACTCAGGCAGCAAGGCATATACAACTTATTGTACATCACTCCCATCTTGTATTTTGAAGTCCAAGTAGCTGCACTCAGAGACTTGCCAAAGAGCTGTCACAGAAGTAATCTAATTGGCTGAGAAACAGAAGAACTTCTTCAGACCCTGTGGGTACCATAACTGCAATGTAGCAGGATGCCACATTAATCACTGTTGCAATATTAAAAAAAATCCAGTGACCTTTATTACTGTTAGGACAAAGTGAGTAAGAATTGCTATTTTGCTATATACTCAGACAATTTATGTTTATCATTTTAAAATAAACATGTCTAAAGTATAAAAGTCACATTTATATACACAAAGGTATTTTAACTATTTTTTTTACAAAATATGGTGTCATTTATGTCTTATTGGCTGTTATGGTGTTTATTTCCTATTTCATCGTACTCACATTAAAAGAATGTGTATTGTTAGTTTTAGCTTTTGCTCTTTGCCTTTGGAATCAGTAGGCAACATGAAGGCCTAAAGCAACATGAAGAACAGAGACCTTCCAGTTAAAGAAAAACACACAATTTGAGTGCTGAATGATAAAGAGAAATTCACTCTGAACCGTAGAACAGATAAAAACTGCAAGTATATAATTGATACTGTTGCACCCAACCTTGAAGAACAACAAAAGTTTATTCTAAAATATGTTTGCAGGAGACATTACATGTATTACTCTACAGTATTATTATTATTTAGTGTTTTAGAAATTATTTTTCCTTCCATTTTCCCAGTATTTCCAGATGCTACTACTCTGTATCTGGTGGTGATGTGACCACTCTAATTTCTACTATCTACAGATGTTGGCATATTTGTTGGTACCCCTCCACAACAAAAGAAGAACCCACAATTGTTTCTGAAATAGCCTGAAACTAACAAAAGTAATTGGCACCCATCATTGTTTATTCCGTGCTTCACAAAAATTAGATTTTGCTTTAGAGTTTTGACTCAACAGAATATTTCAAATAATAAAACACATGAAAATTGCATGGGCAAAGATTACCCTTAACCTAAAGTTTTGTTACACATCCTTTAGAGGCAATCACTGTAAACAAGCAACTTCCTTAACTCTCAATGAGACTTCTTCACCTGCCCACTCTTTCTGAGAAAACTGCTCCAGCTGTGTCAGGAATGAGGGGGTCCTTCCCCAGACTACTTGTTTCAGTTCTATTCATAGATGTTCGATAGAATTCAAACCAGTGCTTATAGAATGCCACACTTTCTTAGCCATTCTTTGGGTGCTTTTAGCTGTGTGTTTTAGATTATTAACCTATTGAAGGATCCATGATGGGCAACTGAGACAGAGCTTTCTGACACTGGGCAGTACGTTTCGCTACAGAATATCTTGATATTCTTAAGATTTCATTGGTCCCTGGACTCAAGGGCAAACTATCCCCAAAACATATCCGAGCCTCCTCCATGTTTCTTAGTAGGTATAATGTTTTTTTTTTTTTGACTTGCCAGAAAGCTCCAGATTTGTCTCATCTCTCCAAAGAACATTCTTCCAGAACCATTGTGGTTTGTGTGTAGGCAAAGGTTTAAAGTGTGCCACTGTGATCTGTGAAGTTTGTTACAAACACATTTTTTTTATAAAAGATTATTCCTTTATCCCAAAATTGAAGCCACACACACCAGCTGACACAGTGAAGCTACCTAGGAAGATGGACAAGAACATGTGAAGGAGGATCCAGGCAGGCTATTTTAAAATGCTGACATTTGCCAAATCAATATATGGCCAGAGTGACCAGTGGCTACTGTCTGTAGAAGCCATGAGAACGGGTAGATTTTATTTGGTTATGTTCCAAAAATAAGATGGACAGCTCTGTTGGAAGTTGCCCATACCTTGCAAATATGTAAATACTAGCTGAAATACCCAGTGTTGCCCGGGAAGAAAATAAAGTTGTTTTTTTTTTTAATTGTTTGAGAAAAATATAATTAAAAAAAAAAACACAGCTTTAAAAATAAAAATAAATTAACAAACAATGAAGACTCACTAAAGTATGTCTTGCAGTCTTGTATGTATGTTAACATCCAGTTGATGCTTGGAACCGGCCAACTGTATTTAATTTCAAAAGCAACAGGGGCACGCGGTGGTGCTCAAACATAAAGAATGCTGGCAGTCACCTCCAGTTCGCCCTCTGGTGGTCATTCCGAGTGTCAACTGGATGATAACATGCATACAAGAGTGCAAGATCACCCCCCCCCAACACACACACACACACACACCATACCCAGAAGGGGGTGGATTAGGGTTGATTTCACCCTACAGTATTTATAGTCGACCAATGAGGAACATGTGTACCAAGTTTCATGAAAATTGCTCCAGCTGTTCGGAAGTGATGCTGGAACATACATACATACACACATTGACTTTTATATATATAGATGTGAGTATTTATAATGAAGAGGATCCATCACGAAGCAGAAGCATACCAAATGCTGATCCCCACCCTGCTAGAGGTTTGTATAGCTGTCAGCAGCCCCACATGACTGAATGACACCTGTATGTTGCATTGGCTTCTCCCCGGCCTGGATATGCATGTATAAATTAATTATGCATTGTATTTTTGGGGATGGAAATTACATTTTAAAGCAAGTTAAATACATATATCTCTATTTGTTTCTCTTGTTTGATTATTTCCGCCATGGTTACATAAGGTATGGGTATTGGCTCTAATCTGTTCTGCATCATCTAAGAGCAACACAAAGGCACCGGATACACTTGTCAATAAACATTTTTGCAATTCCAGTCCAGCTTTTTTCTGTTTTTCTTTCAACATTGAAGTCTTACTGGGTCTTCTTCCATTGAGCCCACTGTCATTCATAAAGGGCAGATTGTACGATCAGACACTAATGGATCTTGACCTTGGAGTTCATCTTGTATATCTTTGGAAGTTATCCTTGGTTTTATGACTACCATTTTCACTATCCTTCTGCCCATTCTGGGGTCTGTTTTCCTCTTTCGACCGCGTCAAATAAGGTTGGCTTCATTTCCATGGACTTTAAACTTCTTAATAATATTTGCTACGGCTGTCACAGAAACATCAAGCTGCTTGGAGAAAGTTTTCTAGCATTTTCCTTTAATATGCTTGTCTAGGATTTTCTTTTTGATTCCCTCACACAACTCTCTCCTTTCCTTTTTCAGTGTGGGAAACATGATGACACCAAACAGCAGAGTGACTATTTTTCTCCATTTAAATAGGCTGAATGACTGAATGACTTAACACTAATGTCATTGTTTATTTAACTGTATCTGCTTATTCAAGATTCAAGAGTTTATTCCCACACACATTTATAGTGGTACAATGTGCTGTAAAATGATAAGATAAACACACAATAGAATAAATAATAAAATGAAGAAAAAGATAATAAAACTATTCCCATGGGCTCCCCACCTATGGGAGGGGCCAAGGAGGTTGGGTGCAGTGTGAGTTGGGTGGTGGCCGAAGGCGGGGACCTTGGCGGTCTGATCCTCGGCTACAGAAACTGGCTCTTGGGACGTGGAATGTCACCTCTCTGAAGGGGAAGGAGCCTGAGCTAGTGCGCGAGGTCAAAAGGTTCCGGCTAGATATAGTCGGACTCACTTCGACGCACAGCTTGGACTCTGGAACCAATCTCCTTGAGAGGGGCTGGACTGTCTACCACTCCAGAGTTGCCCCCAGTGAGAGGCGGCGAGCAGGTGTGGGCATACTTATTGCCCCCCGACTTGGAGCCTGTGCATTGGGGTTTACCCCGGTGGACGAGAGGGTGGCCTCCCTCCACCTTCGGGTGGGGGGAAGGGTCCTGACTGTTGTTTGTGCGTATGCGCCGAACAGCAGTTTGAAGTATCCACCCTTTTTGGAGTCTCTGGAGGGGGTGCTAGAGGGCATACCTTCTGGGGACTCCCTCGTTCTGCTGGGAGACTTCAATGCTCACGTGGGCAATGACAGTGAGACCTGGAAGGGCGTGATTGGGAGGAATGGCCCACCCGATCTAAACACGAACGGTGTTTTGTTATTGGACTTCTGTGCTCGTCACAGATTGTCCATAACGAACACCATGTTCAAGCATAGGGGTGTTTATATGTGCACTTGGCACCAGGACACCCTAGGCCTCAGTTCGATGATCGACTTTGTGGTCGTGTCATCGGACTTGCGGCCATATGTCTTGGACACTCTGGTGAAGAGAGGGGCGGAGCTGTCAACTGATCACCACCTGGTGGTGAGTTGGCTTCGATAGTGGGGGAGAATGCCGGTCAGGCCTGGTAGGCCCAAACGTGTTGTGAGGGTCTGCTGGGAAAGGCTGGCAGAGTCCCCTGTCAGAAGTAGCTTCAACTCCCACCTTCAGCAGAACTTCGACCACATCCCGAGGGAGGTGGGGGACATTGAGTCCGAATGGGCCATATTCCTTGCCTCTATTGTTGAGGCGGCTGACCGGAGCTGTGGCCGTAAGGTGGTCGGTGCCTGTCGTGGCGGCAATCCCCAAACCCATTGGTGGACACCGGCGGTGAGGGATGCCGTCAAGCTGAAGAAGGAGTCCTATAGGACCTTTTTGTCCTGAGGGTCTCTGGAGGCAGCTGATAGGTACCGGCAGGCCAAGTGGAATGCGGCTTCGGTGGTTGCTGAGGCAAAAACTCGGGCATAGGAGGAGTTTGGGGAGGTCATGGAGAAAGACTTTTGGATGGCTTCGAGGAGATTCTGGTCCTCCGTCCGGCGTCTCAGGAGGGGGAAGCAGTGCAGTGTCAACACCGTATATGGTGGGGATGGTGCGCTGCTGACCTCGACTCGGGACGTTTTGGGTCGGTGGGGGGAGTACGTCGAAGACCTCCTCAATCCCACTAACATGCCGTCCAATGAGGAAGCAGAGACTGGGGACTCTGAGGTTGGCTCTCCTATCTCTGGGACTGAGGTCACCGATGTGGTCAAAAAACTCCTTGGTGGCAGGGCCCCAGGGGTGGATGAGATACGCCCGGAGTTCCTCAAGGCTCTGGATGTTGTAGGACTGTCTTGGTTGACACGTCTCTGCAACATCGCATGGACATCGGGGACAGTGCCTCTGGATTGGCAGACCGGGGTGGTGGTCCCCCTGTTTAAAAAGGGGGACCGGAGGATGTGTTCCAACTACAGAGGGATCACACTCCTCAGCCTCCCTGGAAAAGTCTACTCAGGGGTTCTGGAGGAGAGGGTCCGTCGGATAGTCGAAGCTCGGCTTCAGGAGGAACAGTGTGGTTTTCGTCCAGGTCGCGGAACAGTGGACCAGTTCTATACCCTTAGCAGAGTCCTGGAGGGTGCATGGGAGTTTGCCCAACCAGTCTACATGGGTTTTGTGGATTTGGAAAAGACGTTCAACCGTGTCCCTCGGGGAATCCTGTGGGGGGTGCTCCGGGAGTATGGATTACCGGATCCCTTGATAAGAGTTGTTCAGTCCCTGTACAACCGGTGTCAGAGCTTGGTCTGCATTGCCAGCAGTAAGTTGAGCCCGTTTCCAGTGAGAGTTGGACTCCGCCAGGGCTGCCTTTTTCTCACCGATTCTGTTCATAACTTTTATGGACAGAATTTCTAGGCGCAGCCAGGGTGTTGAAGGGGTCCGGTGTGGTGGACTCAGGATTGGGTCACTGCTTTTTGCAGATGATGTTGTCCTGTTTGCTTCATCAGGCCGTGATCTTCATCTCTCTCTGGATCGGTTTGCAGCTGAGTGTGAAGCGGCTGGGATGAGAATCAGCACTTCCAAATCCGAGACCATGGTCCTCAACCGGAAAAGGGTGGAGTGCCCTCTCAGGGTTGGGGGAGAGATCCTGCCCCAAGTGGAGGAGTTCAAGTATCTCGGGGTCTTGTTCACGAGTAAAGGGAAGAATGGACCGTGAGATCGACAGGCGGATCAGTGCGGCATCCGCAGTGATGCGGGCTCTGCATCGGTCTGTCGTGGTGAAAAAAGAGCTGAGCTGTAAGGCAAAGCTCTCAATTTACCAGTCGATCTACATTCCTACCCTCACCTATGGTCATGAGCTATGGGTAGTGACCGAAAGAATGAGATCGCGAATACAAGCGGCTGAAATGAGTTTCCTCCGCAGGGTGTCTGGGCTTTCCCTTAAAGATAGGGTGAGATGCTCAGCCATCCGGGAGGGGCTCAGAGTAGAGCCGCTACTCCTCCGCATCGAGAGGAGTCAGATGAGGTGGCTCGGGCATCTGATCAGGATGCCTCCTGGATGCCTCCCTGGTGAGGTGTTCTGGGCACGTCCAACCAGGAGGAGGCCCTAGGGAAGACCCAAGACACGCTGGAGGGACTATGTCTCCCGGCTGACCTGGGAACGCCTTGGGATTCTCCCGGAAGAGCTGGAAGAAGTGGCCTGGGAGAGGGAAGTCTGGGCCTCTCTGCTCAAGCTGCTGCCCCCTTGACCCGACCCCGGATAAGCGGAAGAGGATGGATGGATGGATGGATCTATACTAATAAAAGGCAAAGCCCTCACTCACTCACTCACTCACTCACTCACTCACTCACTCACTCACTCACTCACTGACTCATCACTAATTCTCCAACTTCCCGTGTAGGTAGAATGCTGAAATTTGGCAGGCTTATTCCTTACAGCTCACTTACAAAAGTTAAGCAGGGTTCATTTCGAAATTCTACACGTAACGGTCATAACGGTCGATAACGGTCGACAACGTCCGCCATGTTGAACTTTCTTATTTATGGCACCATCTTCACGAAATTTGGTAGGCGGCTTCCCTGCGCTAACCAAAACCGATGTATGTACTTATTTCGATGGTATGACGCCATTGTCGGCCGCCATATTGAACTTTCCAACGTCACTAATTTTCCAACTTCCCGTGTAGGTAGAAGGCTGACCCCATCTTCACGAAACTTGGTAGGTGGCTTCCCTGCGCTAACCAAAATCGATGTACGTACTTATTTTGGTGGTATGACGCCACTGTCGGCCGCCATATTGAATTTTCCAAACATCACTAATTCTCCAACTTCCCGTGTAGGTAGAAGGCTAAAATTTGGCAGGCTCATTCCTTACACCTTACTTACAAATGTTAAGCAGGTTTCATTTCGAAATTCTACGCGTAACGGTCATAACGGTCAACAATGTCCGCCATGTTGAACTTTCTTATTCATGGCCCCATCTTCACGAAATTTGGTAGGTGGCTTCCCTTCGCTAACCGAAACCAATGTACATACTTATTTCGGTGGTATGACACCACTGTCAGCCGCCATATTGAACTTTCTAACGTCACTAATTCTCCAACTTCCCGTGTAGGTAGAAGGCTGAAATTTGGCAGGCTCATTCCTTACAGCTTACTTACAAAAATTAAGCAGGTTTCATTTCGAAATTCTACACGTAACGGTCATAACGGTCGATAACGGTCGACAACGTCTGCCATGTTGAATTTTCTTATTTATGGCCCCATCTTCACGAAATTTGGTAGGCGGATTCCCTGCGCTAATCAAAACCGATGTATGTACTTATTTCGATGGTATGACGCCACTGTCGGCCGCCATATTGAACTTTCCAATGTCACTAATTTTCACAATGTCCACCATGTTGAACTTTCTTATTTATGGCCCCATCTTCACGAAATTTGGTAGGCGGATTCCCTGCGCTAACCGAAACTGATGTATGTACTTATTTCGATGGTATGACGCCACTGTCAGCCGCCATATTGAACTTTCCAAAGTCACTAATTTTCCAACTTCCCGTGTAGGTAGATGGCTGACCCCATCTTCACGAAATTTGGTAGGTGGCTTCCCTACGCTAACCAAAACCGATGTATGTACTTATTTTGGTGGTATGACGCCACTGTCGGCCGCCATATTGAATTTTCCAAACATCACTAATTCTCCAACTTCCCGTGTAGGTAGAAGGCTGAAATTTGGCAGGCTCATTCCTTACCGCTTACTTACAAAAGTTAAGCAGGTTTCATTTCGAAATTCTACGCGTAACGGTCATAACGGTCAACAATGTCCGCCATCTTGAACTTTCTTATTCATGGCTCCATCTTCACGAAATTTGGTAGGCAGCTTCCCTGCGCTAACCGAAACCAATGTACATACTTATTTTGGTGGTATGACGCCACTGTCAGCCGCCATATTGAACTTTCCAACGTCACTAATCCTCCAACTTCCCATGTAGGTAAAAGGCTGAAATTTGGCAGGCTCATTCCTTACAGCTTACTTACAAAAGTTAAGCAGGTTTCATTTCGAAATTCTACGCGTAACGGTCATAACGGTTGACAATGTTCGCTATGTTTAACTTTCTTATTTATGGCCCCATCTTCACGAAATTTGGTAGGTGGCTTCCCTGCGCTAACCAAAACCGATGTACGTACTTATTTCAGTGGTATTATGCCACTGTCGGCCGCCATATTGAAGTTTCCAACGTCACTAATTCTCCAACTTCCCGTGTAGGTAGAAGGCTGAAATTTGGTAGGCTCATTCCTTACAGCTTACTTACGGTCAACAACGTCCGCCATGTTGAACTTTCTTATTCATAGGTAGAAGGCTGAAATTTGGTACTTATTTCGGTGATATGATGCCACTGTCGGCTGCCATATTGAACTTTTCAACGGTCTTTGTTACTTATGGGCCCATCTTCAAGAAATGTGGTAAGCGGGTTCCCAACGCTAACTGAATCCTACTTACGTACATATATACATCCATAGCCTGCAGCTCGGTCACCGTGTGAGGCGGCGATACATTGTTCAGGTACCCATTTCCTTTATCATTCCAACCGTACCCCCATTAACATGTCTATCGAGGTAATCACCATCGATCAAAGAACTGTCACTTACCAAGTGGTTTCCATGCCCGGAGATGGCACCTGCCTTTTCCATTCTTTGTTACATATTGCACAGCCATATCAGGCTCACTATTGATATCCGGAGGAACATTGTGTCTTATGTATTGAATGACTGGGACAGGTTCAAGGTGTGGACTGATTATGGTACAGGAGATAATTATACTACACAGGAGCACTAGAAGAGTGAAATGCTTAAGTGTACCGAAATGGCCAAATATTTTACACCTTTGGACAACCGCCAATGCCTCTTAAACATCTTAGCTTCACAGGGGACGATTTCAGTACTGGACACTTTGATGTTTAGAAATGTTTAAACTCTCAAAAGCTGGATGTGAAGTTATCAATGAAACTGGTTGTATACTTACAACGCTTGACAGATGCCGAATGTCTCTTCAACACAAGTACTACAAATACTGTCGTAACTGAAACAAACCATGAAACTCAAACCGATTATGACAGCAGCAATCCAAGCTGTGAGATTTGAGACAAGACTACTGTTCACATGGCCAACTGTACGTTGCATGCTCAAGAGTAAGCTCAGCGCACAGCTACACCTTGGTCATATTGCAACTGGAGGGCCAAACTGACAACGTGGCATACAAAGAGATCCTTAACAAATAATTATTGGTATATTTTCCCTCAGTTTAAAAAGGTTTAATTTTCTTCTTAATAAAAATTTTAAGGCAGTACTTCGCCGCTGCGAAGCGCGGGTATTTTGCTAGTGGATAATAAAACTAACTAAATTAAGTTAAACTAGATTAAAAGTAGTTAAAATCTGAAGTCTGAAACAGTAAAAAGTTATAAAATGATTGTGTATTAAGTTACAGTGAGTATGCCATAAGTTTCAGGTTTGAATGTTTGTTTGAATGTTTGTTGGCATGTCAGAGTTCAGGATCCAGATGGCCATTAGGTTGCGTAGCTGCTTGTTTGAGTTGAGCAGGCTGAAAAGTCTGTGCTGGGGTGGGTAGAGTCCATAGTTATTTTAAATGCCCTGGTTCTGCAGTGCTGGGTGTAGATATCCTGCAGAGTAGGCAGTGCTGACCTTAACATATGGTCTGCTGAATGCACCACTTTCTGCAGGGCATTGTGAACTTGGACTGAACAATTCCCAAACTATGATGTGCAGCTCCCTGTTAGGATTCTCTCTATAGTACTGGTTTAAAAGATTTTCAAAATCATTGGTGAGACCTTGAATTTCCTCTGTCTTCCTGACCTGAGTTTGTGTGTGCCGGGTCCATGTCAGGCCCTTGGTGACGTACACACCCAAGTATCTGAAGTTGCTCAGCCTTTCAACAGGAATTCCATTTATGCTGATGGGGCCTTACATCTCCTGCTACTTCCACCTGAAATCCACCACTAGCTACTTGCTCTTGCTGGCATTCAGTGAGAGGTTATAAGCCTGGCACCATACTGCCAGTTTCTCCACTTCGTCCAAATAGGCCTCCTCATCATTGTTGATAATGAGGCCTTAGACCACTGTGTCATCAGCAAACGTAACAGTGGTGTTGGAGCTGTGCTTGGTCTTACAATTGTGTGTGTAAAGAGAGTACAGCAGAGGACTCAGTACACAGCCTTGTGGAACTCATATGTTGACAATGATAGTGTAGGAGAAGCAGTTGCCTGCTCTTACCACCTGAGGCCTGCAAAATCCAGGACCCAGTCACAGAGAGGGGTGTTTAGTCCCAGGTCTTTAAACTTTGTGGCCAATAAGTGGGTGGCAATGGTGTTAAGGGCTGAGCTGTAGTCTTTAAACAACAATCTTACATAATTGCCATTGTTTCTGTCTATGTGGGACAAAGAGGTTTGCAGAATATGCAAGATTGTGTCAGCTGTAGACCTTTTTGTATGGTATGCAGACTGGAGTGGATTAAAGTCCTTTGGAAGGAAGGAGCAGGTGGAGTCTTTGATAATCCCCTCAAAGCACTTAATGACAAGAGACGTGAGTGCTACAGGGCTAGCTGATCAGCACATGATTTAAGAATGTGGCTGGAGATTCCATCCAGACCTGATGCTTTCATGCAGTTTATAAGCCTCAAAAGCATGAACTGTTCTGAAAGCGGAATATAATATTTAAAATGTTTCTGTATATTAATTGGATGTTTACATACAAAATATTTTCACACATCACATTTATTTTATATATGATAAGTAAATTACACAGACTTTGTGAAGTTGCATGGTACTTAGCCATAACTGCCTGCAACTTTCTAATTTTAATACCTCAAATAAATTAAAGACCACAATTATGCATAAGAATTTTTTTTGCAAAAGCATGTACCACTGTTCAGTTCGTAGACCATATGCATATGTGTGCTTCATTTGCCTGAGGTCCTCTCCAAGGTGGGATCCTGCTTTGCGCCAGCTGCTGTCATTTCAGTAAATGTAAACATTAGGTTCTAGAAATAAATGAATTAATATCAAAGCCCGTAATATTCAAAGATTTAACATTTGGCCTTGAAGTTCATGGCAGAGAGATTAGTTGACCCTAACTCATAAGTATTTATGAGAACTTACCAGTGGTAAGCTCCCAATAGGTGGCTGATGTAAAGTAGAAAGAGCAGCATGGTCAAACCGGCCTCGCAGAAAAGAGAGTTATTATATTTATCAATCACTAAAAGGGAGCTGATGTGGCAATACCGTCGCAATTAAACATAATAGTTTCATTTTCACAGATTTCATACAAAGCACATTTATAGAAGAACTGCATTTTTTACTTTAGGCAGATTGCCACAGCCTGTCAGTGAGGATATGAGATCTTCTTAATCAGCAATCAGCAGAGCCATAACTGAGACAATTATGGCATTTTTTAGTCAATCTCACATTTCATGAAAACTGTGAACTTCCGTTTTAATATTTGAGGGACAAATGTGTCCTTTCACTGTGACTAACTACAGGGTGCATGCAGCATAGTGTGAACATGCTGCAGGTCCATTTGTTTATGTTTTGTTTTTTTTTTAATTTAATTATAAGTGATGAGACCCACAATTAAAACATTTCAGGTGTAGAAAAAATATGTTACTATATTGCAATTGGAGTTTATGAACTTATTACAATGATGACATTTAGAATTATATTCAATATTAAGTTTTAATATAGCAAGAAAGTGTCATTCCATTGATTTTCATGGTTTTGCACTTGCTTTTTTTCTAAACATGTATTATCCATAACCATTCAGTAGTTGGTCTAAATAAATGATGAAGTCTAGTGCTAGATAGGGTGAGGTTATGTTTAAGATTTTAACTTTTGTTTTCTTCTGAACTTAAGGCTTTGGTTTTGGTGTTTGATACTTAGGATTTCAATTTGTTTAGTCCCCACTCTGACAAACAATGTTTTTTTTTCCCTCTGAAAAGCCTGTCATTTCATAGTTAATGTTAAATGAACATCATTTGTCCTTTTGGACATTTCATTCTTTCAAAAGAAAACACAACACACTCCTCCACATCCACAGTCCAATTGAATCACATTAACAGGATGTCTTTCAACTGTTGGAGAAGACATGCAAGCCAAGCAGCTTGTGCCAAGTGGTGATCTGTCAATTTCATCAAATTATTGTTGTCAACTTGGATTGCTCATAATGTTTTCATTAATAAATTAAACAGTCTAAATGATAAATGTGCCAACAGACTACAGCACCTGTATAGCTTAGCTCATTTACTTCAATCTTTATTACACTATTATCTCTGATTTTTTTTCAGTAAAACATATTTGTACATTCCTACACAGTAAATAAAAATAATGATAAATAATTTACAAAACTGCAGCAGTATTAAACATAGTCATGGTTTGTAATTAGTTTTAGATTAAAATATATTTTGTTGCTTGTAAATAGCTGGTTTTACAATGAACAAATTAAAAAAAATTATTCTATATATGAGATCCTGTAACAAACCATAAAACAATTAACTGCCTAGCCAAATGTTATAATTAATAGCCATCCTATTACAGAAATTGACTGTTTTTGCTTCTAGATTAACCCAAGGCACTTTATTGAACAGCTTCTGAAACTCCAATTAAGTAATTTTTAATGATTTGTCTGTAGCCACTTTATCTGTTATTTCCTCAAATACGTCAATTGGGTTGATCTGACAGTTGACCTTTCCTTAAACCTGGCTCACCCTCTTCATTAATGCTTTTCTGAATTTAAATCCTCTGTCTCTGTTTGTTACTTTTCCTTGTGCCAATGACAGATTTATTAGCCTGTGGTTCCAACATCTACATCTGGTTTGAGTTAAAGGAGGTGGTTTGGTTAGATAGATAGATAGGGTTAGGCACTTGGGCGCTGATTAATAAAACTTGTGTATCAGGTCAGGTCAAGGATCATGCACTGATACAGTGCGTTGCCTCACCCACCACACGACGAAACAGCTCGGGATCCTGGTTGGCAAACTGCCAGCCGAACACACGGTCCAGCCTCATCCTCTGGAAATGACCCTGGATCTGCCGCAGCCAGGTACGTGGGGTCACCTTGGCTTGGTCCAGCCACTCGGGTCCTCAACAATGAGGATCCTACAGTATGAGCTGGATCACCCTTGAGGAAATCCGCCACATGGCCATGATGCCGTAACTGACACTACCTCACAATAAAGGCAATGTGCCTCATTGGTGACTCTGTGACAAATGTTATATTTCGGTGGCCAACCCATGATTCATTTATTTTGAGGCAAAATAATGCTGGCAGAGGACTTGCTCATGGAGCTGCTCTATATAATGGCTGGCTTGTTGGTAAGGTGATTGGCTAAATCGACAGTTTTTCATATAGCCTATATCATTAGCAGTTATGTCATTATATGTGCCAGTTGACATCTTGGCTTCCCACTCAGACGCTGGCATCTCCATTTCCATGACCCCACACTGTAATGCTGTGCAAACTTCTTAAATGCAAACAAGATTTAGGGGGTGGTCTGGATGCATCAGGTTTGAAGCTGCTTTACCAGCCAATGAAGGTCTACAGTATCATGATTGCATATGCATGAGGTTCATTAGCATCGTCCATATATGGTTGTTTCAGGGTTACAGCCAGGCAGGGTTCAAGACACATTCAAGTATGCACATTTTCTAGATGATTGTGATTTATAAAGGGTAAATTGTATTTATAAGTGTGTACACTAGGTTTTATAAATCCAATTTTTTTTCCCTGTTTTTTGGCATCCGCATATTTTAGGCTTTAATCCGTGCAAAGTTGGATGAATGAAATGCCTGCTCTTCACGGTTTGCAGCAAGTGGACACATATGGCATGTGAAAGGAAGCATTACTTACAAAGCCTGTGTCGATATATCAAATATCAATAAAAAAACCTATGAATTAATGCTTTTAGTTAATGTGTCATGTCCATGAAAATTGTCTTGTGTTGGCTGATCTATATCCTTAACAAAGCTGATGTTGTTACACTTTTATAATACAAAAATAGAATATTTGGCCTGAAAATGAAAACTTTGGAATTTATGTAGAGTATATTAGTTTAAAGAACAGAGATAGATAGAATATAATGTATTTTTGTTTTAATTAGAAAGTCTATTGAACGAGTAAAGCAGTTGAATATTGGTGACTGTTTTGCTGGGGAACTGAATTACGTGTAGCAATACCTTGATTTAAGTTATCAAACATCACATGTCTGAAACTTTTATATTAATTTGGCCATAAAGAATTATTAATTTGGCCATAAAGAAAATCATCCCTTTCTCATTTTAATTTTTTTTTTCTGTTCAGTTCCTGTTGAAAATATACTAGAGTAGTATCAAAAGATATTTCTATTACATGTCAGTCGTATTCTGTCCATGGCTTTCTCTTGAAAATGTCTTGGCCATAGAAATACATATTTTGAAGAGTTCATGTCTACCATTCTTACTGATTTAACCCAATGAATATTAACTATAGGATGAGAAAGAACTCAACAAAATGTGTTTCTAAATCTTTATTGACATTGCTATATGATCTGCTGCTTATGCACTTAAGACAAAGGCATGTAATATTTAGAATCAGAATCACTTTATTGCAAGCACGTGAAGCATACCAGAATGGACTTTGGTTAGGTACAAAACATGGGGTACAATACATAACCAACTCAAGTCAACACAATTTCAACCCACCATTTACCTGACACTGTGCAAACCACTATACAAATGCAACAGTTTCTTTAATAAAGACATTTACAAATTTTAATAGTAACTTCAAATAAATAGAAAAACTTTACAAAACAACATAGATATCAAATATATATTCTACTAGCAAAATAGCCGCGCTTTGTAGCAGAGAAGTAGTGTGTTAAAGAAGTTATGAAAAAGAAAAGGAAACATTTTAAAAATAACATAACATGATTGTCAATGTAATTGTTTTGTCACTGTTATGAGTGTTGCTGTCATATATATACACACACACACACACAAACATATATATACATATACATATATACATATACATACATATCTACATATACACATATATATATATATATATATATATATATATACAGTACACACACATCTACATATATATACATATATACATATATATACACATACCTACATATATATACACATAGCAAAATACCCGCGCTTCGCAGCGGAGAAGTAGTGTGTTAAAGAAGTAATGAAAAAAAAAAGGAAACATTTTAAAAATAACGTAACATGATTGTCAATGTAATTGTTTTGTCACTGTTATGAGTGTTGCTGTCATATATATATATATATATATATATATATATACACACACATA
>JANRMT010062854.1:102047375-102069449 GCA_026402145.1 Polypterus bichir lapradei | reverse complement strand
GGCCTTATATAGGCAGGCAGCCAACAACGTGGGAGGCGTTGGGATGGGGGACCCAACGCCGCCTCACACGGTGACCGAGCTGCAGGCTAAGGACGTATATATGTACGTAAGTAGGATTCAAAATTTCTTGAAGATGGGCCCATAAGTAACAAAGAGCGTTGAAAAGTTCAATATGACGGCCGACAGTGGCATCATATCACCGAAATAAGTACCAAATTTCAGCCTTCTACCTACACGGGAAGTTGGAGAATTAGTGATGTTGGAAACTTCAATATGGCAGCCGACAGTGGCATCATACCACTGAAATAAGTACGTACATCGGTTTTGGTTAGCGCAGGGAAGCCACCTACCAAATTTCGTGAAGATGGGGCCATAAATAAGAAAGTTAACCATGACGAACATTGTCAACCGTTATGACCGTTACGTGTAGAATTTCGAAATGAAACCTGCTTGACTTTTGTAAGTAATCTGTAAGGAATGAGCCTGCCAAATTTCAGCCTTCTACCTACACGGGAAGTTGGAGAATTAGTGATGTTTGGAAAATTCAATATGGCGGCCAACAGTGGCGTAATACCACCGAAATAAGTATGTATATCGGTTTTGGTTAACGTAGGGAAGCCACCTACAAATTTCTTGAAGATGGGGTCAGCCTTCTACCTACACGGGAAGTTAGAAAATTAGTGACGTTGGAAAGTTCAATATGGCGGCCGACAGTGGCGTCATACCATCGAAATAAGTACATACATCGGTTTCGGTTAGCGCAGGGAATCCGCCTACCAAATTTCTTGAAGATGGGGCCATAAATAAGAAAGTTCAACATGGTGGACGTTGTCGACCGTTATCGACCGTTATGACTGTTACGTGTAGAATTTCGAAATGAAACCTGCTTAACTTTTGTAAGTAAGCTGTAAGGAATGAGCCTGCCAAATTTTAGCCTTCTACCTACACGGGAAGTTAGAGAATTAGTGACGTTGTAAAGTTCAATATGGCGGCTGACAGTGGCGTCATACCACCGAAATAAGTATGTACATTGGTTTCGGTTAGCGCAGGGGAGCCGCCTACCAAATTTCGTGAAGATGGGGCCATGAATAAGAAAGTTCAACATGGCGGACATTGTGAAAATTAGTGACGTTGAAAAGTTCAATATGGCGGCTGACAGTGGCGTCATACCATCGAAATAAGTACATACGTCGGTTTCGATTAGCGCAGGGAATCCGCCTACCAAATTTCATGAAGATGGGGCCATAAATAAGAAAGTTCAACATGGCAGACGTTGTCGACCGTTATCGACCGTTATGACCGTTACGTGTAGAATTTCGAAATGAAACCTGCTTAACTTTTGTAAGTAAGCTGTAAGGAACGAGCCTGCCAAATTTCAGCCTTCTACTTAGACGGGACGTTGGAGAATTAGTGACATTGGAAAGTTCAATATGGCGGCTGACAGTGGCGTCATACCACCGAAATAAGTATGTACATTGGTTTCGGTTAGCGCAGGGAAGCCGCCTACCAAATTTCGTGAAGATGGGGCCATGAATAAGAAAGTTCAACATGGTGGACATTGTTGACCGTTACGCGTAGAATTTCGAAATGAAACCTGCTTAACTTTTGTAAGTAAGCTGTAAGGAATGACCTTGCCAAATTTCAGCCTTCTACCTACACGGGAAGTTAGAGAATTAGTGATGTTTGGAAAATTCAATATGGCGGCCGACAGTGGCGTCATACCACCGAAATAAGTACGTACATCGGTGTTAGTTAGCGCAGGGAAGCCACCTACCAAATTTCGTGAAGATGGGGTCAGCCTTCTACCTACACAGGAAGTTGGAAAATTAGTGACGTTGGAAAGTTCAACATGGCGGACGTTGTCGACCGTTATCGACCGTTATGACCGTTACATGTAGAATTTCGAAATGAAACCTGCTTAACTTTTGTAAGTGAGCTGTAAGGAATGAGCCTGCCAAATTTCAGCCTTCTACCTACACGGGAAGTTGGAGAATTAGTGATGAGTGAGTGAGTGAGTCAGTCAGTCAGTGACGGCTTTGCCTTTTATTAGTATAGATATATATATACAATGCATTCGTAGTCTGAATCACAAACTGATTGTATGGGTGGTTACCTACCAGGTAATGCTTGTGGTTGGTAAGCAAGTCGGCTAACATCCGCCATGGTGGCCTCTTTCAGTTGCGAGAAGCAGATCATAGAATGGTTGAAATAGTTTTGCTGTCAAATAAAGCAAAGAGAACGCAACACGTGTTTTGCCCTAATTCTGGGCTCATCGGGCGTACACACCATACAATCTGATTGTGATTCAGACTACGAATGCATTGAATGTAATTACCCCGATCTACAAACTGTCAAATAAACGAATCACACGCCTTGGCGCAACGTAAGAGGCTTTGCCTCTGACGCTGACGTTTTGAGGTTTGATTCCCGAGAGGGGATGCAGTGAGTGTGTACTCCTGATAAGCCCAGAATTAGCGCGAAACATGTGTCGCATACTCTTTGCATTATTTGACACTAAAACTATATATGTATATATATATATATATTTACGAATAGACAAACAGTGCAGTTACCTGTTGTTTGTTGCTAAAAACATGTAGGAGTAACCAAGCTGCGGAGATGGTGTGTAGTTCTAATCGCAATAAGCCTGTATCTCTTTTGTGATGACAATTTAATTAAGAGATGGCTGCTGGGCTGGGTGGAATCAGCTGCAATCTTTCCTGCTCTCTTTTTTGCTCTGGTGAAGAACAGATCTTCTAATGCTGGGAGACAGCAGCCAATGATTTTCTCAACTGAACAAATGACCCACAGCTCTTAGAAAGAGAGAAGGCAAAAGGAAACCAAAAGGTGATGGAGGAGGTCACAATACTCTCAGTGATGGCTGAGCAAAAATTTAACAATGAACGACTTGATATGCCAGGCTTCTTAAGCTTGTGATGGAAGAACAATCACTGCATGGCTTTCTCGATGGTAGAGGTGATGTGCATGTTCCATTTTAATGTAATAGTGAAAGAAGTCCCCAGTAATTTAAATGACTGAATCACAGACACAGTCTGGCCATTAATTTGCAAAGGTGGAAAGTTGGTGACTTGTTAGCAGAAAGCAATCCTCATTTCCACAGTCTTAACAGCATTGAACACCTTGCTCTGATAGGAAGACATAATTATTAGAAATGAGACCCACAGTTGTGTCATCTGCAAACTTCAGGATTTTTACAGATTTGTCCGTAGATCTGCAGTCATTTGTATAAAGTGAAAACAGAAGGGGTGAAAGAACACAGCCTTTATAGGGGGAGCCTACTTCTGTCCACATTAAAAGGATTTTTGAAAAAATAATGTGAAAACTCCACCCAAGGAGTGATTTGATTAAAAGCAGAATCCATCTTTCTTGAACCAAGAACCTGCACCACTAGCCACTGCACGACTGTGACCTCCAACTGGTGTTTTCACTGAAAATATATTTATGCAGGTTTAACCTTCAAACCTTTCCTACATTTCTAAACAAATGCAGTTTTTATTTTAGATATTTGTGCAATATGGTTGATGTTAATAAATAAGAAACTGATGCTCCAGCTGCTCCCTAAGATATGCAACTTAATCTAGCAGCAGAAATCAGCTTATCTTGACCCTGACCCCAAGGTCATACCTTTGACTCTCCCTGCAGAAATGAAATGAAAGGAAATCTGAAATGTGAATTTTCCACCTTGTTGAATGAACAATCCAAAAGGCTGCAAAGTACTTTTATTTTTACAGATGTCATTCACAAACTAAAATTCACATACATCCATGTGCTTATCTCTCATCTCCGAAACTGCAGCTTTTTAGATTTATATTCTCTTTATTGTTTTTAAGAACATAAGTTTACAGACTCAAGGAAACATCAGAGAGCGCAAACAGAGAGTAAGACAAAATCACACAAAATGATATAATGGATATAATGATCAAACATTCTTCACATTGTGAGGTGCCTTCCATTGTATGCTCTACCTTGTACATGACTGATTAATTTCAAGATACCTTGGGTTTAGGAAGAACACATTATGAAGTAATAATGTATTCCACCTTGATTTTATGAGCTCTTTCTCATGGATGATGACCTGGCTATATCCTTAGAGTTCAGGCCCATTTATTGTTGGACAGATTGAGAAAGTGCTTTCATTTTTTGGAAAATTAAGATGAAACACCTGTCCAAATTATAAGATGGGAGAAAACTTGGCATACAACAAGAAAGACACTTGTGGGTAACTGATGTTATATACTGTTTGAAACTGGAAAAATCAAATTCGCACTTAGAGGATCTGTGCAGAACTTTTTCAAAACTTGTCAGGATCTAATCAATAAAATTTTAGAATAAGCTTTTAAAGCACAGAGGAAGCAGATTCTCTCCCCTTTTTTCTTCTCCATTTATCTTTATTCACTTATTAATTCATCTATTTATTTATTTTTACTAGCTTTAAGTTTTACGCTGCTGGCCAAGCTCTCCTTCTCAGGGGTGGGGGTTGATTTGTTTTCAATCCTATTTTTGTAAAAGTTGATTTATTTATATGGAATGTTGTGTGATTTCAATAAAATCAATAAAATAAAAAAGGAAAGACACTTTCCCATAATACTGTGCTTTTGAATTGAAGATCCACCTTTCCACCTCATTCATTAGTGAATAATTAGCCTCTCTTCTCATTCATTGGTCAAAAATCCACCTCTCCCCTCATTCATTGGTTAAGATCCAACCTCTCCTTTTCATTCATTGGTCAAGAATCTTGTCTTTGATTCTAAAGCAGAGTATCACGGAAAAGTGCATTTCCTGTTTATCTTGTGTACCAAGTTTTCAAAAAGTATATATTAATAATGTTGTAACAGAAAATGCAAGCATTTTGCACATTTTAAGCAAATGAGTTGATAGTGAACATATGGATTATATGACATGAGTTACATGAGAATATTTTTTCTCTTTTCTTGGACATTTTTCACACTGTTTGCCGTTGCTCAGCGTTGGTCACTTTTGGGTCCTGTTCAGTCATAATCTTTGTCAGGTACTTTCTCTATTAAAACATGAGATTACATTTTTTTTCAGCAACCACTACAAATTACATTTGGTAAGTAGCTTATAAAAATTATAACTTTTGAGTGGGGTATTCCTTTAAGAACTGTAATTTCTTCTTATACAGAAGAGCAATAGTCCATTACTGACCCATGTGAAACCATGCTGTAGCCGTCATTTAATTCATCAAGTTTTCCTTGCATCTTGACCTGTTGTTTTCTGAGCTGCTTATAGCACTCTAGGATAAATGTTGTACATTACTGGTGATTTATTGGCTTTTAGCATTTTAATCCTTAAAGTACTTTATTGTAAATAATTTTAAAATTGTTTATTGATTACTTAGTATTCCCAGTTGCCACCGCTTATTGTTTTTTATTTTTTTTTTACCGCTTTTAGTTTTGTATGTAGTTCACCACCTTCTTGTCCGAAAGAGGCTGGTGTGGTCATCTTTGGCATTATTAACAATATCTTTCTCAAACTCATTTTTGTTATTTTTAGTTTCACTTTAAATGTATTTAGCCAGTCCTACTGTAGAAAGCCATTGCTGTCCTGGCATGTCTCTGTAGCCGAATATTTCGAAAGTATTCCATTATTTTGGAAATAAACCCTACAGGGGAGAGATCAATATAAAGTACAAAAGAAGACAAGAGCACTTGCTGCCCCTCTAGTCCTACTTACGCAGGCTTGATCAGCTTTACAGTGGCTGTGGCTGACCTGCTTGTCCACCTCTTAAGTATTAAATGAAAAGACTTCCTTATCATTTACCTTAACATCTCCTCCCCTCTCTCAGTCTTGGCCTCTCATCCTATGGTATGTAAGTCTTTGTACCCAGTCTCATCCTGGCAATGAACAGAACTACAGCATTTTACTTCATTAATTAGCAACCCCTAGAGCCCCTGAAGCTCTGAGCTCTAACTTTAACACTAGAATTCCTGAAGCCTATGAAAAAAATCGTAATCCCGGCCCACCTTAAATCCATTCGCACCTCTCCATCAGCATCTTTTGTTTTGTAAATGTGTCGATTAGCATAAGCAGCCTTCTGTCCCATCCCCTGCTTTGACGGAGCTCAGCTCATTGGCTAAAAGGTCTCCCATCTTAAGCCAAGGCTACTTATCTGTGTGTGAGGTTCCTGGAGTTGTATAGGGTAAATAATACAGTATATTGTTATTTGGAATACATGCATTTTATATGTGTTCCATGTCTACAAAGATCTGGGTAAATGTGGGAAATGCATGACGAGAAGTGTATAATGTGTGAAGACTTTAGTCCAAATATCAAATAAACACGTGTGCTTTTATTCAAGAATATAACCAAAGGGAAAAAAAGCATTTGATTTACATGTGACTGTTAATTAATTATTTTCGTAGGCTTCAGGAATTCTAGTGTTAAAAGGCCTGATCCTTCACTACACCATTTATACTGTCACTTTTTACCAAGTAGTGTGGTGGAGAGTAGCACTTCAGGAATCCTTCAAAATCTCAGCTTGATGTTATTCTAGACAATCTAGGATAGATGAGTTTGTTTGGCTGAATGCCCTGTTCTAGTCACGGTAGTTCTAATATCCTTCCCAAAGTGCCAGAGCAGTTGCACTAATCACATATCCATTCTTGTTTTAATCTGAATAATTGTCCTCAGCAGGATGCTACTAGGAGGGCACTCTGTTATTATAGCCAAACTGAGAAACTGGAATGAGATAGTCAAACATGAAGGGAGCTGACTGAATTGTAGTTACAGGAGAATAAACTGAAATAAGTTGAATAAACTAAAGTCTAAATTGTTCACCAGCCCAAAAGCATTAAACCAAAAAATGTTTTAAAAAATATGTTACAAAGGTCCTTACACCAACTTGCTGATGAGAGCCCCTCATTAACACTATGAATTAAGGTTTACTTTCGAGAAAGCAGGATTGGTGTTCTAATATCTTTTATAGGTGGTATAAGATTCACTCCATTATGTTGTCTCCATGTCACGTGGCTGTTAGCAGGCATAGCTACTGCAACCTATATGTCTGTGCCAATGTAATTTGGCCATGACCATTCAAAAAATAGAATTTAAAGTGGCATTGATGTAACCAAAAGCAAGTAAAATAAGTAAGAAATACAACAAAAATATTCCAAAAAATAATAAAGAGAGACTCCAGGGAAGCCATAACACAAATTTATGACACAAGATTCATATCATAACTAGAACTGTTTAAAGTGTGCCATAATTTCCTTAATTATATATGGATGCCTTAAGCAGGTCAGGGTCACAAGCAACCAACAACAGGCACAAGGAAGGAGCTAGATTTGCAAGAGATGCCACTTATGCTAAGGGCACGCTCACACGATAGCCAATCAGGATTGTCAGCCAATTTAACAGCTCATCTTTACACAAGGAAACTCACACAAACATGGGAAAAGCATGGGACCTTATGAGGTACCCCTTTTGATCAAATTGAGGTGCTAACTCTCATACTGTACATATCTTAAAACTTTTACTTGTCTACATTGCGCTTTGCTGACTGAGAGCTCAAATGTTTTTTGTGTGCTGTATGACTAATACCAGCAATAGCCTGTCCGTTCACACATGTGCAAGGGAGTGAATCATAAATGCAGCAACTCTCATCTCAGTGCTTTGGTGAAGTGGAAACTCCCAATGAGGAATACACTTTAACCCCCAGAGAAAGTGACGAAGAATTTATGAAAAATTTATTGCAGGAAATCTTGAAAAGCATATCTTAAAAGAAGGAATTAACTTTTGAAGTGAAAAGCACACTGAATGCCACACCTCAGCTTTAATGAAAGCTAACCCTCTTATTGCCACATACCAGTAATTGAAGGCCTCAATTGCTGTATACCCCTTTTGTATTGTTATGCTTTAGTACTTGATGTAAAATATCTTAAGCTTTTATCCTTTTGTCAAGTGATTGCACAGTTTTGCTCACTTTAGTGATAAATAATCCGTAGCATATTGGCACACGTTGGCGGAGAGTCTGTTCAGTTTAACACATACCTCTAAGTGATACGAAAGACTGCTGAGTAGAACATGCTGCTCAGTATGTTTTTACTGTCTTTTTCTTTTCTTTTTGGTTTTCTTTTTAAAATTGTATAATTTCAAGCGTGGGATAGATTTGCTTTTCAGATGGCCAGGCACTAGAGATTTGACACTTCAATCCAAGCCAGAGTAAAATAAAAGAAAATGCTTCTTGCATCTAAAAACTAAGTAAACAAAATGTCACATAAAATTCCTGTTTTGTTTTATTAAAATTTCAAAAAATTAACCTAATCAAACAGAATTTGTATATTCATTGTCTGAACAAAATCCATTTTAAGGGTCACGGTGAGTCAAAGCTCAGGAAAGTATTTTAATCCAACACCCCAATAGGGTGTTATCATTTCCTGCAGCACATGAAGACTGGTAGGGGTACATGAAGACAAGGAGAGAATGAAAATCTCTAAAGGTGAGTTGTTGTCTAGTGTTACAAATTCAGTTTTATCACAATACCTGATTTCACAGTTTTTTGGCATTTCTTTTGACTTACTCCTGAAACAAGAAACATACACGATAAACTTCAAATGCAAGAAACCTGTAATCTATATACTGTAGAAATCAGTAGCTAATCTTTGCCCACAAATTAGCACCAGAATGCCTTCATAATGGAAGGACCAGGGGCATTATCTCCTCAGAATTGCTAGGTGGCAGCCCCCCTAGGTTGCTACAGCACCACAGATTCTCACACAGCACACTGGGAATTAGACTTTGTTGGCTCAACCTTTATGGGTTCCAGAGGTGCCACCAGGGGGCTACTGCAGGGACTGGGGAGCCCTGCTTTGTCAGGCTCCCACCTCACCCTGAAGTGCCTCCAGACCATGCTTACAGGACACCAAAAGTACTCCCAGGTGTTACATTTCAGAAGCCTGCTCCCTCAACTCGAGGAGCCAGAGTTGGGAGGAAAGAGACAAAGCTTGCTGGATGAAGTGGAGGAGGCAGTGACCGAGAGAGAGAGAAGACAATTCTAGAGCCTTGCTGTGTGCTTGCTATTTACTGGTTGCATTGTGCTTGGTGTTGTGTTGTGTTGAGTGCTTGAGGACTTGGACTGCTCCCTACGGTCCACAATATACTGTATGCACACACACACACACGCACACACAGTGGACTTGAATACATATGCAAATATTAACTTTGGAGTTGTTCTTCTTCAGTTTAATGTCTACAGAAAATGGTTTATTATGACTTTAGAAATGTATTGGTAAAGGCTAAGAGTTCAAATTAAAAATACTGATATGAATAAATATGTGTGCAAATCTTTTGTCATGCAGAAAATCATGATGACTTTTAAGGGGACTGAATACTTTTGCATGCCACTGTACCAAGTATAAACATTATAGGATATAATACAAATTGCTGCTGTTAGAGCCAGAATTGACTTCAGAGTTGGGTGTAATGAGACTATAGCTCCCTATTGACCAGGTAATGAGAGATAGAACAAGAGAGTGAAAGGTTTGTCTTCACTGGGTTCACTGGAAAATAAGGCCATTTGGGCAGTAGGCATGGTAAATTACTTGTGACTTGTCTGCATACGTTAGCTCAGCTCATATACTCTAGGTTGTTTTGTTGATGTATGATTTAATTTACTTCTTCTGTAATTGTTTTTCACTCTATTTACTAATTTATGACTTAATTAAGATATTAACATTTCAGCATTTTCAGGGTCAGGAATAGAAACACTGATAGGCCTTGTTGCCAATAATTACTGGTAGCGGTCCTGAAATTAGGGGTGATTGCTTGGGCACTTTTGACAGGACTTTCTGTAATGACGGCACCGTGATGGTGTTTTTCATTAACGGTAATGCTGACTTGCAGCACAGGGGGAAGAATGTGAGCAGAGAACTGTAAAACATTTTCTTAGGTGATGATGTCTGTGTAGTAAACTGAGGCATAAATCCAAACAGCCAAGAATTCTGAGTCATCTATTTTTTATTTTCTCAAAGCACTGCACCTTGAACAATACATGAATCAGGATGGTCACGAAGATACTTTATTAGAATTTAGACGACTGCCACAGATATAAATCTCATGTCAAATGTATTTAACATTAATATAACTTATTAGAAAGCATGTGAAAGTGCTCCCCTCGGTAATATCACAAGACCAAACTGGATTTATTAGGGGCCGGCACTTATCTTCCAATCTTCGACGCCTGTTTAATGTAATATACTCACCAACTAAATCAAACACCCCAGAAATATTATTATCATTAGATGCAGAAAAAGCATTCGACATGATTGAATGGAAATACCTTTTTACTATATTGGAGAAGTTTGGGTTTGGCCCAAACATCTGTGCATGGATTAAATTACTGTATACTAACCCAGAAGCTTCAGTTTGCATCAACAACATTTGCTCAGACTACTTTAAACTAGAACGTGGCACTAGACAAGGATGCCCCTTGTCACCGCTGCTGTTTGCGATTGCCATTGAACCACTGGCAATACATTGTTGAAATACTGCTCAAATAAAGGGGATTAGCAGAGAAGGACAGGAACAGAAAATCTCATTATATGCAGATGACATGGTACTGTATATATCAGACCCAGAAAATTCTGTACCTGCAGTCTTAGCAGCACTCACAGAATTTCAAAAGATCTCTGGTCTCAGAATTAATCTGAATAAAAGTGTACTCTTTCCAGTGAACTCTCAAGCATATAATATTAGATTAGATACCCTACCTTTTATCATTGCAGAACAGTTTAAATACCTAGGGGTAAACATCACAAGTAAACATAAAGCTCTATATCAACAAAATTTCGCCGTTTGCATGGAAAAAATTAAACAAGACTTGCATAGATGGTCAACCCTTCATCTCACACTAGCTGGAAGAATTAACACTGTTAAGATGAATATTCTTCCTAAGCTCCTTTTTTTATTTCAAAACATCCCAATATACATTAATAAATCATTTTTTAGGCAATTAGATTCGACAATAACCTCATTTATTTGGAATTCAAAACATCCACGCATCAAAAGAACGACCCTACAAAGACAAAAGGCAGAAGGCGGCATGGCTCTACCTAACTTCCAGTTTTATTACTGGGCAGCAAATATACAGGCGATAAGAACCTGGACACAAATAGAAGAACATACACAGGCTTGGTCCGCAATAGAATTAAATTCCTGCAGTACTTCTTTGTATTCCTTGCTCTGTGCTCCAATAAACACACGTTATCGGCAATACACTAATAACCCAATTGTGCTCCACTCACTTAGAATCTGGAACCAATGTAGAAAGCATTTTAAGACGGAGAAGCTTCTATCTGTGGCACCCCTGCAAGAGAACCACCTCTTTCAACCCTCACAAACATATGCAGTTTTTAATATTTGGAAAAAATTTGGAATTAACTTGCTTAGAGATCTTTATATAGACAACGTCTTTGCATCCTATGAGCAATTACATTCCAAATTTAACATTCCAGCTACACATGTCTTTCACTATCTTCAAATCAGAAACTTTGTTAAACAAAACCTTCCAGATTTTCCTCATCTTGCACCCTCATCCATGCTGGAAAAAAATATTGCTCAATCTCAAGGATTTAGACTCCATCTCTACAATATATAAAATCATTTTACAATCCCTCCCTTTTAAAGATCCAAGAGGACACTGGGAAAAAGATCTTTCAATTAATATATCAGAAAAGGAGTGGAAAGTAGCAATGCAGAGAATTCACTCGAGCTCCATATGCGCAAAGCATACAATTATACAACTCAAAATTATATATCGAGCACATCTGTCTCGACTAAAACACTCCAAAATGTTCCCAGGGCATGATCCAACCTGCGAACGTTGTAACCAAGTCCCAGCCTCACTAGGTCACATGTTCTGGTCCTGCACCAAATTAACATTATTCTGGACAAACATTTTTAATTACCTTTCAGATAGCCTTGGACTTACAATCCCTCCAAACCCATTAACAGCTGTGTTTGGTGTTCTTCCAGATGGGTTTAAAGCGGAGGAAGACAAACAAATTGTGATTGCATTCACTACACTTTTGGCACGTAGACTTATTCTCATAAACTGGAAGAACCCAAACTCTCCTCTTTTAAGTCAGTGGGAAACCGATGTGTTATATTATTTGAAGTTGGAAAAAATCAAATACTCAGTTAGAGGATCCGTACAGACTTTTTTCAAAACATGGCAGGATCTAATCAGTAATATTTTAAAATAAGTTCAAAAGGCACAGAGAATTTATTAATTTAGGTATGTCTCCAAGCCTTAAATTTAACGCCGTTTGGCTTGCTCTCTCTCTCAGGGGTGGGGATCGATCTGTTCTTAATTTTTCTCTTTGTAAAAACTTGATTGCTTTGTATGGATTGTAATAAAATTAATAAAAAAAAAAAAAAAAAAAGAAAGCATGTGGACCTTTGGTCCTCACAAGATCAGGTTTCCAGCCCCAGCATTTCAGGAGTTTGAGCAGATCGCTGTGCCAAATAAATCTGTGGAGGTCACCTGTGTATATCACATGATACACTTCCAACTAAGATCTAAGATCAAGGTTCTAGTCCTAATGGTTTGCGAATAGTTTTTGGTTTTGTGACAGACAAGCACAACCTTTTTAGCATTTTATACACGTATATACAGTTATTGCAGTTAATAACACTATTCATTTCATGAACCTTCCTCATTCATTTATAGGGTTGTGCAGAGGCCAGACTCAATCCTGGCTGTTTTGATGTAAAGCAAGAAACAACTCTGGATAAGATGGCAGTCAGTGGTAAGGCACTTTTACACACAAATCCATATTGAGTCAATTTAAAAATTCCAAGTAACATCTCTATATATATAAACTCCAATGCCTGTCTGTCTGTCTTTTCACGAGAGAACTGCTTAACAGATTTAGATCAGGTTTTTTTCTATAATTTGCTTGAACATTCCTGTTGATTTTTTGGCTTATGTCATTGCAGTATGTATCAGTGCGCTTGCAGGAGCGATTTATTCATATGAATCTGAGACCAAGGCTGCGGGCCAAGGGGAGGTGCAAGCGTGATGTCAGGAGTGGGGAGCAAGGTGGGTCCCTCCTCACTCACGTACCAGCCTCCGTTCGAATCACTCTACTTCTCGCCACATTTTGGAGTGTACCTTGCCTCCGCTTAGCTAGCGATACCTGTTTGTTCAGCAGACATTATCATCTAGAGAGTGTTAAAGAGTAACGTTTGACGTTTTTGAGAGAGAGATATCACAGCTACGTGTGTTTTAGAGGGTACCTGATCATTGGCAGAGATATCACGGCCCCATGCTCTTCTCCCCATGTGAGGGACGCTCTCCCGTTAAAGCTGAAAGCTATCAATATAAATTCTTCTCAATACAATGATCACATTTTCAAAAAAAAATTTTTTATTGATTTTTAAAGTTTGTCCTGTTTCACTACTATGTGGGCGGAGCTGCAGGGGACAGCTAGTTATTTTATATATCTTGGGACTGTGAATTGACAGTGCCTATCAATTTAGCAGTGGGAGAACCAGGTAGAAGTTCATCATTTGGCACTCTCACACACCATCACTCATCAGGAAGGTGAAAACTCAGAGTATCAAGAGGAAAATCACATGCAGACATGAGTAGAACATGAAAACTACACAGACATACACATAGTGACCAAGCTAGGTTTCAAATTTCTGTTTGCAAAAGCATCCTTGCCAAAGAAGCCATTCACAGTGGATTGTCTATATACTCCTTTTGATTTGTTGTTTTTTTTCCTTTCAAGAGGTAATAATAAGATTAAATAATTTTCAGCTTGTGAGCCTGTTACAGTGCAGTACCAACAACTGTCATGCTGCCAAAATTAAACTGCTTAGGTTCACGATGCTGAGAGATTGAATGCAAGCATTGTGATTTGATCCCAGTGCCAAATATGAATGAAGTTGTGGGCCACGTAATATCACTTTCAATGTATTGTTTATCAAGGTTAAATATTAAAAAAGTCTTCTGTATTTTTCTCACTTTTATTGAAACTAAATGAAAATCAGTCCAGATTTTGAATCCATCTTACTATCAATGTTAAATTCCTCTTAGTCCAATTCAGGGCCTTGGAGCCTGTTTCAACATCAATGGGTACAAGGTGTAAACCAACACCACACGGGATGCCCACACCCAGCCAGATTAAAAATGATAATTAACAAAACAATATATTTGGGATGTGGGGAAAAAAAAATCATAGAATCCACAGGAGAAAATCTATTCTATACACGTACTGAGAGAATGACCTGACCTGTCTGTCATGGTGCTGCTCCAATTCACAAGATATGAGACAGCAGCACCACTGTACTGAACCAAATAAAAACACATTTGCAGTGACATAAAAAGGAAAACTTCACCAAAACTCTTATTCTGTTTTTTCAGGTTAAAAGCTATGTATGTCGTTGCCATTGCGGAGACATGTTAAATGCTCTGATCAACATGCTGAAATCATTAACTCAGAGGTAAGAAAATTGAAACCCAATATCAGCGTTGCTTTGGCATTAAATGCTTTTTTCTGTGCATTTGAGATTTGAGGGAGGGCAACATCCATTTTTTAAATTAAATCAATTTAAATTAAGTTTGCTGTTCAGAATGACTAACCTCACCTGAAATGGCTAGACTTGAGTGATCTGGCAGTTTATAGTGTCTTACAGTATCTTACAGGACAATCACAATTACATTGAAATTGTACTGATTTATTTATTTAATGCTTTCATCCTAAAAATCTTATGAGGTATGGATCACGATAATGTATATTGCTATTTATCTATCAGTGTCAACCGGACATGTACACTGTAGATTGCTCCGGTGCTTACTGTATTTAAATTGGCCAATTTTCACTACAGAAGTCAGTGATTAATAAATTGGCCAATCAGAAAAGAAATTCTTTCAGCATCTGTTTTTTTAACTGTACGGCAATTCAGTTGTAGTGCTCCTTTACATGCAGAAGTTTGGAATATTAGCCTTTACATTAAAGAAATTGGTGTAATAAAGCGGACATTGTTTGTCTTAGTGTGGACTTTGAATGAGCTTGTCTCACGTACAGTAGCTCACATTTTTAATTTGAAAAAGAAAAGATAAAGAAGAATTTGAAATTGCTGCTTAGTAAACAATAGGCTTGTTAGCTGAACAGCAAAATTTGTCTTTCTTTCTTAAACTTGTTAATCATGTTAGCTTTGTATCTTCTTGATAAACATTTTTTAAATATTTGATAGGTTTGCAGCTTTTTTAAAGATTTGTATGTGTTTATTATGTGTTTATGTGTGTCATTCAGTATAAGATTTTGCAAGAAATAAGTACTATATGAATAATGGTAATTCATATTTATAATTACACCTCAAGAATTGAAAATGTCTAGCTCTTTATTACTGTGATATTCCCCTCTACTTACCCTTTGCCTGTTTTCTTCAGGGATCAGCGTACTCATCAGGTTTGTTACCGAGTTGGTCGCACCTTAAGATTAACACACACACACATAGACATACACATGCACAGACCCTAACCACAAAAGTGTGGTATGAATGACTTATACACCACTTTCTAGTACTTGTACCACACACAGTAAGTACCGTATGAATGACGCACCACTCCCTAGCACTCTAGAGACTTACTTATCTTTGGCACAAACAATGTACGATGTCTTCGATATATCTCAGACCTAAATATTACTTTTGGTCTCCAGAAATATATATATTCATACATAAAAAGGCTCAACATCCTCGTCTATATGCCATTTATCAACCAGTGAATGTCTTACTTTAATGCACTGTTCATTATTGGACAGAGCTCTTTATCGTCAACCCGATAAACCTTGCAGTTGAGATCATATGGCACTTCTTTACTGCTCTAAATAATTATCTTATTACTTCAATTACTCTAGATATGAAGACAAATAGAAAGTTAAAAGCAATGTGGTATTTATTAAAGAACAAAAATACCAGTACAGAAAAGCATAAAAGAAACTTTGGGTAGCAACATCTGGAGATATATATATAGTCTTTAGAAAAAGCTTACAAAAAGTTAAAGATGTCAAAGATGAATGTCTCAGAGGAGCGTTGATTTAACAATCGATATTCATGAAATGCTTTAGCTGACGATCAGATTAAATTAGTCACACATCTTTTGCCCTCTTCTGACATCGCTCTGTCTTCTCTGTTTCTGCTTTTTCTAATGTCACTCTCACATGAGGCTTATTTATTTTACAATTCCATATGGGATTCTTCTGGTATGTCCTCCTTTCCCAAGCCGTAAAACAATTTGGCATTTCTTTGTTCCAGGTGCCCATCCGTTTGCAGGTTATAAAGTAATCCATACAGCCTGAGGAATCAGCCTGTCTTCCTTTTCCAAGCTGTAAACCAGTTTTAGTTATAGGTGCCCATCTCTTCACAAGTGATAAATGAATCAATACAGCTTGAGGCGTCTCCTGGATTTCTGCTCTGTTTAGACAGATGTTACTTTGATTGATACTGGTACAATTCAGGAAAACATTCTTTTGATGTTAAATTGCCCATTCACGTGTCCTGTATTTAAGTTCATCTTTGTTTGTCTTGAGCAAAATATAATGAAAATACAGTGCATCCGGAAAGTATTCACACCGCATCACTTTTTCCATATTTTGTTATGTTACAGCCTTATTCCAAAATGGATTAAATTCATTTTTTTCCTGAGAATTCTACACACAACACCCCATAATGACAATGTGAAAAAAGTTTACTTGATGTTTTTGCAAATTTATTAAAAATAAAAAAACTGAGAAATCACATGTACACAACAAGTATTCACAGCCTTTGCTCAATACTTTGTCGATGCACCTTTTGCAGCAATTACAGCCTCAAGTCTTTTTGAATATGATGCCACAAGCTTGGCACACCTATCCTTGGCCAGTTTCGCCCATTCCTCTTTGCTGCACCTCTCAAGCTCAATCAGGTTGGATGGGAAGCGTTGGTGCACACCCATTTTAAGATCTCTCCAGAGATGTTCAATTGGATTCAAGTCTGGGCCACTCAAGGACATTCACAGAGTTGTCCTGAAGCCACTCCTTTGATATCTTGGCTGTGTTCTTAGGGTCGTTGTCCTGCTGAAAGATGAACCGTCGCCCCAGTCTGAGGTCAAGAGCGCTCTGAAGCAGGTTTTCATCCAGGATGTCTCTGTACATTGCTGCAGTCATCTTTCCCTTTATCCTAACTAGTCTCCCAGTTCCTGCCGCTGAAAAACATTCCCACACCATGATGCTACCACCACCATGCTTCACTGTAGGGATGGTATTGGCCTGGTGATGAGTGGTGCCTGGTTTCCTCCAAACGCGACGCCTGGCATTCACACCAAAGAGTTCAATCTTTATCTCCTCAGACCAGAGAATTTTGTTTCTCATGGTCTGAGAGTCCTTCAGGTGCCTTTTGGCAAACTCCAGGCTGCCATGTGCCTTTTACTAAGGAGTGGCTTCCGTCTGGCCACTCTACCTTACAGGCCTGATTGGTGGATTGCTGCAGAGATGGTTGTCCTTCTGGAAGGTTCTCCTCTCTCCACAGAGGACCTCTGGAGCTCTGACAGAGTGACCATCGGGTTCTTGGTCACCTCCCTGACTAAGGCCCTTCTCCCCCGATTGCTCAGTTTAGATGGCCGGCCAGCTCTAGGAAGAATCCTGGTGGTTTCGAACTTCTTCCACTTATGGATGATGGCGGCCACTGTGCTCATTGGGACCTTCAAAGCAGCAGAAATTTTTCTGTAACCTTCCCCAGATTTGTGCCTCGAGACAATCCTGTCTCGCAGGTCTACAGACAATTCCTTTGACTTCATGCTTGGTTTGTGCTCTGACATGAACTGTAAACTGTAGGACCTTATATAGACAGGTATGTGCCTTTCCAAATCATGTCCAATCAACTGAATTTACCACAGGTGGACTCCAATTAAGAAGCAGACACATCTCAAGGATGATCAGGGGAAACAGGATGCACCTGAGCTCAATTTTGAGCTTCAAGGCAAAGGCTGTGAATACTTATGTACATGTGCTTTCTCAATTTTTTTATTTTTAATAAATTTGCAAACATCTCAAGTAAACTTTTTTCACGTTGTCCTTATGGGGTGTTGTGTGTAGAATTCTGAGGAAAAAATGAATTTAATCCATTTTGGAATAAGGCTGTAACATCTATCTATCTATCTATTGTGAACTTGGCCCCGAACACAGGCAGACGGACATCATGGTTTCACCACACACTGTTTATTTACACAAATATATACAATTAACGTGCACTCACAAACCCCAGTGCCTCCAGCACCGATTCCCCCAATGTCCAGGCCACACAGTCCTGTGCCTCTCTTTCTCCTGGCCGCCTCCAGTCTTCACTCCAGCTCCGTCCACTTCCACCCGACTTCCACTGATGACTGGAGGGAGGCGGCCCCTCTTATAGGAACCCGGATGGGCTCCAGCTGCTTCCCGGCAATTAGTCTTGGCCACACCCCTGTGTGGCAGAGGTGCCGGCTGCGCATCCGGAAGCCGTCCGGGTGTCCCTTGTCGTCTTCCCCCCGGCACTTCCTGGTGTGGCGGAAGTGCCGGGCTCCCGGGATGATAAGGCACTGGGGCGCCGCCTGCCGGTGGCCACGGGTCCCTACAGGGCTGGGCTTCCAAGCCCCCTACCCGAGGCCTCCTGCATAACCAGGACGGACGCCCCCTCTCGGTCTGGAGGAGGTACAAGCCCTCCTCTCGTCCTCCTGGGCGTCCCGGCTGGGCTCCAGCCCCGGCCGGGGACCACACTATCTATCATAACAAAATGTGGAAAAAGTGATGCGCTGTGAATACTTTCCGGATGCACTGTACAAGCATCTTTCCATCCATCCATTATCCAACCCGCTATATCCTAACTTCAGGGTCACAAGGAGCCAATTCCAACCAACACAGGAAACAAACCCCGGGCAGGGCGCCAGACCACCGCAGGGCACAAACACACACTAGGGACGATTTAGGATCGCCAATGCACCTAACCTGCATGTCTTTGGACTGGGAGGAAACCCATGCAGACGCGGGGAGAACATGCATACTCCATGCAGGGAGGACCCAGGAAGCGAACCCGGGTCTCCTAACTGCGAGGCAGCAGTGCTACCCACTGCACCACCGTGCCACCCACAGCTTTTATTTTAAAAATAGTATATTTTGCACACCAGGACAAGCTGGTAAACTGGAAAAAAACTGTATACATTTTGTAAATGTATAACAGCAAAAAAAGGTATAGTGTGATTAATAATTAAGAATGATTAAGACCTGTAAGTGCATATATTTTTACATTTAAGCCATGTTTAATTGCCAATATCAATTAGCTGAATCAATGACTGAGAATATATATATATATTGTATTTTTGTTAGACAAATGGTGAAAACTACTTGTTTTAAATTAAGCTTTGTTTCAGATAAGTACATCACAGAAGAAATTAACAATATAACTGCTCATAATTATGAGAAGCATTTTATTTTCTTTAATGCCTTATGAATTATAGAGAAATATTTTCTCTAAATATTTTATTAGTTAAAAAGTATGTATTTTATGGGAATTGTATTTATTTCAGTATTTTAATTGCTACTGAAAAATAAGCCAACAGAAATTCATTTTGTTAATAAAAAATAAACCTGTGATCTGTAGTGTAATGATGAAAATGCCAAATTTAACACTTGAATATTGAACATAAGGCATCTCCATGCCTGATTTTACAATTTTTTTTAAAGAGATAAAGAGAAAAAAAAAAAAATGAATCAGCCCGTCCAGTAACATGATATCAGTGTTTGGTATCAGGCCTAAAAAAACCTGATCAGGTCATGCCTACATGTACATGTATATCATTTAACTTTTTCAAACTGATATCTTACCGTAGTGTAATTTCTAGTTCTACTTCTTCTTCATATTTTCACCATTCTGGGTTTGAATTCCATACCCATCGTTGCCAGTGTGGTGTCTGAGCAGATTTCTCACATACTCGTATGTGCAGGTTTACCTCTGGCTGCCCTGGTTTTCCTTTCATATGTTCAAAGACTTACAGGTTAGGTTAACTAATGTCTGTGAGAGTGAGTGGGAGTGGGCCCTGTGTGGACAAGCTTCACCCCCCTTGACCCTAGTTTGAATTAACCAGATTTGAGGGTGTTATTTATTTTCTATTATGTTTTAAAAAAAACAACATAATGTTGATGAAATTCACAATTCAGTTATTTAAATTTCTTGATACAGTACTGTATATTCTGAACAAATCTGATACAGGAATGTATTTTGTATAGTAGAGAGTCATTTATGTCTGCTATTCTACTTGTAACTACAACTCTGTCAAAAAGTTCCTCCTTAGCTAATTTGAGGCAGCACTGCAAAGAGGATCTATCACTCTAAATTTCAGAAAAGAATGGAAATCTATCATTGACAAGATATTTTTCTTTTCAGATTGTGCAAGTTATTATGTAATTCACTAAAAACCTGAACACAGCACACATTGTACTGAAGCCAAGATTGTAATTGTTGGGCAGTGTTGTAAGGTATCTGACCTGCTCAGTCATCTGTTTTCAAACTGTTCCACTCTCTGACCATATTGGGAAAAAATTCCTACCTGTGTCATGGCGTAAAATTTGTCACCAGAAGGCTTTTTACCTGAAAATGAAGGCTATTAGGACTTGAGATAGACAGACAAAGTTTTAAGGCTTTATTGCAATAAATCAACAACACGGACTCAACCCAATTCGGCCGAATGAGATTGAGCCCTGAACATTGCCATAATCTCAGTTTTTATAACAATTTCTTATTATTTTAACCTTGTTCAATGAGCTCATTCTGCACCTGGCTATACTGTCTATCGTTTATTTCAGTTTCTGTTTTTCTTATTCCTGATTGGTTCTTCAACTGGGCAGATGTCCTCTATTCCATATTTGGTCTTTCATGGTGTCACTTCCTCCTATAGCCTTTCAAGCTATCTATACTAATAAAAGGCAAAGCCCTCACTGACTCACTCACTCACTCACTCACTCACTCACTCACTCACTGACTGACTCATCACTAATTCTCCAACTTCCCGTGTGGGTGGAAGGCTGAAATTTGGCAGGTTCATTCCTTACAGCTTCCTTACAAAAGTTGGGCAGGTTTCATTTCAAAATTCTACGCGTAATGGTCATAACTGGAAGCTGTTTTTCTCCATTTACTGTAATGGAGATGAGCTTGAAAGCCGTGGGGGCGGAGTTTCGTGTGACATCATCACGCCTCCTACGTAATCACGCAGTACGTAGAAAACCAGGAAGAGCCTCAAAAAGCACTGATGAAAACATGCATTATATAATTGAGAAGGCAGCGAAACAATAAGAAGCGAGCGAGTGACATATACAACCATATTCATGAGTTCTGCTACTTCGGAAACAAAGCACGATGTAAACCTAAACTTTAAATTAAGTTCATAGACAGGCTGCCGCTGGCGTTTGTAATTTAGTGCCTGCCCATATAAGGCCGTCCGTCAGCGGCAATCCAATAGCAAACTGCCACTAAATATTCACGGGTGAAGGACGGTGCTTGTGCAGAGGAAGATGAGATGGTCAGGGTGGTGTTTGGCACAAACTCAGCGAAACTGCGAGAGAAAGTTTTAAGTGCCAGGACTTCGGTAACGTTAAATACAGCCATGGACATAGCACGACATGGCACCAGCACAGCTGGGAAACTTCGATGCACGTACACCGAGCGGCTCACGTGAACTGACGCAGTGCACAGACAAAAAGCAACAGTTCCAAAGAGCGCTGAACAAAAACCGAATTACACAATTGAAAAGGCAGCAAAAAAATATGAAGCGTCTGATACATACAAGAATATTCATAAGTGCAGCTGCTGCGGAAACAAAGCACACGGTGGAAAAAGTCAATGTCCCGCTAAAGGAAGACAGTGTAAAAAAAAAACCCGTGCATGCAGTGTGTCAGGTCTCAGATAAAGAAGAAGACGAGCTGTTTATTGATGCAGTAAGAAACGAATCGATGAATGAAACCTGTCATCTTTACAACGATTGACAAACACGGAATGTAACTTGAACACAACACATCCTAC